>OY743171.1:35519812-36119812 GCA_963555705.1 Ligustrum vulgare | reverse complement strand
GATGATGAGAACCGAGAAAGTCAAGCCTCGATACACGTGCCGTGGAACCCATGACGAGATCCGACGTTGAAGGTGTTCAATATTCGAGGCTAAATAATGTGAATAAATCAAGAAAACAAGCCGAGAATCAAGTTGGAGCAAAAAAGAAGAAGAAATTGGACTCGGCCATTTTCGGTCGAACGAAAATCTGCAGAGGATTTTTGAAGGAAGCCTCAGTCGCGTTCGGCTGATGGTTGGTCGACCGAAAGTCCCATTTCGGTCGACCATGTGATCGATCGAAAATGGTTCGTTCGACCATGTCGGTCGATCAAAACACTCCGTTTCACAAAAACGGGGTTTTTATTACAATTTCCACAAAAACGAGGTTTTGTTGCAATTTTCTAAATTTGCATCTTTTGCCCAACTTTGTACATTATATACTCTTTTCTTTTCATTTGTAAAATAACTTGGTTGTTCATATGAAGTGCTCTTGAGAGATTGATCTTGAAAGACCCCTTTGAGGTAAGGGTAAAAACCTCCTTTGTTCTTGTTATCTTCTTGGAATTTAATCAACTTTGCTTGAGTATTGTTATTCTTGTGTTGTTGTTTATTTTCCGCCACCTTGAAATTTGTTTAGTTGATACTCATTGGGCTAAGGTTAGTTAATCCTTGAATTTTGGGTTAAATTTAAACTTGTGTTAAGGTGTTTATCCCTTATTTTACCATATTAGCTTTCTTGGGATTTGTATTAAATTGTTGTGTGAATTTTCGATCAATATACCGAAGGGGTTCACATCAGACATCCTCCATTAAAGATGCTCTAATACTACATAAAGTATATGGTGTCATATTATACCCACCTGCCACTTGATTGGTGGGTATTGATTGGAAGTGGTTGTAAGAGCATCTACAATGTACATGTTAAACTACATGTTAGTAAAATAAAGTAGTTAGAGGTTGAAAAATGGTGAACAATGGATAAGTTAAATTACATGTTAAGGAAATCTTTTTTTAACAAATATTAATTTGTTTGTTAAATTTGGCTAGCAATTTAGTGGATGACATGATAATATTAAGTTGAAAAATTCTCCAAAATTCTTATTATTTCTTCTTTTCTTCTTTCTTCTTTAAAATTTTTAATATTCATAAATAAAATAATTTTTTTGTTTATTTCATATTATATAATTTAATGAGATCTTCAAAATGATTAATATATTAATATTAAATTTTTCTATTTTAAAAATAAATATTTACTCTATTTTCGAACTTTAGTTAAAACTTAACATATCCATTGTAGCAAAATTTACATGATAATTTTAACATGCACATGTGTCACTTAACTTTTAATTTCTTGCTTATATGACTAGCTAATTTTAGCATATTCATTGTAAATACTCTAAGCCCACTCACTTATAGGGAGTTTGAGGTATTTGGGGTTAAGGAACTAATGTCTATCTGCCACATTTATGAATTAGGACTTTGTCCAAATGAACTTGTAAGTGAGTGATATTAAATGTGTGTTTGATGTTGTTTGAAAAGAATTTTTTTGAAATAAATAGTGATTTTTAGGAGAATGAATGATTGAAATTTGATTGAAAAGTTAAATATTGTAGACTTGATTTTTAATATATGATTGAGATTGAAAATTGTAGAATAAAAAGAAAAAATTAAAGGAAATCAAACAAGGGCTGAGGATTGAGGTTATATCCACTAGCCTCGTTTACGAATTAGGACTTTTTGTCCTTAAAAGAATTGAAAAAAAAAAATTAATAATAATAAGAAAAAGTTTTTTTATTAATAATTAATAATTTTTAAACAGTACCAATATAATAATGACGTAACGGAACTTGCCGACATAATTCGCTTTGAAGTTGAACAAAATAGTATACAATTATTATCAGTTTTATGGGTAAAAAAGTTGCACGCATTGCCAAGTGCCAACTCAACCACCGCACCCCACCCCCACTTTTTCCACACCCGAACCGTGTGAACTCATCAGCCTCCCAAGAATCTACTAGACAACTATGACCTTTTACTAGTCTGGACTCTAGACAAGTCCATTCAAAGGGGCATGTTTGGCTAAACTTAAAAAGTTATTTTAAGCATTACTTGACCTGGGGTGAACTCAAAAAAAGGTGCAACCCACACCTTGAGGACCCCAACTGACCCTGTTCCGAGTCATTGGTTGAGGAGGTTAATTGCAAGTTATACATCTCAGAGTCAGGATGGAGGACTTGATGGTAAGTACAAAGTTTGGCAACTCCCGCTGACGACAATATACAAATTCAATATTTCAGGATTCGAATCCTGCACACTGGTGCGTTAAGCCTTATCAGCCCTCCATTTTATCATTGGGAGATGTGGCCCGAGGACGACCTGGGGTGAAATCTTTTTGTAAGGGATAGGTAAAGAGTCAAAATAAACACTGTTTGAGTCGAGAAATGAGGATGGATTTTGGTGCCAAATCTTGAATGAATGATATAAAGTTAGAAAAGTAATAATTTTATTAAAGGTTTTAGCAAATTTTGATGAAGTTAATGATGAAATAAGTAATTAAAAAATTGAAAAAACTGTGCACCTCACAAAATATATCATGATATTAATTTTTGAATTTATTCTCATTTCTTAGTAATAATTCTTAAGCTTTTCCAAACAAGTATTTATTAGAACTAGTTTTGGTGCGTGCAACATATTGTCGGTATTTTTCTATCAGAGAAGTTTCGAATAATGATTTCTTGTTTGATACTCCCCTTGTCTCATAAAGATAGACTAGTTTCTATTTTTACACGAATTAAGAAAACATAATTATTATATGTTAGAACTATAAATTTGTTTACATTTTACCTAATATACCTCTACATTAATTAAATAATAAGTAGTTCATATGTGTTGATAACAATGCATATTAAATAGGGGTATATTAAAAATTAAGATATTAATATAATCTAAATAAAGAAAGTAACCTATAATTTATGACAAACAAAAAAAGGAAAACGAAAGAAAAAATTAATGAAAGATGAAATAAATTGCTAATGGATCATTTTAAATAAGTAAATTTTTTATTACAGTTTAGTAATTCGAAAATAATGTAACAAAGTATCGTGCGAAAATTTCACATCAATATTAAGATATTGCTATTACGACTTTATTTGAACCATCATAATTAACTTAATGAAAAAAAAATAAGTAACATAAAACGATAAAAATAGGAACATGAGAATGTTTCCATAAAAATGTCTGAGGTAATCTTTGGACATGTGACCGAATAGTGCATTAAATTCAATTGTTGTCTACATTGTGTTTAATTGGATGAATAGTACATAAATTTAATTGGATGAATAATGCCTAAATTGATGGGAAATATAGGAAATTTGCCCGCATAATGTTTAATTGAATTAATAGTGCTTGAATTGATGAGAAATTCGAACAATTTGCCCGCATAGTATTTAATTGGATGAATAATGCATAAATTGGATGGGTAATGTTTAATTGCAATTGGATGAATAGTGCCAACTGTCAATTGTAAATTCAATTGGATGAATAATGCTTAAATTTATGGGAAATCCGGACAATTTGCTTATATAGTTTTTAATTGGATGAATAGTGCATCTAATTGTTACCTATATGGTGTTTAATTAGATGAATAATGCCTAAACTTAATTGGATGATTAGTGCCAACTGCATGACCGAATAATGCATTAAATCTAATTGTTACCCCACATAGTGTTTAATTCGATGAGTAGTGCCTAAATTGATGGGAAATCAGGACAATTTTCCCGCATACTGTTTAATTGGTGAATAGTGCCTAAACTGATTAGAAATGCGGGTAATTTTCCAGCATAGTGTTAATTGGATGAACAGTACATCCAATTGTTGCGCCCATGGTGTTTAATTAGATGAATGATGCCTAAATTAGATGAATAGTGTTTAATTGCAATTGAATGAATAATTAAATTGGATTAATAGTGCTTAATTACAATTGAATGGATAGTGTCAATTAAATATTCAATCTTTTATATATAGAGAGATTACTATTCAATAGTAGATGCCAAATATGTACTCCATTGGTGAGAATATTAAGCGCATGTTTTATTTCGTCAAGTTTTAACATATTTTGATTAAAGTTAATAAAATATTTGATTAAAATGTTGATAGAAATTGTTTAGTTTTACAAAATTATTATTGGAAATGGGTTTTAAAAAAAATTAAAAATGAAATATAATAGTAACTGTTTGATACAATTGTTTATAACAATTTTAATTATTATTATTATTATTATTATTATTATTATTATTCATATTTTCCCAAATCACTTCTAAATATATAAATATCTTAAAAATACTTTTCGACACATTTCACCTCAAAAGGCTCAAATTCCTTTTGAGTTTTAATTTGTTTTATGTTTTGTGTTTTGAGTGTTTATTTTGAGATTGCTGAAAATACGTTCTTTTTTTCATTTTGAGAGCTTGTTTTCAAAAATTGAAAACTAAAAAAACATGTTTACTTTATAATTTTGAAAAACTAAATCAAGTTGTTTTCCGCGTTTTTGAGTTTTGTGGTTGGTTTCAATTAAAAACAGCCAAAACAACTTTTAATTGTTTTCCGTTTTCTTTGTTATTTTTTTAGCGTTTTTGAAAATAGGTAAGTAAACGTATTTTCAAAAGTTGAAAACTAAAATTCGCCTAAGCAAAGAAAATGAGGCCTTAGCCTCTATTTGATAAAATTTTCTTATAAATTTTATTTATAAATGATTACATGACAATTTCTTATTAAACATTTTTTTAAAAAGTCACAGTTTTTGCTAGTCAAATATTCATACCCATCATTTTTGAGTTTTCAAAAATGAGCCAATGAAATATTTTCTTGTCTTTGTTTATAAATATTCGTTTTAGAGGTTGTTTGATAATGGAAAAAATTTCAATACAATTTTTCAAATTCAATCTCAACAATTCATCCTTAGTCAAGCTTACAATTTTTGACCTTTTAAATATTTTTCAACCACACATTCATCAAAAAATTAAAAAAAAAATCACAAAAGCTAAAAATTTTCACATTATTAAACAGACTCTTATAAATGATTTACCAATAGAAGCTTATCTATAAAAAAAAATAAACCCTTAAACAAAGACTTGTAAAAAGGGAAAAGGGCAAAAAAAAAAAAAAAAAGAGGTCAAACTTAGCCAAAGAAGATCATTATCCAAGGCTTTGTTAGCCTCTCTTTTGGCAAACCATTTTTTTTTTGTTTATATATATATTATTTTTTTTATAGAATTTTTCAAATCACTTTTTAATTACACATATTTTCTCTCTTCATTTTTCAATTACATATTTTACCTAAAAAATATATAAAAAAATGTTTTTAAATATAGTTGTCAAACAGAAAAGTTTTTGGTTTAAAACCAAAAAATGTGATGCTTTCGAGATTAAGTCCTTATTTGATATAAATTAAAATTAAAATCTATATTTTATTATAATTCAAAGTAAATAATCAATCTCAATAACAGATTTCATGGGATATACAACTTTTCAATCACACATAATACTGTAGCGGTTTATAAACAAATTTATTTATGATTTTGATGTAAAATATGTGATCGAAATCAAAGAGAAAAAATATGTGTGTTTAAAAAGTAATTTTGAAAATTGCGTGCTTTATAAATCAATTTATAAACTATTTACCAAACACTTACGAAATCTACTAAAAATCTGATTTTAATCTCCACCAAACATGAAAAATATGTGGTTAAAAATAGAGAGAAAATTATGTGTAGTTCATAAGTCATTTGAGAAAATATAAAAAATAATTTGTTTAAAATCAGTTTGCCAAATAGAATCCAAAATGGTAAAAATGAGTCAAGCTTAGCCAAACATGACATTATCCAAATCCAAATCCAAATCCAAAATGGTAAAAAATGAAAAAGTTAATGAAAATAGAACACATCCACCCAAATCACTCTGTAGTGTTCTTTCTCTCTCTCCATCCATCTTCAAAACCGCGTTTTTGCCGCTATCACTTACCTAGTCTTCACCAATTTTCCATTTCTGAAAGCTACTTTTTTCACTGTTTATACTTCTGTGTGCACATACATATACACGTTATCTCACTTTCTTTTCCCAGAAATTTCTAGCATTTTCTACCCCATATATATGCCAAACCCAGTTCCATTTCTTCCCTCATTATCTTCTCTCACTCCAATTCCTGGAATTTTCAACCAAAAATAAGCAATTCTCTGTAAAATAATCAAGAAAGGTGTGAAAAAGAATGGACAGTAGCAATCAGTTCTGGCAATTTAGCGATAATCTGCGTTTACAGACGAACAATTTGTCAAATCTGTCGCTGAACGATTCAATATGGAGCTCCAACTACATCTCCAAGCGGCCGGTGGAGGAGCGGCAGAACTTCGATATGAGAGTCACTGGTGGGGAATTGAATTCAGTCAACTTGATGAATCCAGGTCTCAATTCAATCGACAATGGTTTGAAGTCCGATTTTAACAATTTCAACGTGGGATTCAGCAATGATGGGTGGAAAACTGGTAACAATAATTCCGGTTTCGGGTCTGTGGGTCTGAATGGTGGGTTCAATAAGGGGATTTATCCAAGTCCGTCACTGAATTTCAACGAATTCAATAAGGGTAAGAATGTTCATAATACTAATGTTGCGGTGAATGGGAAGGTGAATAAGAGTGGTAAAATTAACGAGGAAAATGGGCATATCCATAGTCATAGTCATAGCGGAGGTAAAATTGGGAAGAAAAATAAGAACAATAAGGATAATTCTAATAATAATAGCAACAGCAATGGCGAGAACAAAAGTGCTTCAGACAAGAGATTCAAGACTTTGCCTCCATCCGAATCTTTGCCGAGAAATGAGACTGTTGGTGGCTATATTTTTGTCTGCAACAATGATACAATGCAAGAAAATCTCAATCGCCAGCTATTTGGTAAGTTGTTTAATTTCTGTTTTCAGGAATTCAATCACAATCATTTTTCTTGCAATTTATACTTTGCTTAAATGCATTTTTTGGCGAAGAATTCTATTTTTGATGTGGGAATTTGTGTGTGTTAATGTTTTGAACTTGATGCTGGCTTTTGTATTTTCTTGGGTCTCCGAGATTGATTTGAGTGATCATCATTGAAAAGATCTAATTTCAGGTTATTATGTAGATTTGGTTGAAAGAACATG
Source organism: Ligustrum vulgare (assembly GCA_963555705.1). Classification (NCBI taxonomy): domain Eukaryota; kingdom Viridiplantae; phylum Streptophyta; class Magnoliopsida; order Lamiales; family Oleaceae; genus Ligustrum; species Ligustrum vulgare. Next base: position 36,112,647 of record OY743171.1, on the reverse strand, counting down.
TTCAATGTCATTTGTAAGATCTGTGGATGAGCTTTTTTTTTGGTCATTAATCAAGGTTATTATCAATCATGCGCATTTTTTTACTTGGGAAAATTTTAATGTTGGTGGTCATTGCGATTTTGAAATTCCTTCGAATTTCAGCTATTGAAATTAGTTTATAGGATCTGGATTATGAAATAATACAAAGTTGAACACAAAATACATATATTGAAGCTGAGATTTGTTTGTCTTAGTTTGTGTTTTATTCTACACGTTTGAATATTCTGCTATATCAAAGTTTCTGTTTGTGCATCTCTTAATGTAGTGCGATAATGAATATTCAGGTTTGCCTCCTCGCTACCGAGATTCAGTCCGAGCAATAACTCCAGGATTGCCTCTCTTCCTCTACAACTACTCAACCCACCAACTCCATGGAGTTTTTGAGGTTCGTTTTTGGTTTTAATTGAAGAAATCAATCAATCCATACTCTAGCTAGAACGCTTGCTGACCTTAAATGCAAACAAATCTTTCCAGGCTGCAAGCTTCGGTGGCACAAATATCGATCCAGGAGCTTGGGAGGACAAGAAAAACCCTGGGGAATCCCGCTTCCCAGCTCAGGTTTGTTGGGAATTACTGGTCTATTGTTTCAATATGATGATGATCTTTGGATATTACATGAGTTTGAGATTCACATTCATTTACGAATGTATATGTTTCGATCCAGGTGCGCGTGGTGACAAGGAAGGTTTATGAGCCTTTGGAAGAGGACTCTTTCAGACCAATTCTTCACCACTATGATGGTCCTAAGTTTCGGCTCGAGCTGAATGTACCTGAGGTAATTGTTCTTTAAGCCTCATATGAGCCGACTAATGTTTTCTTTTAAAAAAAATAAAAAATCTTCATTGAAATCCCAACCTAATGCTTTATTTTGTGCACTGAATGTGGCAGGCGATCTCGCTTTTGGACATTTTTGCAGAAAATGATCCTTGAACACACTTGGCACTGAAGTACAGATGAAGACACCATACACAACCGAAGAAAATATATTAGAGTATATGAGTTCTGTTTGGAGGTTTGTACTACACTTTCTGTATTATGGAAAGACATCATATGTACGACGTAAAAAGTAAAATGTAACGGAAACAGGAGTTGGAACATGTTTGAATATGTATCTTCCTATGATTGTTATACAAAGTCCTATGTTGTGTAATAGCAAATGAAGGTTATAAATTATATAGCGGCATTTGAAAGCATATTTTCAGGATTACGTCGTTCTACGCGAATTGTTTACCTTTATCTATTAAATGCCCTTAAGAATCCATTTGATACCTTGCGAAAAATCTGATCGCATCGATAGAATTTCGAAGTTAGTTCATCTTGCAGCAAGTCAAGCAAATATGAACTGTCGAATATTATATGTATTGAGATATGTTCAATAGAGCTGTGAAAGATGGCTATGTTGTCCAAGGTGAGTGGTGTAACCCTTTTGTGTGGCATCAGGTGCCCCGACCCAACTTTGAAGCTACTCGGCTCTTGCTTGGCTTCGTCTAGGTTGGAGATATTGTAAATTTGAAATTTGTTATATTCATAATAAGTGTGACAATGAGCTTGATCATCCTTGAGTGGGGCCGATGATTACATGGGTGATCTCACACACCCCATGAAAGGAAATTGTCACACTCATCATCACATTCATTGTGAGAGTAGACTAATTCCTGTAAATTATTGTGAAAGTGACTAATTTCCGTAAATTTATTAGTCTGTAAAATGTTGATGGTTAAAACTCTTTACCTTAGTTTTTTTGCAAGAAATAACTAAAAACTCGAAATCTTGTCATGCTTACTTGAAGGCGTCATTTTTGTGATTTTCCTACACGGGTTAGATCGAATCTTTTAAAAAAAATTACGGGTCTTGTGGGTGTTAAAGACTCTGGAGAGTTAACCCCTTTGACACGGCCAGACATGGACATGAATTGTGGCAGTTAGGAAAATTTTATTTTGGTTAGAATGTCATCTATCCCACTTATCTTTGCCTTCACGGGACGACATGTTCAATGTCAATTATAACAGTCATCAAAATTGGTTGCTATTTAAAATTCTAGTTTGGTGGCACCGCCTATTTATTGCGTGAATAAATTATAATTATAATTGACAAATATTTCTAGACTTTTGAATTGATCAACTATACTATGAAGTACACATTTATGTCCAACCAGCCCCAACCAAAATACAACAAGTATCTCTTTGAAAACTATATTATTACTCAACAAGTTGGGTGGATGTTATTGCGTGTCTATGTTTTTTCAATAGACCAACTCCAATGACTGAAAAATGTCGTGTATGGTATGTGATGTAGGTGTTTGAAATTTTAGCCCATTTATATTTGGTACTCAATCAAAGTTAATAATTAATTTTAATCATAAATTTCATATGACACAATTTTTAAATTATATATTTCATCAACTTCTATTAAAATTTGAACTATACTACAGTCACCTCGGAAGTTACTCACATGGAGGGGATGGAGCCCACTTCTCCCTCCATCCCCTCCATGTGAGGAGGGGGTCCCCGGTCACCTCGGAGGTAAGTCCCGAGGTGCTTTGAGCATTTTTCTTAAATTTATTAAAAATCTAATTTTATGGCAGATTTCAATTTCTTGAACTTCCAGAACAAATCGCATCTTTCCATGTACACTTGCTTCCTTTAAGAATTGCCTCGATAATAAGTTTGCCATTTAGAGTCTATTTGGTCCCAACAATTTTTTTCAAGTTTTTGAGGAAGTTGAATGTGGGTCAAAAATTGATTGCAAAGTGTGAAAAATAGTGATTCTTGTAGAAATATATGATTAGAATTGAATATGAGATTGGCCAAAAAAAAAAAATTGATGACTTATTGTCAAAAAGTGATTTGCTTCGGTATTTTGCCAATAAGATTATGCGAATTGGAATGTTAGATACATGAAATTTTAAATAGTTTTGTGAGATTATCTCCAACCATAAACACCATTTTGGTGCACATTTGCATCAAAATGGTGCAAAATTCACACTATTTTTTTAACACATCTTCAACCACATGTACCAAATGTTACACCAAATCTAAATTTCACATTTTATTTTATTATTTGTTTTCAATATATTTAAATTGTAATTCATTAAATGAAACCAAACGTTTGTACACTAAATAGTGTATTTATATAAAATTATAAAAAAGAAATCTTATGTAGCGTCACATTTCACACGTCGATGACATAAAATGAGAAACAACTTCAAATTTACCGAAAACAAAATATGTAAACAAAAAGGTAAAAATAATTTAGGAGTTGGTATATTCCTCCCACATATGTTTGATTAGTGCTTCTTGAAGTGTATAGTGAGCTTCCTTGTTCTTAATTTGACGGTGTCGCGCAATGAAAGCATCGAAGCAGGTTTGCTCGTCAACCTTCTCGACACGGGACTTGTTGCCTCGACAAACTCTCTGATTGGCGTTTTGAGATCTCATTCATCTTCGACAATCATGTTGTGCGTGATGATACATACACTCATTATGTCATGCAAGACCCGTTTATTCCAAAATCTTACCAGTTCTGCCACAATTGCAAATCTGGATGGGTCATCACATGATCTTCCTGACTACAAGGCCATGATGATGTTATCAGGAAATGTCGTCTTGTCATGTAACTCTCTGTATGAAGTCTTCATGTCTCAATGAATAAGTGTACCTGTCTCAAGCACATTTTATTATCTTATTTGTCATTAGTGTTCAGTCAGTGTAACGTTTGTGTCATTCACTTTGTGCCCAACTCGTTCCAGTTTGAATTAGTGTGTTATCTACTTTTATTTTTTGTATTCTGTTCTTCATTGGTATTATTTTTTATGCATAATTAACACAATATAAGATATCTCAACGTGGGAGAAGCTTAAATTTATAGACAAAAAAATAGTTTCATAAATAATCACTTCTCTTATTCTTTGGCCCAAAAAATAAATAAAAAAATACGAACATACAAACATAAAGAAAAACAATTTAAAACATAAAGGAAAAAATAATATAAAGTTAAATGTCAATTTTGTAAATAATGTAATGGCAAATTGGTAATAACATGATGTGATGTGATCCGGACCAGGCATCAAAGGGCAAAATCGATCCATCGGCAATATGACAGTGATCTACGTGCAAAACGGAGCAAGTTCCGTGTTGGGTCGAGCCGAGAAGAGGGACGGATCGAGCCGAATCAAGAAAACGAAGTAATTTGAGCAGAAACTCCATTACGGCCGTAAAAGAGGACCTTCACGGCCGTAACCCATATATTCACGGCCGTAACCCATGTTATCACGGCCGTAAATCACAATTAGCGAAGAAAAAAGGAGAATTTCAACAGAACGAGGCTTACGGCCGTAAGCTTGGAAGTTACGGCCGTAACATTCAAAAAAGGGGAATTTCACCGTCGTAAGAAATTCGTCACGGACGTAAATAATAAATCAGTTTTTGATCAGAAAGGCCTTTACGGCTGTAAAAGGGTTCGTCACGGCCGTAAATGAGTAGCGGCCAGATTTTTCGGATTTTATAATTATTTTATTTCATTTTTGGTTTTTAGGTTATTTTCCTAATTTAGTGTTTTAGTTTAATTAGAATTCTATTTTGAGTAAATTAGCGGCTAGGTTATTTTGCTTATTTATATTATTTACCATGATTGTAAACAAACAGTTAAGTTTGAGTTTATGAATTAAATTGAGAGAGGATTCTCTTGTTAAAGGTTGAGTTTTTCCCTTTTGTTTCGAACTTATCAAAGATCCGTTCTTTGTGGCATTCACCCAACGAACTTATCAAGGAAATGACAACCATTGTGGCGTTCACCAATCTTGGTTCTTCAATCCGCATCGTCATTAATTGCGTCGTGATTGTTGGGTCAAGATTTTACCGTCGAATCTATCTTTTAATTCCCGTTTATTTATTCCTGTTCTTGTTATTTTTCTGTCAGATCTGATTTAGATCTTTCCTATGATTTAAATTTCGTTATTCCGCGTTTTCGACGAGATTCCCCGACTGGGATCTCATCATCTGGTATCAGAGCTTGGATTTATTTCAGATTCTTGCGTTTCTTGAATTTTCTTGATTTTTTTTGTGTTCTTCACGTTCTTCGTGTCAATCATAATTTTCTTCAGTTTGATCCATAAGAGTCAGTTCCAAAAATTCAAAAGTGTTTTTCTTGTTCGTTTTTCGTCCAAATTCAGTTCCGTTTTTTCTGCCATACTCGTAGTCCAATTCTCTGGCAGATTAAAAAAAATTCCGAAAATTCCCAAATATTCCCCAAATATTCCGAATTTCCTTGTTCGTGCCTTAAAAATGTCTGATAGAGAGGTTTCCACATCTTCATCTTCTATTGGAGACAGAAAACAGCTCGGGGATGTAAATAGAAGGAATGAACAGGGTAACAATGATATTGCAGCAATGATGACACAATTTGAGATGTTTATGGCACAGATGGAGAATCGAGGTGCAAAACGTGAACAAAGACCTCGTGATCAATCTCATGATGGTTCTCGGGTTAGGGGAGGTAATAGGTGTGAGGTTAGTATGAATGATGAGGGCATGGGAAGTGAAAGTAGAAGTATATCTTTGGGAAGTATGCGAAGGAGGGATAGATGAGATAGGTATGAGAGGAGGCATGATAGGGAGCGTCGTGATGCTAGGAGGCATCGTGGGAGTAGAGATGATGTTGATAACGACCTTGGAAAAATTAAAGTGAAAATACCGTCGTTCCAGGGTAGGAGTAATCTGGAAGCGTACTTGGATTGGGAGACAAAGGTTGAACGGCTTTTTGATTGTAATAATTATTCAGAAAAGAAGAAGGTGAAATTAGCCGTGATTGAATTCACCGACTACTCAAATATTTGGTGGGATCAAATAGTTACGGGTAGGAGGAGGAACCTTGAGGAGCCGGTGGAGACTTAGGGTGAATTAAAAACCATAATGAGGAAGCGGTTTGTGCCGACTCATTATTATAGGGATATTTACCAAAGGCTGCAGGGTTTGACTCAGGGATCGAGGAGTGTAGAGGATTATCACAAGGATATGGAGGTGGCGATGATTCGGGCTAACGTGGTGGAGGATCGGGAAGCAACGATATGGCTAGGTTTCTGAGTGGGCTGAATAGAGACATTGCTAATGTTATTGAGCTGCAACATTATGTGGAGCTAGAGGATATCGTGCATATGGCCATGAAGGTGGAAAGACAGCTAAGGCGAAAGGGGCAGCAAGACACTCACCATCTTATCCTACATCACAACCGAAGCAGGAATCCAACGTTGAACATAACCCGAAAGGGAAGGAGGAGCCTACAACGAAAGGTAAAAATATTTCTGATTCTCAAACTACTCGGGATAGAAATATTAAATGTTTTAAGTGCTTGAGTACGGGTCATATAGCATCCCAGTGTCCAAATAGGAAGCTAATGATCTTACGTGATAATGGTGAAATTAGTTCCGAGGATGAATTTAAGGGAATGCCTAAGTTAGTGGATGTTGGGGCTAGTAGTAGTAGTGATGAGGAAGGGCTGACCTATGATGTTAAAGATTCACTTGTTAATCGGCGTGTCCTTAGTGTTAGGGCCAGGGTGGATGAAATTGGTGAGCAAAGGGACAATCTCTTCCATACTAGGTGCTTAGTGGGTAAAAAGGTTTGTGGTATGGTGATTGACGGGGGGAGTTGTACTAATGTGGTTAGTACCATGTTGGTTGATAAATTGGGTTTGAGCTTGATAAAAGATCCGAACCCTTATAAACTGCAATGGCTGACCGAGTCGGGAGAAATTAAGGTAAATAAACAGGCTAGGGTCAATTTTACAATCGGGGGTTATAAGGATGATGTGGTTTGTGACGTGGTACCTATGCATTTGGCCATATTTTGTTGGGGAGACCTTTGCAACATGATAGGGGGGTAGTGCACGACGGGTTTAAAAATCGATATTCTTTCGTGAAGGGTGAAAAAATGATCACTCTTGCTCCGCTATCACCTAAAGAGGTCCAAGAGGACCAATTGAAAATAAAAAGCGAGTTTGAGGGGAAAAATAAGAGCGTTGAGGCCACGACCTCAAAAAAAGGAGAGGGTGTGAAAATTGAAAACAAGAGAGTTGAGGCCACGACCTCAGAAAAAGGTGAGCTTGAGAGTGAAAAGAAAAAGAAAAGAGAGTACACCACAAAAATGAGTTTATTTGCATTTGCTAACACATCCCTCCCCGGTTCTATTAAATCTGTTTTCCAGGGACATAAATCAAGCCATGAACTTAAAGCTGGAAAGAAATTCATTGGCCAAAATGAGCAGGCCAAAAGTCTAAAGGATCTTACAAAGCTTAAACATGATCATCGAGCTCAGAAAAACAGGAGGAGTCCGAAAAGCCAACCACAAATGGATTCGAGGTCGAATCCTTTTCAAGAGAGGGAGTATGATGTGATCCGGACCAGGCATCGAAGGGTGAAGTCGATCCATCGGCAATATGACAGTGATCTACGTGCAAAACGGAGCAAGTTCCGTGTTGGGATCGAGCCGAGAAGAGGGACGGATCGAGCCGAATCAAGAAAATGAATTAATTTGGGCAGAAACTCCATTACGACCGTAAAAGAGGACCTTCACGGCCGTAACCCATATATTCACGGCCGTAATCAATTAGCGAAGAAAAAAAGGAGAATTTCAACAGAACGAGGCTTACGGCCGTAAGCTTGGAAGTTACGGCCGTAACATTCAAAAAATGGGAATTTCACGGCCGTAAGAAATTCGTCACGGCCGTAAATAATAAATCAGTTTTTGATCAGAAAGGCCTTTACGGCCGTAAAAGGGTTCGTCACGGCCGTAAATGAGTAGCGGCCAGATTTTTCGGATTTTATAATTATTTTATTTCCTTTTTGGTTTTTAGGTTATTTTCCTAATTTAGTGTTTTAGTTTAATTAGAATTCTATTTTGAGTAAATTAGCGGCTAGGTTATTTTGCTTATTTATATTCTTTACCATGATTGTAAACAGACAGTTAAGTTTGAGTTTATGAATTAAATTGAGAGATGATTCTCTTGTTAAAGGTTGAGTTTTTCTCTTTTGTTTCGAACTTATCAAAGATCCGTTCTTTGTGGCATTCACCCAACGAACTTATCAAGGAAATGACAACCCTTGTGGCGTTCACCAATCTTGGTTCTTCAATCCGCATCGTCATTAATTGCGTCGTGATTGTTGAGTCAAGGTTTTACCATCGAATCTATCTTTTAATTCCCGTTTATTTATTCGTGTTCTTGTTATTTTTTCGTGTCAGATCTGATTTAGATCATTTCTAGGATTTAAATTTCGTTATTCCGCGTTTTCGACGAGATTCCCCGACTGAGATCTCATCATGATGGCATTATTATAAGTAGAACTACTACACCATTTCAACATTGATATGCCAAATTTGGCACGTCACTGTAGAAAACACCAAATTGCTCCACAGATATGGTGCTGGTGCTGGGTTGGAGACCATTTTTGGACCAAATTGGTGATTTTGGTGTTTTAATCCTTGGGTTAGAGATGAGCTGATTAGAGAAGTCAAGATGAGCAGCCCGGTCGGAATCGTAAAATCATCCCGGATCGAACCGGAACCACATGCCGACTTGTGACCTGAGCGAGCGATTCACGAGTCAAAAGTGTGTGAATCGTTGGTTTCACGGGTCACACATTCACAGACCGCAATTAACTTACTGACCCGTGAAATAATTAAAAATTTTAAAAAATCTAATAATTTGAACGACTATATTATAGTTAAGTAAGTTTCAACATAGTTGAGATATACTTAAATTATAAATTATTGTAGGTGCCAACCTAGCTGAGATTAAGCTATAAATCTTTATTTATATTTATATTATAATAATAAAGTGGTCAAATATAACACCACATAGTTTCCCGCCTTTTTTACACTTTCCTAAAATGGAAATTCAAGGTTTATAGAGATTATAAAAAAGTGATTATATATATACATTTCAAAATTGATTTTATCTAGAGAATATAAACAGTCACTTTGAAAATGATTATATCTCATTATTAGTTATGTTATATATTCAGATATTAATTGGTTAGTATTTTCAATATATGTTTACAATTTGGAATTATGATGTAGAATTTGAATATAAAATTATATTCATAAAAGAATACAACCACGTACACTTTTAAACGATGGATTAATAATAATAACATAAGTAAAAAAGTATTGCTTTAAAAAAGTTATTATAATAATTAAAACACTATTGAAAAGAACGTAACTTAATTATGTTACGAAAAGAATATAATAAAAAATTTAAATTTGTAAAAAGGTATGTTGTTTTAATTAATAATAATAATGCTGTAATAATAAAACAATATTTAAAAGAACGTAATTTAATTATGTAATTAAAAAAACTATAACTAAATATGTGTATATATTGTTTTAATTAAATACATGTTATGCTAATAATAAAATAGTATTGAAAATAACGTAATTAAAATGTATGATGTTTTACCAAAACTATAATAATTAATCAGTATTGAAGATAAAGTAATACACATTTCTAATTATGTTATAAATGCTTTTTAATCATTTATATGTCTCGTGCATCGCACGGGGGCAAATACTAGTATATATTATAATAATAAAGTAGCCAAATATAACACAACATAGTTTCCCGTCTTTTTACACTTTCCTAAAATGAAAATTCATGGTTTATAGAGATTAAAAAAAAAAGTGATTATATATATACATTTCAAAATTGCTTTTATCTGGAGAATATAAACAGTCACTTTGAAAATAATTTTATCTCATTATTAGTAATGTTATATATTCAGCTATTAATTAGTTGGTATTTTCAATATATGTTTATAATTTGGAATTATGATGTAGAGTTTGAATATAAAATTATATTCATAAAAGAATGCAACCACGTACATTTTTAAAAGATGGATTAATAATAATAACATAAGTAAAAAAAAGTATTGCTTTAAAAAAGTTATTATAATAATTAAAATACTAATGAAAAGAACATAACTTAATTATGTTATGAAAATGATATAATTAAAAATTTAAATTTGTAAAATAGTATTAAAAAGTAACATAATTAAAAATGTATGTTGTTTTAATTAATAATAATAATGCTTTAATAATAAAACTGTACTTAAAAGAACGTAATTTAATTATGTAATTAAAAAAGAATATAAATAAATATGTGTATATATTACTTTAATTAAGTACATGTTCTGCTAATAATAAAATAGTACTGAAAATAACGTAATTAAAAATGTATGATGTTTTACCAAAGCTATAATAATTAATTAGTATTGAAGATAACGTAATTGTTAGAGAATTTATTAGTAAAATAAAACAGTATTAAAAAGCATATATAACATAATACACATTTGTAATTATGTTATATATGTTTTTTAATCATTTATATGTCTCGTGTATCGCACGGGGGCAAATACTAGTATTTGATAATAATAATAATTAGAAATGTTTACATAGAATTCAAATTTATATCTTATAATATATATATATATATATATATATATATATATATATATATATATATATATATATATATATATGTGTGTGTGTGTGTGTGTGTGTGTGTGTGTGTGTGTTATAAATATAAAAAAATTTATGTTGTAATTCATATGGGTTAAATCGGTACGAATAGTGACTCTGCATGGACTCGACTCAGATGGGTCAGCAAGTAAGCCTGGGTTATGGTTCAAAATTTGTAGGTCAACCCGGACCGGTCTGTAAACCCGTAGCGGGCGGACTTTTTTTCAAGCAGGTTCTTAACAGGCTTATATATTAGTAGGCCGACCTGGTTCTAACCACCCGGATGACACCTCCACTTGTGATTGCAAAAGTTTGCTTTAGATCGAGTATATGAGTGAGTTGGACGTTGTAATCTATGACGTATGATGAACTGTCAGAGAGAAATGAGTAATCAAGTTTTGTCCCTAATATGCACTTAATGGCGTTAAACAATTTTAGTGAACAACGTGAAATATTTCTTTCATTAGATTCTCCATTTATGTTCAGTATTACAAATCAAATATGCACTGAAATTTTAATTCAACTCAATTTTGTTCCATCGGGTGATCATAATCAAACAAGTTGACACTTAAAAATAAGTATTTCAATTCAATAAGAAAATTGATGAATGTCATTTATGTAATAGAAAAATGGTTATGGAAAGAGGTGGACCTCAGGTAATGTATGATACGGACTCCACATATGATCTCTCGTATTAATCTAAGATTGGCTTATTATCGTCAAAATTGAGATCCTTTTATGAGCCACCCCCCTTATATTCATAGGGAAAAATAGGTGAGCAAACTTGTTACAACTTTTGAACTCTTGGAGTTTTTGCAATGTAGGAAGTATTTGACTTTCCCCCAACATTTATTATGGGGGATTTATTGAAAAGGCTTTGGTCAAAAGTCTTTAAGTCAAATTAACAACATTTTTCTTTCATAAGTTGAAAGGGTCATCATTATACAAAGACTAAAATATCCTTGTTATCTTGTTAGATTTTCAACCTTATCTAACAATGTAAAAAGACGGAAAAATACTCAAGAAAACCAACTGCTATTTTAGGCTAAATCTCTCAAAATGCTTCCATCAAAATCCTCAGCTATTGTAATAAACTTACTTCTTTTATCTGTAATCTTCTCCATGTTCGTAGCAAAATTATTCATCGTCTTCTCAAACGTGACAAAACCCTAAGTTTCATGCATTTGATATTGGTAAGATATATTTTTTCAAAATCGATCTTATTTTGAGTTGCTTTGATGAGTTTAAAATATAATTATATTATTTTTGCTTGTTTTGGGATGTAATTTTTAGTTTAAACTTTATACATGCCGAAAATCTCAATCTAGATCGCGAGGAATCAGGTTTTGAGCATGTCTGGCGGTTAACGGACTTTAGAGTAGGTTAACCAACCTACTGCAAAGTCCGTTAAATGACCTAATTGTTAGTTAACCGACTTTGTAGTCTGTTAACCAACTGTTAGCCTTCTTGTTTAATTCTTCAAATTCATTTTCTTTCCTTTAACAAATTCCAGTGTTAACACTTGCACATTTTTCAAATTTTTTTTTTGAAATGCAATCATTAATTCCTATTTGTTACTATGTTGAGTTCGTGAAGAATGATCAATGTAAATGGGCATGGAATTGGAGTCAGAGTAATGAAGAAGCTACAAAAGTAGTTTTTTTGTCAAAAAATGCAATGTATACAGAATTTTATCATGATGTACAAAAGTTCCTTCATATTGATTCTTCCTTACACAATTTGGAGATGAGATTTCTTCTCCTTGACAATAATGCACAAGTTTATGTTCCACTAGTCAAGATTACTTTAGATAGACAAGTGCATTGTTTCCTAAAGCTCAATAGAAAATATCGGCCTCCCCTTTGTGTAATCATTGTGAGCAAGGATCTCATTGAACATGAACTTGAAGCAGGTATTGTTGAACATGAACACATTTTAGATCTTGTTGAACTTGAACGTACAATAAATACGGTTGAATATGAACATGCTATAGATCATGTTGAACAATAACATGTAGTAGTTAATGATGAAATTGAATTTGAAGATGAGGCCCTCAATGATGTAGATTCTGAGATGAGATGGATGATGACAATGACGAAAACTGGGATTTGGATGATTATTAAGATAATCTGGAGATTGTTAGAAACAACAATGGTGAGACTTCTGAGGAAAATGGAAACAATGCTGATTTACCTACACATGGACATGAACTGGTTTGAGAGAATGAAGTTGAAATCCATTTTACTAATGAGGATCTTATTGCATTGGCTACACGTGGTAGCACATAAGACTGACCTTTGAGGCTGGATCAAGTTTAAGGTACGCTCGTACGTTACATGTGATTCTCGAAGAAGAGGATTTGAAAGATCACCAGTTGTTTGAGAACAAAAAAGATCTACAACAACAAATTCATTTTCTTGTAATGAAGCACAACTTTAATCTCAAAGTTAAAAAATCAAATAAGAGCACATACACAATTATATGCAAAGATGATAGTTGCAAATGGTGTTTGCAGGAAATATAAAGAGTGTGATTATTTTGAAATTTTCCGTTATGTACATGAGCATACTTGTTCCCTAGGTATACATAGAAATGATCATAGACAAGTAAGGTCATGGGTTATTAGCAGGCATGTCATGTATAATTCTCAAAATCCAAATCAAGAATACATACCTGCAAACACCATCAGTGACATCCGTTGTGAGTTTGGGATAAGTATGAGCTATCAGAAAGCGTGGACGGCTGAAGAATGTGCTGTAGAGGATTTAATGGGTTTGCTTGATGGTGCTATGTTAGATTGGTCGTATATTCCCAGAACTTGGTTAGAACTAATTCGAAACGGTATTTTATGTTAGGACCGACCAAAGTGAAGTTGGTCATCGCTTCAAGTACTTTTTTATGGCGGTTGAACTATGCATTCGTGGATTTCACTCTTCGATGCGACGAGTAATTTGTTTGGATGGAACGTTCTTGAAAGAAAGATATGAAGGTACACTGATAGTGGCTGATGCGTGTCGTAATGCACCAAAATATAATTAATTTCTTTACTCACCGAATAGTGGCTGATCTATAATGTAGTAGCAAGAGTAAGGGTCAAACCCACGAGGAACAGTGAACCTAATTAGTTGCTCAAGAAATTAGAATAGAGTAGGTGGTTTGTTGTTTAGATTTGCTTAAATAAAAACTACACATAAAAATAACAAGTAAAAGTGTTTAAAGAACTAATATAAGAGAAGATCTGTTATCGGGTTCAGTTGTATCCTCAATTATTATTATACTTTTCTTTATAACGCGTTCTATCCCTTATTCAATCTATCAATTTTAAATAATCAACAAGCTCTGAAAATACCACAATCTCTTTTGCAATTTAGGAGATAACAAAGAATAAATATATAATACAAGAAAAATAATATAGACACAATATTTATTATTGGTACAAAAACTTACTCTATACTTTGCTTTGCGATATTCTCGACCATTTCGATTTTAAATACACCGTTCACTGTAGATAAGCCTGCTTTCTTTAGGAGGATTGGCAAAAGAATATTTAAAGGGTTTATTATATTTTTCAGTTGCCCTTCTATGAGGCAACTACTATCCGAGTCATAAACGAATATGGTTTCTTCGGTGAAACTAACTTCAACTGCAAACCAGTGACTATTTTCTAGGACGGGCATATACAGATGCGTACAGTCTCGCCATCTCTTACCCAACTTCGAAGAATGACCAGCTATGAAATTCTCAATACTATGGATCCCCTTCATCAAAGCAAACTGTAAAAGAGGCAAGAATGTAATGTCCAATATAGCAACAGATCTATTGAATTTCTTTGGGTAGTTCTTTGCCCGAAACCTCAACAAATATATCGTCAAATCGACATGCTGAAGGCAAAAAAATCTATTATCAAATCGTTCATAAAAAAACATATAACATGTTGTAAAATACTTAAATTTTACTTACATAGTAGTCAAGCAAGGCACCTGAATCTAGAGTTCAAATAAAATTTTCCATTTAATTTCAATGATTAGGGTACACCAGAGTAAAAAAATATTATTCTGAATGGTATGATTATGGACGATTACTCGAAGACGTGAGAATCTAAGGATAAATATGTCTTTTCCATCTACCCGAGACAACGTTTGCGGGATTTTAAATCACCATCCATTTTTTTAAAGTAGGATGATTTGGGTTTAATTTAATTTAATGAAGGACGACAAGTAAGGTTCTCACTTCTCAGTACATTATTAAGAAAACTACAATTTGCACTAATGATTTTGCTTTAGCTGCACACTTGCTATATTTAAACACAAACAAGACACACAGTCATCAATAGAAAATTGGGCCAAAATAAAACAAGGGGAATATGGTCACCTACCGGCTGCCTTCCCAATAAGACAAGACTAAACCATAAAAAAATGTCACTTTTTTGTTACTATTTTTGCGTATTAGAGCATTTATTTATGACATGCTTTTAAGAAAGAAGATTAGACAGTATGAAGAAAAAGAAAAAGAAAAAATAGTATTATTGTTATAAACTAGAGAGAAAAGAGAAAAAAAATAAATAGGCCAATAAACTTATATTTTTTGGGGTTAAGTACACAATTACACACATTTAAGTATGAATTTTTTTGAAATCAGGTGATTTGTAACTAATTACAGAAATATCAAAATAATTTTCAAAATCAGGTATTTTTTTTTATAATAAGAAATTGGGGTTTTTAATTAATTACAATTGTAACTTATGAATTAGTAAAACCTTAGTGTAATTCGTAATTAATTATATTAGTATAATTTGTAATCAACCACCGCTACAATCATCGTCGTCGGATCACCATCGAAAATAGAATAGTAACTTATTTCAATTTTGTAATTAATTACAATTATAACTTTATTTCAATTTGTAATTAATTACCACTACCATCATCACCGCCTAATTTGTAACCAGTCGTCGCCACCACCACCTTATTTCAGTTTTGTAATTAATTACAATTGTAATTTTATTTCAATTTGTAATTAGTTACAATTGTAATTTTAATTAAAATTGTAATTAATTACCACCACCATCAATCACCACCTAATTTGTAACCAGCCACCGCATTATTTTAATTGTAACTTTATTTCAATTTGTAATTAGTTACAATTGTAATTTTAATTAAAATTGTAATTAATTACCACCACCATCGATCACCACCTAATTTGTAACCAGTCACCGCCATCGCATTATTTCAATTTTGTAATTAATTACAAATGTAACTTGATTTCAATTTGTAATTGTTACAATTGTAATTTTAATTAATTATCACCTGATCACAGCCA
The DNA here is from genome assembly GCA_963555705.1 of Ligustrum vulgare. Classification (NCBI taxonomy): domain Eukaryota; kingdom Viridiplantae; phylum Streptophyta; class Magnoliopsida; order Lamiales; family Oleaceae; genus Ligustrum; species Ligustrum vulgare. The sequence continues at coordinate 36,096,784 of OY743171.1, read as the reverse complement.
ACCACCACCAATAACCACCTAAAATCATCACCACCAACCACCAACCAGTTTCAAGGTCTGCATGTTTCTAGGGCATGAGAACTCATTAGATTCCTTTTGAGCTTCTGTAATTAGTGACCAGTTTTTAATTGCTTCGCCACCACCACTATTCGATGGAGCATCGCTAGATGTGCTGTCGCTATTTCCGCCCTTATTGACACCACCACCACTACCTCCTATGTCGCTATCACCACCATTAATTCCACCTCATCCTCCCCCACTTTCCATTCCCCTCCTCCTCCACTTTCAGTTCACCACGTCCTCTTCTCCATTTCCGCCTTCTCCTCCTCCTCATTCTCTATGCCCAACACCATCGTCGTCACTGAGCAACCACCACCTCCATCCTCCGATCACCTCTTTAGTTATTCTCCACCGCCACAGCCTCCTGATGTTAATGTTCCCACGCACAACTCTTTGGTGGCTGGATTTGCATCTTCACCTCCTCCTTGACGTTTGATCTCAATCCTCTTCCTCAATCGCTCAATTCCTTCTACTCCTACTCCACCTTGAAGCTCGATCTGTGGACTGTCCATTTGGAAAATCATTGAGAGTCAACATTCCGACTGTTATGACTAGTAGTCAGTATGTATTATACCTGATTCTAAATAATATTTTTGAAAGAACTGAGTTTTCAACATATAAAGTATAAAAACATGGTTTTGAGTAATTTTCCCTATTTTTTATTATGAACTAGAGACCCATATATATAAAGGAGAATATGGATATACAAAGTAATAATGTCTAGGGTTACAAGAGTACAATTGTCATTCACTAATACAAAATAATATTTACAACACTCCCCCTTGAATGACATATTACAAAATATTTGCCTCGTTAAAACCTTATTTGATAAAAACTCAATGGGACAAAAATATCAAACGAAGGAAAAATAGTACAATTATTCTTGGAGTATTAAGATGAATGCTGCCTCGTTAAAACCTCGTAAGGAAAACCCAATTGGACAAAACATTGGCTAAGAAAAAGAGTACAGCTACTCCCCCTAGTGCTGATCACTGTAAATCACCAAGTCGATGCATCTCAATCTTGTGAACTGATTTCTTAAATGTTAATGTTGCCAATGCTTTTGTAGATAAATCAGCTACATTGTCACTATAGTGAATTTATTGAAAATCCTGGAGTATTTTGACGTTACCTCGTTAAAACCTTGTCAGAAAAATCCAGTGGGACAAAACCTGAACGACGGAAAAAGAGTACAGCTACTCCCCCTGATTCAATCTCTATTGAATCATCCATATCTTGATCTCTTCATGTGTCTCATATAGGAGATAATGTCAATAGACATTGATAGCAGCTACCTCATTAAAAACCTTGCCAGGAAAACATCGTGGGACAAAACCTCAGCCAAGGAAAAAGAGTGTAGTGCATATTAGCTCCCCCTCATGAGAACATTACAATTATTTGAATATTGCATATAATTATTTCAACTGTTAATTGGTGCAATATCGAATATGTTCACCAAGCATATAAATGACACATATTTTAAATTATTTGTTCTTCGAATATAAATTCAATTATTCATTTGGACTTGAAGAACATAAAATATTTCCAATCATTTGAATATGCTGCATTGAGCCATGTTCTATAATCAATATTTATCAATGCAATTAATGCATTTCTCAAATCTGGAAGTGACTTATTCACTTCAATGAACAATTAACTTATTCACTTTAGGTGAATAATTAACCATGAATTTGAATTTTGAAAATCAATTGCCACGATTTTCAAATATTGTTCACAATAATGGTACATCTCAATTTCAACACTTTGTCATATAGAGTCATATGTACCATTCTTCATGTAATCTAATTTTATACTACCAATCACATTCAATTACAAATTGAATCTTTTCAAGGCATATTAAATATTTAGATCGCAAAGTATATGTATACTTTGATCAAATAAGATTCTTAAAAACTCGAACTATATATTTCAGATATATTTAATCATTGAGGGATTATACTGTATACTTCAGGCGTCATAAATGTTTCACATTGCAATTTTCAAATTGCTACCACCAAATTTAAGTCGTGAAACTTTAGATAGGTAATGATTCCTATATTTCAAATAGATCTTCTCTAATCATTTTACCGCAATCCCAAAGTATCGAGGTATTGATTACCCTTTTTAATCTCACTCATTGGTACTTCAAAGAATACTCTCAACATACCGAGTTGATGATCATACATTTTGATATCACTCATTAATACATCAAAGAGCGCAAGCTAGTAATTAGAGTCAATCATCTTTCAGTATTTACATTTCTAATATTTTTATATTTATTTGCACCTATTATGCATTTTCAGGCAAATAAAATATTGCATCTATGCCAGATCTTTGAAATATTCGTTGTGCAACAAGTCATGTATTACGACTATACCTCTAGGTATTTTATTTGCTTTACACTTTTAAGTGTTTGGAATTCAGATCCCAAAATTTCAGGTTTTATAGTAAGTTTAATTTAGCCTGAATGCATACAAAAAAATAAAAAAATAAAAAAATTATGTCGATTTTATTCGACATATTTTATTTTATTATCCTCGCTATCATTCAAATTATGATGCGGCTAGCTTCTCAATTGTTTTTGCATAAGCACTTTATAAAGTGTGTCGACACAATTATCATCTCAATTCGATTCCTTTCCTCCACAAAACATAACTATGGAGATCTCAATTTTTCAATATTTCAAGTAGTTGAACATCTTCTGGAGATTTACAACTAATTATATCAATAATACTCTCTCACGATTATATACCTCTTCAATAAGACCACATAATCATTTGCTCTATTTTTATTTATTTGGAGATCTTTATTCGAATTAGATATCGCTACGCTTCAAGTGTGCCATACATCAATATAAGATAGAGCATCTGTAGCTAGTACATGAGATTTTATTAATCTCTTAAACATCTTGTAATTATGTTATCTCTTTGACATTTCATTTGTATTTTCAATCGAACTTTTGGTTCGTATTATCAATCGCGAGGATATATATATATATATGATGCATTTGTTTGATTTTAAGCTACTAATCTTCCCCCTAATATTGAGAAAATTATCTAACAAAATTGACAATCATATTTTGGCGTTGTAAAATATTACCCATTTGGGATATATGTTCAAACAACACATTGTTCTTAACATTCTTTATTTTCCATTTTAATACATTGTGGTGGATCAATTGCACTATTAAAAAATAAGATGGAAAAATTAGGCTCTAATCATAAGTCAATTATAACATGGAGAACTATGATGTTGGCATGATGCATAATAGAATTTCCTAAACAAAAAGGGAAGTATTTTGTTCTCAATTAAATTAATTGAGGCGTTTAACAAGAAAAAATGTTAAATCATTTATTGACATCCCAACTAACACTTAATTAAAATGCTGAGATTCATGTCCACTAGCATTATCAAGACACATTCTTGATTATATAATCTGAAGAATATGCTCATAATTTAAACTTTAAGTAATAATTTCGCAAACTTCAGGTTGCGAACACCATGCAATCATCTAGTATATGTATCAAAATTATTAGATACAAATAATATTTAGATGATCAACATGGAGGATGATTGGGTCCCATTTATCACCCTAATTATTTTCAGAAATATAGGGAATTTAACCCCTATTTTAGTTAGTGATAGTCAAGAAATTTCATAAAAGATAACAAACATAATATATGATTGAATTGAAGAATATTTTGCTTCTTCATTGAGTATCCATTTTAATTTTGCATAATTATTGATCCAGTGATGGTCCAACTGGTCATGCTAAATAATAAAATTAAATTGATCTTTTGGTTCAATATAAGATATATAATTCAATGATTAAACATTATATAATCATATATCATTCAAGTAGTCGAACTAATCAATGTCCTTATGACATTGGTTATATATTTTTCTTCAGAGATAAATATGAACTCAAATGATATATATTCTTCGAAATATATGCTACTTCGAAAGCATATTTTTATTGCCCATTCAAAATCAATATGTCAATATTCTTCTGGAAAATTGAAATTGCAATATCATACTCTTCAAGAGCAAATAATATTATGTTAAAAATGTTGTGCTTCTTCGAGAGCAACGACATATTAAATATATTAAACTCGAATATTCAATGTGAAATAAGATTTTCCTTCTTCAAGAGCAAAAACGAATATTCTTCTAGAATATTTTATTAAATAACACAAATGAGGTATTCCCGATGCTACAATATTCTGCTGGAATATCGATTTAGATCAATATTCTTATGGAACATTGATTTAGATTGTTTCTTTTTCTAGAATAGTGATATAATATTCTTCTGAAATGTTGTACTATATTATTGAATGTAAAGCACACATTCAAACAAATGTTTATTGTAAATTGGTATAATCAAAACGATATTACAGTATCGAATAACAATACCGCTTTATACGGACATTCAAAGTTAAGAGAATACTAACCTTTACTTTGAGAAGAAAGAGAAACTTTTCCTTGTAAATTCTTTTACCTAGAATTTCTTGTCTTTATTTGGTTGAAGGGAAAATAATTTTTCTTCTGCTACAACTTACTAAAAGATTTGTTAATAGAATTTTTTTTTTTTATCAACTCATGTAATATTCTTCTGAAATATTATTTATAGTGTTGTGTTATTTCAAGAACAACAATTAATTCTTCATAATAGATAGATCCGTGATTAATATTTTTCTGATATATTAATTATATTGTTGTACTACTTCAGGAGCAACAATATATTTGATCTAATAAACTATGTTATTCATGAATAAGTATCATAATAAATTTAAATATCTATCATAAATAAAGTTGTTATTTTTCAGGAATAACAACAAATATTAACCTAGAATATCAAATTAATAACATATATCTCATAATATTGGGCTCTTCGAGAGCAAATTATATTCCGTTATAATATTTCATATGAGATAAAATTATGATTCTTCGGGAATCACTACAACAATATATTATTCTTTATCATAATAATCTTCTCATTGAGAAAAAGAATGCAATATTTATCACATGAGCAATAAAATAATATTCTTCTAGAATATTGAAACGTAGCAATAACGCATTATTCTTCTAGAATATTGATTCGAAACTCATTCAATTATAACAATAATTCATATCTATTATGCTAGTTAGGAGCAAAAAAACGAATTATTCTTCTACAATAATTATATTTCTGAAATTACAATTCTTCAAGAATAATAAGTCAATATTCTTCTGGATATTGACAAATTATGCTCTACAAGAGCAAATAATATTTTTTTGGAATATTGATATTAATTATTCATTCTACCTTTCGAACTAACAATATTTGTGCACTACACGAGTGACAATAAAATATTCTTCTGGAATATTTATCTAACGTGGTTGTGTTTCTTCGAGAACATTAACACAATATTCGTTTAAAACATATTTTAAATTATGCTTTTTCAGAAGCATTGAGTTAATATTCTTCTGAAATATTGAAATTGTAATAAACTGCTCTTCACGAGCAAGTAATATTATATATACAGGATATTGCTTAGGTTACAAGACAAATATAAAATCAAAAAATTACAAGAATATTGGATTAACATAAATAAAGAGATATACTTCAAATAAACCGTGAACATGGTTATCCAATCTGTGCTGATTTTGATTCCAAGATTTTAGGCTGATCTTGTGTGTCACAAATGGTATAGACAAACATAATTGATATAGGAAAAAAGAGACAATGACAAATTTTCAGTATCTTTTAGAATGAAAATTAATGTGCTGGAACAAGATATGTCTTCTTCCGCTAATGAACTTATTTCGATTCTTCAAAAATAATAAATTAAAATTCTTCTAAAATATTAAAAATTATAATTTATGCCCTTCACAAGCAAATAATATTCTTCTAAAATATTAATTATAATGTTGTGCTATGATGCGTGTCGCAATGCACCAAAATAATAAATAATATCTTACTTGCAAATTAACAGGTTTGATTGTAATAGCAGAAGTAAGAGTCGATCCCACGAGGAACGGGAACTAAAGTAGTGCTTTGTCAATTAGAATAGATGGGGGGGTTTTCGAGTTCAAGTATTGTAAATAACGTGAAAATAAAATAAAAACGTAAATTGGATAAAATAAAAGTCAATTATTTGCAAACCCTAGTTCTCAGGTTCAGTTGTATCCTATCACAATGTTATCACTTTCCAAATAACGTGTGTTCAATTTCCCCTTTTGATTTATCACCCGTAAATAGTTAATAAGCTCTAACTATTCCTATTCTCCCTTAATTGCATTTAATTAGAATAAGCTCTCTAATCAAACATTAGCCATTGAATAACCTAAAACAAGCTCTTTAGATTTAAGACAACAACTATGTATTGGTTAAGAAGAATTAGGGTGAATTAGGTTATCAATCACACAAGCTCGTGACAATTAACCTAAGTTGGAATTCTTTATGAAAATATTAAATTTCCAATTGCTACCATGATTTGAATAAAAAGAAAATTACGGATCCAATCATTCAAATTAGCAAATCTCAATACAACAAATTAAATGATAAGGCCTTAATCAAATAAAGAATTGTATTGAATAAATAAAGAAAACGCATAAGAATTCAACAAATCAAAATGAAGGATTTAGAACTACGTTACTAGTTTGGAAAAGCAACAACAAATTGATATGGAATACAACTTCCCCTTCGAACTAGGTATAGAAGCTTAGCTTAGCTGAGCATAGTCATGAAGATTTCTAGATTTTTCTGTCTTGATTCACCTTCTCGAATTTCTGAATTCCTTTTTCCAAATCTTCAAGCAAGCCGCGCCTCCTTCAAAAATAATAATAATCCTCTTTTCTTGTCATGAACTTCCTTATTTATAGCCTCAATTTTGTGCCCTAGCTTTGGAAGCAAGAAATCCAAAATTATGGAAAGAATTGAAATAAGGAAATTTTTGACTTGAAGAGTTACGGCTGTAACATTCCTTTTACGGCCGTAATTGAGTTTCTGCATATTTCCTTAAATTGGAGTTACGGCCGTAACATTTTTATTTACGGCCGTAACTAAGTCTCTGCTGATTTCTTTCTTTTAGACGATTACGGCCGTAACTTTTCCTTTACGGCCGTAAAGTGGTTTCTGCTTATTTTCAACTTGCTTCACGACTCGTTCACGGCCGTAACCTTATTTTCTTACGGCCGTAACTTTATTTGCATGAAAGTCCCCAAACTTCAGTTTTGAGTGCATTTTGGTCCTTTTTTTCTTCTTTTCTCTTCTTTTATGATCCTATGCAATATAAAACATAAAATGCATTAATAATACTTAGATAGAATCACATTATTGCTTATTCAAGGATATAAGTGCATCAAATAAACGTTAATATAACACTTATCAAATCCCCCCACACTTGAACTATTGTTCGTCCTCGAACAAAGATTTGCAAAGAAAAGAATAGGATTCAAACAATAGATTACAATTTAGAGACTTGAGGTTGCAACCCACTTTCCCTTAACAAAAATGTTCCATTGCATGATCGGATTGTGTTAGTGTGTGCTAGAGATGCAACGCCTTTTATTTCCCATCCCAATCATGGTTCGTTTCCTTTCACCTCTCGTGTTTGCTCACATCCCAACCATGTATGAGTGACTACGAGGAGAATAATTTCGCCCAATTCTAGCGGAGATCAGTTGCGTAAACTGAGCTGTTCATGACATGAATACAGTCAACACAGGACCCCCGACCACATTCATAGCACCAACCCTAGACCAAGCAATTCAAACCACTCATAAGCATATGTAATGGGTTTAACATCCTCACAAGATATTTTTCTCTTTGCACAAAGTGTATAAGGGTTAGAATTTTCACTCAGCTCTCTGCATGGATAAGTCAGTACCACAGATTGCCTAACTGTCATAACCGGAGCCAACAATAACACAAGTGCAAAGCGAAGGTCTTTATTTGGTTTTAACGGGGCTTCGGGTCAGGTAGGATAAAAGGATATATTTAGGCTGATTCGAGAAGGAACTTCGCAAACTAAGTCGATTCAAAATAACATCATTTCCTTCACTCTTATTATGAACTTTATTGTTTCCCACTACCCAACTCTATTCACACTTGAATTTTTTTTTTTTTTTTTTTCAAGTATAGACTGCAACTTTCTTTTTTTCTTTTCTTTTTTTTCTTCTTTTGTTCAAATCATTTCGCAGCCACCAAGTGACACAAGATAGAATTACCATCCCCTGAGTCTAGTCCATTTCACGACCATAGCTCAACACAAGATCACCATTTCAGCTTCTTGGACTTAAACTATAGCACAATTCTCAATTAGTCCTCTCAATTTCTGGGTCAAAATCAAAAAATTTACAATTAGTTGACCGAGTTTTAAGCATATAAGCAAAGAAGCACAAATAATAATTAAATGAAATTTTAAAATTAATTTTTTTTTTTGGGCCAAATTAAACTATCAATCAAATAAACTCAATTGAACATTCAAAACATAATAATCCAACAATTGAAATAAAGGAATAAATTCACGCAACTAATTTGTAGGAAAAGAAAATAACATAATTAAATTGACACAACTTCCCCTTTGAACAAGATATGGAATTTAGCATAGCATGATTGTGGTAGATTCTTCAAGTTGCTTCATGAATTCCATTGTTGTTGATATTCTTGCGCTTGAAAATCTCCAAAGAATGCTCTATATTTTTCTCTCAATTTTCCTCAATGTGTAGCCTCCTTTTTGTGGTGATTTTCCTCCTTTAATACTCTCAAAATCGTGCCCTAACTTTACCCCAAAGATATACCAAAGATAGACCTTGAATCAGATAAGGAAATTCCTTGGAGAGCAAGTTACGGCCGTAAATTTCCTTATTACGGCCGTAATTGGGATTCTGAAAATTTCCGGAATTTGGAAGTTACGGCCGTAAATTTGTCATTTACGGTCGTAAGTGTATTTCTGCCGAGAAGCGCATGTGCTCGATGTTTTGGCCATATCTTTCTCTCCCGAAGTCCGATTATGGTGATTCAAGTTACGTTGGAAAGAAAACTCAAATATCTACAATTCTTTGTGAAATAGCTCTTCCCAAATTAGAAATTATTCTATGACAAAATTGAGCTTCAATATATGACTAAAATTCATGATCACAATCCTTGCGGGTTTTTGATTTCCAACTTCATTCCAAACCTTCTTTGACCATAATTTTTGCATCTAATCTTCTTCCCACATGCCATTATTGATTTGGAGCTTTTTGAATATGCCCTGAACCTCACTTCTTGATTTTTTTGTATTTCTTTGGTCCTGTTTCCTTTCTTTTTCTTCTTTTTGACCTTACATAGCACAATAAATGAAAATGCATTAAACGATGCTTCAATAGGATCAAAACAATAACAAAATATGATAATAAGTGAATTAAATATGTGCTAATAAAGCACTTATCAAATCCCCCCACACTTAAACCATTGTTCGTCCTCGAATAATGATGTGAAAGAAAAGAAACATAACTCAAACAAAAAGATAGACCTACAATCGGAAAGTCAAGGTTACAGTCCACTTCTCTTTTAGCATGAAAACTCAATTGCATAACCGGAGTGTGTTAGTGTGTGCAAGAGATGCATCATCCAATATCCTCTGAACATAAATGAAAATCAATACTCCCGGCCCAATTAATTTCTCAATGTGGCTTGTATCCTCCCACCTCTCGTGAGTTCTCTCTTAACCTCTATCAATGATTTACTACATGGGTGTTAGTTTTTGGCCAACTTGAAAGCACAGAATATAGACCAAGCAATTCAAACCACTCATAATCATATGTAATGGGAGTTCACACCCTCACTAGATATTTCTCTCTTCGCACAAAGTATATAAGGGTGAGAATTTTCACTCAACTCACTGCATGGAGAATCTATTACCACAGACTGCTCAAATGTCAAAACCGGAGCCAACAATAACACAAGTGCAAAGTAAAGGTCTTTATTTGGTTGTAACGGGGCTTCAGGTCAGGTAGGATAAAATAATATATTTAGGCTGAGTCGAGAAGGAATTTCGCAAGCTAAGTCAATTCACAATAACATTACTTCCTTCACCCCTTAATATGAACTTCATTGTTTCCCACTACCCAACTTTGTTCACACTTGAATCTCTTTTTTTTTTTTTTTTTTTTTCACAAGTTGAGTATTTGACATCTTCAACTACTAATTTTCTTTACTAAACTTCCTTTTTATTGCTTTTTTTCTTTCGATTTTTTTTCCGAGTACAGACTGCAACTTTTTCTCTTTTATTCAAATCATTACGCAGTCACCAATTGGCACAAGATAGAATTACATTCCCATGAATTCAGTCCATTACACAACCATCACCCAACACAAGATAACCATTGCAACTTCTTAGACTTAGACCACAGCACGATCCTTAATCAACAAAAGCTTGCGAATCCCTTCTCTATGGGTTCAAAACAGAGACAATGCAAAAGAAAGGGTATTCGTGGCTTGTAGTGTGGCATCAAAATTTCAAGGAAAGGCTAAGGCTCAAAAGGGCTTCTATTGGTACATGTATCATGGTAGGCCCTTTTAGCAGGTCAAATTTGGTTTAACCTAACGCCTCTACTGTATTTTGCACTTGAGTCAAGAAGCTACAACAGTATGCACAAGAAAGCACATCCAAGCACAAACCAACCATACAGGACACACATAAAAAATAGAGCTTAATATAAAGAGTAAAAGTAGCTCATAGGCTCAAAAGCTCACAAATTACGGATTATATGTGTTCCTCCCATCCAATTATGAGTTATAGGTCATTGCTCAGTCTTGGTTCTGAACTCAAAATCTAGTGGATAAGGATAGAATGAAGTTACTCGGGGTGGTATTTTATCATATCAGTTTTGGTTTGACTCAATTAGGTTGCAGAAATTTTTCGATTTGTCCCCATTTTCAAGCTAATTCAGAAATTATTGAAAAACTCATATCTATGTGCTCATTGTTTGTCCGATTATGCAATTTAGGAAGTTGGTGGTTCAAAAATTATCATAAGTGGGGCTGCCTTCCTATTATACCAAAAAGTGGAAATAGGGATAACAAAAGATAATAGATAATCATCCCCCCCACACTTGAATTCCACATTGTCCTCAATGTGGAGCATGACAATACAAAACAAAATAGGGGAATGTGAATGGAACCAAAGGAAGAGATGGAGTTTTTTTTTTTTTTTTTGAATGAAATTAACTAATAAGAAAAATGACAAAAATGAAAATAAAAAAATAACAATTTGAGGGAGTAAAGAAACTCCCCTCTCGGGTTGCCTCCCGAGCAGCGCCTTTGTTTACTGTCTTTGGCTAGACTTGTTGTTTCCTCCTTCAACCGGGATTAGGTGGATTTCCAAAGCTCAACTTCTTTTTCATATTTTTCATTAGGGCCTGCAAGACATGGGGCAAAAGCATGTCATCAGAAGTTGGAAATGTAATACACGAGATTTTACCTGGCTTTTCACCATTTCCACCAAGTTTGAAAGTTTCCTGTACTGAAGAATCAATAACATTAACAGAATGAACAGGATTATCATTATCAAGGTAGTTCACGGAATCATAAATATTAAACTGAATCATTTCATTATCAAACTCCATGGTAAGTGAGCCACTACTAACATCTATCTTGGTCTTAGATGCTTTTAGAAATGGTCTCCCTAACAAAATAGGAGTAAAGTTGGGGGAGTGGTCATCATTCATGTCTAACACATAAAAGTCAGCCGGGAACACTAACCCTCCTACTTGCACTAGCACATCCTCAACTACCCCATCTGGATAGGCGTTAGAGCGATCAGCCAATTGAATTATGACATTCGTTTCAGTTAAATTGGCCAGTTTTAAAGAAGCATAAGTAGACCTAGGCATTACATTGATAGATGCTCCTAAGTCTATTAAAGAACGATTTATTTTCTTATTGCCTATTTGACAAGGTATGGTAAACATATCTGGATCCTTGCACTTGGGAGGTAATTTTCTTTGAAGAAGTGCAGATACAGACTCACCCATTCTTACCATCTCATTTTCCTTTAGCTTTCTCTTATTGGTGCACAGATCCTTCAAAAATTTTGCATATCGGGGCACTTGCTTGATTACATCCAATAGGGGAATGTTGACTTCCACCTTCCTGAACATCTCCAGGGTTTCTTTTTCCTTGCCCTCCTTGTTTGCTTTTGCTAACCTGCTGGGAAAGGGAGGTGGAGTCAGTTTAACATTTAAAGTAGGGTCAGTCTTTACCTGAGAGTTTTGTGAGGTGTCGTCTTTCTTTCCAGCTTTTGTTTCTTCAACTTCCTCTTCAATTGCAGATGGTTTCATTTGCAGCCCCTCAACCTCCTTTCCCCTTCGCAGGGTTATGGCACTCACGTTCCACGGATTAACTTCAAGTTGAGATGGTAATTTGCCTCCGGATTGTGATTCCAACCTGTTGATGGCTGTAGCCATTTGACCCATCTGGTTCTCCAGATTTTGAATGCTAGACTTAGTATCCTGCTGAAATTGAAGTGTGTTAGACGCCAATGTTTTAATCATATCTTCAAGAGACATACCTGAACTTTGGGGCCTCTGGTGATACTGCCCTGGAGGTTGAAAATTCCCTTGTTGCTGGAATTGCCCTTACAGTTTGTTAGAGATAAAACCCGGGGGCTTGTTATTTCCATAACTCAGATTTGGGTGATCCCTCCATCCAGGGTTATAGGTATTGGAGTATGGATTGTACTGCTGTCTTTGGAACGGAAAACCCTCTGCAGCATTTGCTTGTTCACCATTTCCCCCTTGCAACACAGGACACGCGTCCGTTGGATGCCCAAGATTTGCGCATATCCCACAGGTCTTGACTTGTTGTAACTTCCCTACAGCAAGTTGTTTAACGAGATTTTTTAGTTCAAACAATTGACTTTCAATATTGGAACTACTTACCTCATTCACGCGCCGAACTTGCATATCCATGTTGGAGTTGAACTGCTGAGTGTTCTCAGCCATATTGGAGATTAAATCCCGTGCTTGTTCCGGTGTCTTGTCCATCAATACACCTCCGCTTGCGGCATCTATCATGCTTCTATCCATCGGTACCAGACCTTCATAAAATAATAAATAATATCTTACTCGCAAATTAACAGGTTTGATTGTAATAGCAGAAGTAAGAGTCGATCCCACGAGGAACGGGAACTAAAGTAGTGCTTTGTCAATTAGAATAGATGGGGGGGTTTTCGAGTTCAAGTATTGTACATAACGTGAAAATAAAATAAAAACGTAAATTGGATAAAATAAAAGTCAATTATTTGCAAACCCTAGTTCTCAGGTTCAGTTGTATCCTATCACAATGTTATCACTTTCCAAATAACGCGTGTTCAATTTCCCCTTTTGATTTATCACCCGTAAATAGTTAATAAGCTCTAAGTATTCCTATTCTCCCTTAATTGCATTTAATTAGAATAAGCTCTCTAATCAAACATTAGCCATTGAATAACCTAAAACAAGCTCTTTAGATTTAAGACAACAACTATGTATTGGTTAAGAAGAATTAGGGTGAATTAGGTTATCAATCACACAAGCTCGTGACAATTAACCTAAGTTGGAATTATTTATGAAAATATTAAATTTCCAATTGCTACCATGATTTGAATAAAAAGACAATTACGGATCCAATCATTCAAATTAGCAAATCTCAATACAACAAATTAAATGATAAGGCCTTAATCAAATAAAGAATTGTATTGAATAAATAAAGAAAACGCATAAGAATTCAACAAATCAAAATGAAGGATTTAGAACTACGTTACTAGTTTGGAAAAGCAACAACAAATTGATATGGAATACAACTTCCCCTTCGAACTAGGTATGGAAGCTTAGCCGAGCATAGTCATGAAAATTTCTAGATTTTTCTGTCTTGATTCACCTTCTCGAATTTCTGAATTCCTTTTTCCAAATCTTCAAGCAAGCCGCGCCTCCTTCAAAAATAATAATAATCCCCTTTTCTTGTCATGAACTTCCCTATTTATAGCCTCAATTTCGTGCCCTAGCTTTGGGAGCAAGAAATCCCAAATTATGGAAAGAATTGAAATGAGGAAATTTTTGACTTGAAGAGTTACGGCCGTAACATTCCTTTTACGGCCGTAATTGAGTTTCTGCATATTTCCTTAAATTGGAGTTACGGCCGTAACTAAGTCTCTGCTGATTTCTTTCTTTTAGACGGTTACGGCCGTAACTTTTCCTTTACGGCCGTAAAGTGGTTTCTGCTTATTTTCAACTTGCTTCACGACACTTTCACGGCCGTAACCTTATTTTCTTACGGCCGTAACTTTATTTGCATGAAAGTCCCCAAACTTCAGTCTTGAGTGCATTTTGGTCCTTTTTTCTTCTTTTCTCTTCTTTTATGATCCTATGCAATATAAAATATAAAATGCATTAATAATACTTAGATAGAATCACATTATTGCTTATTCAAGGATATAAGTGCATCAAATAAACGTTAATATAACACTTATCATGCTACTTCAGGAGCAAAATCAAATTATTTATAATAGATAACTATATGTTTAATATTCTTCTAGAATATTAATTATCCGTTGTGCTACTTCAGAAGCAACAACATAATGAATTATCAATTTAAATCAATAATAACAATAATACTTGTAATTGACAGATCTATAATTAATATTCTTCTGGAATATTAATATATATATATTGTTGTGCTACTTCAGGAGTAACAACACAATAACATCAATAAATTTGTAATGGAAAAATTTATGATTAATATTCTTCTGTAATACTAATACACTATTGTGCTACTTCAGGAGCAACAACGTATTATAATAATAAATAAATACGTCCAAAAAATCTTTTATATTCTCTTGAATGGAATCTGAACCACCGAGGTTGTATAAAGGTTCAATGATACTGACATATTATATCCTCCAATAATGAGAAACTATTTTCAATCTGAACCACCAAGGTGCTTCTAACTAATACTTTGATTTTGAGATTTTGAGAGATTTTTCTAACTCATTTTTAGTAGAGACTCGTGCTGATAACGTGTTATAAACTAGAGAGAAAAGAGAGAAAAAATAAAGAGGCCAATAAACTTGTATATTTTATTATGAACTAGAAAGTAGAAACCCATATATATAGGGGAGAATAGAGATATACAAAGTAATAATGTTTAGAGTTACAGGGGTACAATTGTCATTCCCTAATACAAGATAATATTTACAACAATTATATTGTTTTTTTTTCTTATTCAATATTGTGTAAAACTAATCTTAACTTATAATTAACTCTTAAGTAATTTACTGAGGGTGACTCGTAAAAAACAAATGTTCATATTTATGGATGGGGTGAGGGTAAGAATTTCTTCTCTCCCCTTTACTTCCTTTAATCTGTCGAGGTTAGTTAATTCAATTGAATGGTAAATATTTGATTGCTTAGAGAACTTGATTATTTGCTAAAGAATTAATAGAAAACCACAAGGACTTGAATTGAGTTAATTATTGTTTAGTTCTTTTATTTATTTATTTATTTTCACTTCAATGTGCTAGGTTTGGTGATGGGGTTGGAAGCACAGTAAGAGTTTTGCTCTTCTTCCCGTCACCGTGGAGAGCCATTCCCCCACGTGAGAGGGAGAGGGGGTGGGTTTTGTAAAGGGCGGGAAAATGGGCGTGGGGAGGAGAGAAAAATTGCACACAGTAATTAGCATTGTTATACTCTTAAACCTTCTTGTTTTCAATAAAATTACAATGCTTTCTTCTTCTTTTTACTTTGTTCAAATAGGTACGGGTCTATACATAATTAACGCATCAGGAGTACAGTCAGGCAGGAGGCCACAGGGAAACATCACCAAATGATTCAACATAGTGAAGTGTAAAAACACAAGGCAGAAACGGAAAAAGAAGCAACAAACACCAAATTACAGTAAGAAGGTTTAAGTTTTGATACTCTTAATTATTTGTTTTTACATATTCATCCAAGCATGAGATCACATGTCTTGATTTATACATTAATTGACACACATCTTTTAATTCCACACACCTTTCCTCAAATTGGTATCATAACCAAGACACAAACACATAACAATTGCAATGCATGTTATACTCTGCACAAATTGTTTACATTTCAATATGAAGCATCCTTATGGTATAAATACAGGTATGAATCAAACAAGTTTTGGGGCGCACCTCATTGTACTATTAACTTTGAACAAAAGTACTTTGAAACCTTGCAAGATTATGAAAATAATGTTAAAAAATTTATTTTACATTATGTTAATTGCCTTCATAGTTATGGAGAATAATTTCCCAAAAATCATTTGCAAAACATGCAACACTTATACACTTGTAAGCACATCCGAGTATAAAATTTTTAGATTTTATGAAGATAATTACAAAAATCTAGTTTTGCAGGAGTACATAGTAGATCTCTTGATTTAATAAAGAACAAACGTTACAAACTTATTATACATCTGTATTTGAGTTTATCTTACATTACGTTACATTTCATCATAAATCATGAGCCTAAATATGGCTAATGAAGGAGCATCTAATGACAATGATGAGATCTGTGAACAGATTGAATCAAAAGGAAACTTTTCAAAAGAAATACTGATTTCTAACGAAAAGTTGGACAAAATATGTAAGACGACACTAAGCTTAGATCCTAAAGAGATTTTTTCTCAACCAAGATTTATTGACAAATTCTTGAAAAGAAAAAGACGTGTATTTTGGCGTATCTCACAAAAAATTTGCGATAAATGCCCAACATACATATTGAAAAGTAGGAATCTCACTACTAACCAAAAACAATATAAATCAAGTAAAGAAAAAAATTGACCTTGAAGATAACAAAAATCTTTATTAGGTAACAATTGGAGTAATCAGAATCCAATTAAAAAACACCTTAGCTGAAAAAGACATATCAATCAATCTGAATGTGTTTGATTGATGAAAGAATCCAAAACCCAGAAGAAGGTTGTCTAGGATCCATTGAAGGAAACTTAGGTTGCGTTCTCTTTGTATTTCAGTTTCCTGTTTTCATTTTCGAAAATATTTTCTATTTTCCATTTTCTGTGACTTTTTTCGAAATTGCTGAAAACGCGTTTGGATTGTTATTTCTGAAAACTGTCTTCGAAAATGAAAAGCTGGAAAACTCGTTTTGTTTAAAATTTTGAAGAAAATTATTTCTGTATACTTGTAATTATATTGCTTGTGAATATAAATGAAATAAACATGTCATATTTGAGTTGCACAACAAAAATAAATGAAATAACCCCTATCACACAATTTAGTTATACAAAAAAAGTTCAAAAATTCATGTTGCTCTTCTAAAGTAATCGTTCCACATTTGGGTAGTAATTTTTCATTCTAAAGTAATCGTTCCATTTAATACTTTATTTTATATATATATATATATATATATATATATATATATATATACACACACACACATACATCCTTCTAGTAAGCACTCATAACGTTTAAAATTTAAGTTTCAATAAAACTTGCAAAAATCAATTTACGTTAATTAATGATGCCCTTACAAAATAAGTGTCTACAATACAAAAGTATTTAATAATTAAGCACATGATACATCATCAGAAAGATGGTTGAATTTGGAGTTCGACACAAAAAAGGAGTGCAATTCGGAGTTGTACATCAAAAGTTATACATATTTGAAGACAATGGCCTATAAAGCAATACGAGAAGGACTAAATTGAAAGAAAAATAAAATTTGTGAACTAATGTGCAACAAAATTTGAAGTTGAGGGACCTAAGTTGCAAATAAATTAGGGTATTTTCGAAAGAAATTTCAAAATTTGAGGATTAAAATGACAAGTTTTGAAAATCAGGGACCAATAATGTAATTAAAAATGACAAATTTTGACAAATTTCAAATTTTTTTGATTATTTTAAATTTTTTTTTTAAGTGGAAAACGCGCGTTTTCCACTTAATGGGTCTAAATTTCGGAAAACGCGGAAAACGTGATTTTCACGTTTTCCATTTCCTTTACAAATTTTGAAAACATTTTCGAAAATTTTTCCCGAAAACGGAGCAAGAGAACGCTTTTTCCGCGTTTTCGAAAATGGAAAACGAAAAACGGCTGGAAAACGCCAAAGAGAACGCAGCCTTAGCATGTGGAAAATTGTTATTTACAGTTTATCCAAGACTTTCTTTAAGTTTACACAATCAAAACTTTGAGGGAATACTCTCATTCATACACAAGTATGGAAGAGAAGACTTAGTCATAGACAACAACGTACCTTTTTCTATAGGGTAATTATATTACCACAACATTTTTTATTTATCACACCACATGATAAATACACTACACTTAAAACATTTTTTTTATACACACACCACTAATAATTGGCAAATATAACCCCCACCATCATATTTCTTTTTACACGGTACACCACCTAATGAGAACAATTTACAACGCAAAATCATCCACTTCTGAGTTCTGCCTCCTTTGATTTCATCCAGAGGTCAGTCTCTCCTCTTCAGGTAAAGCATCGAGCTCCATCACAAAGTCATCTACCACAGAATTTAGGTCAGATTCAGTTCCATCTACCTCGATCCAGCTCAATTTCAGGTAGGTTTTGCTTATTCTCTAATTCAACGGCTTTCAGGTTTTGCGTCATCACTTCCATCTACCTCGATTCAGCTCAATTTCAGGTTCGTTTTACTCATTCTCTAATTCAACAGCTTTGAGTTTTCGCGTCGATAGGTTCACAAACTGCATACGATTTGTGGTTGCAGCTAGGTATTGCGTTTTTGGAGTTCATTCGCCCTGCCTCCAACCATCGAAAACCGTCGGGTTGCAGCTAGGTGTTGGGTTGTTTAAGAGCAATCGCCCTGCCTCCAACCATCGAAAAATGTCGGGTTGAGATAGGGGTTGGGCATTGATGAAGATGGATTTCCAGCCTTTTGTCGTCCATTTCAAAGGTCAGGTAAAATTTTCTTTATGTTCTCTGAATCCGTTTCATGGGGCTAAAATCTTTCTTCTATCCTGTTCTTGAATTATTCTTGAATTGTTAATTGGGAGAAATATTTTTTTGTGCTTTAATTTGGTTTCCAGTTTGTGAATATATAGTTTCTCAGTTTGATATTGTTGATGTTTTGGATCTCTTCCATTGTGCGTGTAAAAATGAATCCGTTGTTCAGTTTTTGGCTCCTCCATGTATAAGTGACCGGTTAGATTTGTTCATAAATGTAGTCCAGTTCATGTTGGTTTTGGTTTGAATAGACTAGAGAACAAAATTCTAATACAAAAAAAAAAAAAAAAAAACCAAAGTATTGAAGAACCAAAAAAATTTCTTAATATAATAGCATAACAAGTTTGATTTCATCCTGTGCTTCAAGAATATTATAGAGAGTCTAATCTAGACTAATAATCTCTTGTATAGCAATATCATAACCAATCATATTTTTGAATGTCTCAATCCGTGCTTTATACGGATTTTCCCAACCACTTGCAATATTGTCTCTATATTTGTACCAATTACATGCCACCGGTGGAATTGGACAATTGGGCTTTAGGTTGACCTGCATAAGTGGTAAATATAATGAACAACTCCAACTTTAAATCAATTAACTAAGAAATCTTAACATAATGAAAATACCTGAACAAAGTGATTGCCATTAACAAAACCCAATGAGATAATCTTATGACTTTTTGGTAGAGGAGGTTGAGAGCGCAATGGTAAGAATGTTAAACACTGTATGGAAGATAGAAGAACAAGTACGACATTATACCAAGAGGCTATGAGATGGCCCATGTCAGGCATTGTCATCCATCGATCAAAAGGAGCGCCGATGGTAAAGTAATCCAACTTATATAATAATTCTTTTACCTTTTCATTTCTACCATATAATTTATCATAAGTATCACAATTAGCTTTTATTTCACACATGAGGTCAAGTCGAATCTGACACCAAGCATCCTCTCCAAACCCAAGCGAACTAGCTACTGCTCGAAAACCACAATGACCATCGGACTTGACGTCAACAACGTTAGATATGCCCTCCTTGACTTTATCATGAAAACAAGCAAAATATTGGTCCAAAATATGTATATTGGAGCGCCGAACTTTCAATTTTTCTTTCTTTCTTTGGAACTTTGATGGAATTAGCAGTACTAGGATGATTGTCACTAATTGACTCCACAATTTCAAAATATGAAGGATCTCTTTTGGTTGAAGTATCATTTTTCGATGAAGGTCGGCCTTTGGTTCTAGCCTTTTCAGCAGGGGGCATCAAAGATGTAGTTAAGGGTTCATAAAGCTCTCGTAACTTCGTTTTAAAAAGTAGTTTACCTGCATCATTACATGCATCAAAATATTTCTGAATGTTCTCCAATTCAACTATAATATTCAAATTGGAAGAAGGCTCATATGATGGGACCAACATGTCTAATTTTTTCCAATGAGGGTGTACAATTGACAACGGGATAGGACGTCCCATAAGTATGTAATCTGCAAAATCACATTCACATGGTAATCCATGTGTAGACTTAAGTGTACAATTACAAGCACTTTTGTCAAACCCAATATGTTCAGCTTGCTTAGACTCAATCCAAATGAGATCCATTTCATTCTTGGAAACGAAACCCCGCAACTCTTTGAAAAGGCTACGTTTGAAGTTATGTTGAACTAAGTTCACGTTTTGTTCGAACGAAGCCTTCATTTCTATGAATTGCAATACCACAAGGTAATGCATTACTTTCCATGAAGTTTCAAAATCACCTTGTGATGACCCCAGATGTTTCTTCAATTTAGAATGTGCACTTTCAACCCTGTAAAGACATGGATAAATTTATACAAGTAAATTATCCACATTCATAGGTCAAATATTAAAAATCCAAGAACACATGGGTTACCTGTTTGACGTGACATTACCGAAGTGCATAGTTTTGTTTGTCCAAGCAGCAACAAATTTCTCCTTATATTTATTCAACCAAGATCCTTGAACATATTCGATGGCCTTTGGAAAATGTACAAATTCAATGAACAAAGTTTTTGTCGCCTGTTCATAGATCTCCTCTGTGGTAGATGAAACAATTAAGCTCCAACTTTTACAAAAATTATCCCATACTTCTTTCACCTCAAAAAATTTCTTTGTGTTGGAAGATATATTTTTAGATATGTGCCACGTGCATAATAAATTTTTGGAAGTGGGAAAAACTTTTTCAATTGCAAGAATAAGAGCTAGCTCCCTATCTTTGACTATAGCACCTTGCAAGACATCCTGGTTCATCAAAGTTTTCAATTTTTCCATTTCCCAAGTATAATTTGATTCCCGCTCAAATTCCATGAAACAAAAGCAACAGAGAAAGTCATTTGGGTAGAAGTAACTCCAACAATTTCAAAAAAGAGGAAGACGATACCTATTGGTTTTGTAAGTACAATCCATTATAAGCACATGTGGAAATGCATGTAACAAATCTACAGATTTCGGGTGTGCAAAGAAAAGGTCTCTAACTATATCGGTAGTTGCGTCAGACATGTGCCACTCGATGTAATTGTTTTCTCGTAGCTTGCTCATTAATTGTTGCATTTGTGTCCTTCCAGCTTTCTCAACTACTCTATGTCTAGCACGTGCATTGTAAATTGTTCTCATTGTGCTAACATTCTTTGGATCTCGTTCTTTCAAGGTAATTAATATGTTCTTTGGTTTTACCAAACTGTTTGACATGTCTATTAAAATCTTCTCCTCTTCCCTTGTCAATCTTGCCACATAAGGATGACCTTCTAAATGTTGTGCTGAGGGATGATTGTGTATACCACATAATACAATTAGCATCCAATCATCCATATTTGGTAACTTAACCCCATTTAGATCAAACGGACACTCACACTTGCGTGTTCCAACACTTCTCTTTCGTTTGGGTTGATGGTCGGAATGATTTTCACGATTTCAATACTTTCCAGCTCGCTCACATCCATAGCGTATTCTAGGCTTACGCCCGTATCCACCGAGCTCAGAATGCGTCACAACAATGACGAAACCTCCTTTCCAACCATGTGAACCCCATTAGATAATGAATCCCGACTCCGAAATACCTTCAAAAAATCATATATAATTACAAATTTGTACTTATGCTTAGATATTGTAATTCACATATGCTTGACACATACTTGATCTGTGGTAAACTGTTGTGTATAATCAAACACATTGAATTCCTCCTTGTTGGCCTGACATTTAAACAAACAAAGACATTACTAATTTTCTAAACAAGGACATTACTGATCTACAGATTTCATTTGGTTAATATTTAGTAGTGGTTTCTTGTTGGTTGATTGAATAACTATCTTTTTGGTTAATATTTAGTGTCGATTTCTTCTGTTTGCTTATTGATGGATTTGATTGCTGATTAGAATTTTTATTGCTGTTCTTTTCAGGTACTTAAAAGAGATAGAGGATTTATATTGGACAAAGTCAAGTATAGCTCATTTGAACTTGTTATTATAGTCCATTTCAATTTGAAATTATGTTGAAATTGTACAAATTTAGTTTAATCAATTGTCATTGATATTCATTGTAATTAATTGTCATTGATTTTTAGAATGTTGGCTTCACAGAATGGCGTTTTCAAATGTACAGGTTTTAGGTTTGTTAATTATGATTGATTTTCATCATAAAATATCAGGAAGATTAGTTACAAACTTGATTAATTATCAATGAATTTGATTCTCACAATTTTCTTCTTCTGTGAAGTCCCGCCTGCCAATTAGGTTAATTGGTTCGGATACTTTAATCCCAATTGCAAAAAAGTGTAAACAGCTTAGGACTCATTTCAAATTATGGACATGGGGCGACTGACTGGTAATTGGTACTGGAAAAACTTCAGATTTCTTTCTTGTATGGTAGAGAATAAAAATCACATGGAAATCGTATGAGAAATTCAATTCCGATACACTAAAAATTGTTTATTTACCTGAAGTTGAGATCCTGTTAATGGCTGAGAGTCATTATTTGAGAAATCGTACGGAATTATTGTACCCGTATCCATTCTCAATAACTTGGTATTGAAAAGCAAAAATAAAAAATATAAAGAAGAACAAGATGATTAAGAAATTAAAACTATGGAGAAGAGATGAAAGAGAAGAAAAGAAAAGAAGTTTATTTGATAGATGGTGGTGTACATATAAATTGGGGAGGAAATATTAAAAGGCTATTTACCTAATTTTATTTATGATTATTTTAATAAATAAATTAAATATTTAAAATGTGGTGTTAAAAATAAGTTTTGTGGTGGAAATATAGCCACCATTTTCTATATCTTACTTGGTGAGTTATGCAATTCATAATTCACACAACACGGTTGTAATCAGAGAACAAAAAGGAGCAAAAATTGATTCTTTATTCTCTAACTACATTGAAAATAAAGAAACAGAATTTGACTGGTTAACTCAACTAGCAAGAAGATCTATAAATATAGATCTCAAATCCAAAAGACCTTTAATCATGGAACAAAGACCACTTCTTACAAGAAGTATCTCCCTACATAGGATAAATCCACCAAGACTAAAAGAAAAGGAAAGCGAAAAGCTAAAGAAAACAAAACAACAATTAAAACAATTAAGTGAAACGGTTAATAAAATGGCTGAAGCACTTTATGGTGAACCAGAAGAAGAAACTGTTAATTGAAATGTCATTATCAGAAATTTTAAAAGAAATAAAAATTATAAAAGAAGAAATTGAAGAAATTAAAATCAATTTTAATATCTTTAAAAACCAATTTGAAATTTTATTAGAAAAACATTCCGCTATCATCATAGCAGGAATTGTAAACAATCAGAACAACAAGATAATTACAAAGATTAAACCAACACAACATTTGAGAATCTTTGAAAAAAGGGGAGAACGCTCTCCAAAAATAAAAGCAAGAAAAGATGAAATTCCGGAAGGAAAATTTGACATTGACCATCTGGTATAATGACAAATCTCAGAAAGAATCTTGAAAACATTAATGAGACAAGTCAAGACTTGGGACTTCTAAACGTTTTACTTGCATTTGAAGACAACGAATAAGACAAAATTGTTTCAATTGTAAAAAAACATAGACATTGGAAAGAAAGGGACAATTATGACAACAATCTCTGAAAATGAAGAAATCATAAACTTTGATAACCAATCAAAACAACATGAACAATCAGAAAATGAGAATTCTGACAGTGATGAAGAAATTATAATCCATGAAAGGTTCCACATTGGAAGAGAAACAAGACCTGAAACAGGACTGGGACCAACAATAAGAGAACCAAAATAAGAAACTTTTGAGATAAAAGATGATAACGCATCATCAAGTAATTCAAAAGGAGACGGGAAAAGAGACATTGGTGATCAAACACCAAGGCCTGACCCCAGAATACCAGACAGGAATATTGATCAAAACCTTTTAGTTTCCGATTTTATTCCAAAGAGGCAAAACACAAATCAACAAGTAACAATTTTGGATATAGACTGCACTCCAGATCCTGAAAAAATTATTGATGCATGGTACAACTACGTCATGGTTGCTATGATAGTCAATAAAGAAATTATAAAAAAATGAAACTAATTCATGGAACTACGTACTTGCTAGTACAAGAAGGAATGCAAGATCCTTCTTAGAACACTTCAATTTTGATACAAAAAACCAAATTTGGAAAGATTCAATGGGAAACATTCCAAAATTTATTGAAAGAATTGTAGACAACTCTACAAACAGTTTACTGGACAAACTTATGAAGCCTTTAAAAGTAAGAGATCAGTGATTGAAGTTCTTGATGCATTAAATCATTTAGAGAAAATCTCTATTTGTGACATGTGTTATTTTGAAAATTATACATGTGAAATTTCAAAATACTTCTACCTATGTCCACCAACAAAATGGACAGAACTAACAGAAAAGTTCATAAGAAACTTACCATAACCATTTAATCATGAAGACTTAAGTGACTTTGATGAAGCAATCAAAAAACAAAAGGAAGTAATTGATCCAAGGCTTAACGCCCAAATTGACATGTCCTTTGGACTAGTTATAACAATCACCAGAAACCTAATTCCTGAAAAATGCAAACAAAGCATTTTGGTAAGGGAAAGCATTAAGACAAAAATCAAAAATCCAAAAATTTGTTATAACAATTATCTTGACCAAATTCCTAGACAATTTGGATGTCAACCAACAAAAATCCAAAAGAAAATAAAGAAAAAATCTTTTAGAAATAAAAGATATATTTTCAAAAGATATAAAAAACCTTATAAAGAAAAATTCTTCAAAAAGAAAAAAAAAATTTTAAAAATTTTGAAAGAGAAGAAATTACAAAAACTTTGGAAAAACACACGTCAAAAAGAAATTTTGTCCAAAAAAGAAGAAAAATTGCAGATGTTGGCTCTGCAATGAATCTGGACATTATGTAAATGAATGTCCAGCAAAAATTGGAAATGAAGACATGATTAAACTCCTGAATACATTCCAAAAACAAGGATTTTACCCAGTTGAAGACCCAAGTGATACAGAATCTTTGTATTACTTAACAATGGAATCAAAATCAGAATCAACTGAATCAGAAACATCAGAGGATGAGTAAGAATATTATAAACCTTAACTCAATCTATATACCTATCAAACTCAGTTTTGAGGAATATAGAAAATTTACAATACATGCTTACATTGACACAGGAGCATCATTATGCACTGCAAGCAAGTGGGTTATTCCAAAACAATTTTCGGTAACAGTAGAAAAAACAATGAACCTAAAAATTGCTGATAAATCTGGAATCAAAACCTCAAAGGTTGTGAAAGGATTGAACATTGAGATAAGTGGATACCACAAATCACAATGGCAAATCTTTTACTTCAAAATTCCGACAGTCTATCAACTTTAAACATGAATCGATTTTATAATTGGAAACAACTTTTGCCAATTGTATCATCCTTCTATACAAGAAATTGAATCCATAAGTTTCACTCTCAATGGAAAAAGACTTTGGATACCAAAACAAAGAAAGGCTATAGCAATGAATCTTTTCCAAGAAAAATTTCTTGAAACAATAAAGATTAAGAATAAAAAGAAAAATCTTGAAAAATTATACGGAGAAAATATTACCCCCAAAAGGAATATTTTCATTACAACAGAAGAACAAAACACTTTCAAGCTCAACTCAAAAAGAGAAGAAATCTTACATCTTCTTTATCAATGTTGTTCAGAAAATCCTTTAGATCCAAAAAAGAATAAAGGAAATATGATAGCAACAATTGAATTAATGGAAGAACACAAAAACACGATTGTAAGAGCAAAAGCTATGGCTTATTTCCCAAAAGATAGAGAAGAATTCTCTATATAAATCAAAGAATTACTTGAATTACAAGTAATTGAACCAAGCACTTCACAATTCTCTTCACCAACTTTCATGGTTAGAAAGAAGTAGAAAAAAGAAGAGGAAAAGCTAGAATGGTAATTGACTATTCTCAGCTTAATAAAATTACTAAGGCAGATGTATATCTAATTCCAAATATGCAAAGTCTACTACGATTAATCAAAGGGAAGAAAAACTTTTCTTCTTTTGACTGTAAATCTGGATTTTGGCAAGTGATACTTGACCAAAACACCTTACGACATTTAGTTGCCCGCAAGGACATTACCAATGGAAAGTTGTACCATTTGGCTTGAAACAAGCACCAGGTATCTTCCAAAGACACATGGACAATATTTTCAAAATACACGAAAAATTTTATTGTGTATACATTGAAAATTTTGTTGTGTATACATTGATGATATTCTGGTTTTCTTAGACAAAGAAGAAGACTATGAAAATCATGTTATAAAAATTTTACAAACTGCATGTAATTTAGGCATCATACTTTCTAAAAAGAAAGCTGAAACGTTTAAAGAAAAAATTGGATATCTCAGAATGGACATTACATATGACTATAAGCAATTAAAGCCACATGCTCTTACCCACATTCACGAATTTCCAAATGAAATGCAAGACCAGAAACAACTAATGAGATTTCTTGGATGTCTCACATATGCAAAATCTTTCATTAAAGATTTAGCAAAAATGAGAATACCACTCCAAAAGAAACTCAAAAAAGATTTTAAATGGAATTGGACTAAAGAAGATACTCTTTATGTACAAAAAATAAAATAAAAAATCTTCCATCATTATATCATCCAAAAATTGATGATAAGATGATAATTGAAACTGATGCATCTCAAGAATATTGGGGAGCAATTCTAAAAGCAAAAAATGAAAATAATCAAATAGAACAACTTTGTGGGTATGCTTCAGGCACATTCACCAATTTGGGAAAAAATTATCACATCAATGAAAAAGAAGTTTTGGCCATGAAAAAGGCAATTACAAAATTCAAACTCTACATTATTTCTGTCAAATTTCTTGTTAGAACTGATTCAACTACATGTAAATCGTTTTTGAAAAAATCAGGTACATTTGGACTACAAACAAGGAAGACTGATTAGATGGCAAATGTGGTTCAGTCATTACAACTTTGATATTGAAATCATCAAAGGAAAAGATAATTCATTAGTTGATTCTCTTACAAGAGAATTTGCTTTTACAGGTTAAACATACATCAATGATCAAATTGAAGACATTGAAACACAAATCGAAACAAAAGAAATTGAAATCTCGGTAAAACACAATGAGACCACGATGCTACAGCAAAGTATTAAATTTCTCAAAAAGAAAATTGTGAGACTTCAAAAACAAAAGGAATTAGGAACAATCGAAAGTAACAAGATTACTGGAGCCACTATGAACGACTTGAAAGAGTCTCGTGAAAGTAACAAGATTATTGGAACGGATTGTACATTCTTTGGAAAGACACCCATTATCGAAAGTAGCAAGACTACTGGAGAGAAATATACAGTACTTGCAGAAAATGTCACTGCAACAAGCTCATAAGAGCGTCAGGGAATTCAAAACCCGATCATTGGACCAAAAATCCAATTACATACAGGAGATTCTTCGAAAACTCAGTGTTCGCAAGAATATAAGGTTATTCAAAAACCATCAGAAACTTCTAACACAAATCTTGAAGCCACACCACTGGTGGGGATAAATACTTCAATTGCAGGTATAAAGTTTTATGTAATATGTAATGGACCTCACAGATGATTCTATACAAGTTGGGCAGAAATCGAACTTATTGTCAAAGGAAAACCATACAAACACAAAAGTTACAAAACCTAATCAGAAGCCCATCAGGCTTATCAAGATTTTAACATTGAAAATGGACACAGCCCAATGCCATTCAAAACCTTTTTGATCAAAACAATCTAAATCTGAGACCAAACTATTGTCAAAAAAATATTAGATCCAGGCCCAGAATACCTACATTACAATTCAGACCACCATCATCTGAAAACCAAAGGATAAAACTCATGTCTTATAGTGATGCAACCCAATCTAGTACATCTGAACAGATCCCAGCCAGATTAAAAAAACTTGGAGAAATCCCGACCCAAAAGGAAGAAACAGTTTTTCCAGGAATCAAATTACAAGATTTCCTCAGTCTAGAAGAAGAAGCACGTACAATAGGAACATCTGCACCAGAAGGAGGGTACTACGGAACAATTGAGAAAAAATTTGGACAATTCATCTTCTTTGAAGGAGCTGAGCCCAAAATAGTACAAACAGCATTTCATTGCGATTTAATCAAAGAAATCGTTCCAGGAAATGATTTTGAAGAAATCAAGTTACTTGATAAAAATTTGATAAAAACAATCAAAGATTTTGCTAAATTTGTTATCAAAGACAAAAATCTCAAAATCATCCTAAAAATTAACAATACGATTCCTTTCTAGAATGAAGAAAACGTCCTTATAAAAGGATACCACCATGTACAAATCAAGACAGTTTAGGATGTTGAGATTAATACTCCAATTTTCGGACAACTCACAGAGGTAAACGAAGAAGTTTTACAGGACTGGAGATCCCTTTCATATCAAAGGATTATCACTGGTCTAAAAAATGTTGATGGAAACCCAAAAATTAAAGTAAACTACTCTTCAAAGTTTATTTTAATTACGAGTAAAACAAGTTCTCTAATTAACATAAATAATACTAGAAAAATTTGCAAATTTGTGCAAAATCTCTACTATCTGCCAAATGCTCCAAACAGCTACAAAGGACACCTTTGTAAAGCACTCAGACCAAGTCTGGGGAAAAATCACATCTGTCAATGGTGTAAAGCAGAAGGAATCCAACAACAGGAAAAAGATGCAGAAAGCAACACAACAGGCAGTGTCACCAACATCCAATCAGAATAAAAATTTTGAAATCTTTTTTACCAGAAGTTTCTTGGTGAAACGCGAGTCAAAACCTTTTCAAAAGAAAATGCCCGAAAAAGACATTTGGGGGACAAAAGCAGCTACAGGATACAAACACATGACCGACAAAAGAAAGTGGAGCAAAAAAAGGGGAAAAGACTATCAAGAGCCAGTACAATAATGGAAATTCACAGCTGGAATATAGATACGAAAAGCAGCAACTCCAAGCTATACAAAGAGAGAAACAAAGAAGAAAAGGGGGAGGAAAAATTATGATCTTCAAACCTTTCTTGAATTTTCTCTACAAAATGTATTAAGGCTAAACACCTTCAAGACAGTGATCCGTACTTGGATAAAAAATATGTAATTAAATAAGTTTGAGTATTTACTCTTAAACCTTCTTGTTTTCAATAAAATTCCAATGCTTTCTTCATCTTTTTACTTTGTTCAAATACGTACGGATCTATACAGAATCAAGACATCAAGAGTACCGTCAGGCAGGAGGCCACAGGAAACATCTCCAAATGATTCAGCATAGTGAGGAGTAAAAACACAAAGCAAAAACGGAAAAAGAAGCACCAAATTACAGTAAGAAGGTTTAAGTTTTGATACTCTTAATTACTTGTTTTTACATATTCATCCAACCATGAGATCACATGTCTTGATTTATACATTAATTGACACACATCTTTTAATTCCGCACACCTTTCCTCAAATTGGTATCATCTAAAGTATCAAAAAGTCGTCTAAATCTAATTATAATTTACTTATTCAATTACATTGAATAGTAAACAAAATAAAGTTTTGTTTGTACAAAGAAGGAATAGCCATTAACTAAACATACTTTGAGAGAGAGCGTTGATATGGAAATTCACAATTATCCTCTTTACAAGGTTGTGCTACGAAGTATGGAAGAAGAAAATTTATTTACAAAATTATTTTATGGAGGAGATGCGTAATTGAAAAAAAGAATAATAATAAGTTTTTGTAAAATGGAGCTCTATATGGCGAAATCTCAATTCGATAGAAGCAAAATTCAATTTCATTTCAAAAATCACCAATCGGTCTGTTTCTAGATATTTCATCCCCCATTAATATAGGTTTGTCTATTTTTATTTGACATGGATAAACAAAACAAATTTAGAAGGCATTTCCTCGAACTTTCCACTTCTGGTAGTGGAATTACATTTTGTTGTGGCATGGTATAGATGTATCAATTTGGGTGGTTCGAGTCGGATCAGCCTGCCAACATATGAGCTCGGTAATTGTCCGTGTGAAAAAAATCTCGCCTGCTGCGAGTTTACGGCCTGATGTTTGTCGGCTCACAAATTTTGTATTACAACACAAGTCTGCCCGCTAGCCCATTCAGATCGAGCTCATGTGGGTCGCGGAATAAAAACGGTGAATTTTTTTATATTTGGAGCATTTTTTTTTTTTGTTAAATTGCTAAATATGAAATGAACAAAATGATAAATTCATATTTCATATTTATAAAAAGAAAAGTTTATATAGAATTCAAATTTATATCTTATGTTACATGAATTACTTCTAACTTTATAAAGTTAAATACAACATAAGCAAATACCAACTAAATTGAATTTCTAATTACTACTGTCAAATATTTATAGTTTAAGTACATTCTAACTAGATTGACATTTACTTTACTATAATTTATTCCTCATTTGGTGGAGATTAAAATAAAACTTTTAATAGATTTTGATAAAAATTGATGAGATGTGTGGTTGAAAAATTGCGAGTCAGGTCGGTCAATCCGTCTTGACACCTTTTCATGGTATATCATCATGCTGAACTCCACCAATCATACACCTCAATCATGTCCCCAACTTTGACACACCGGAAAAGGAAAGGACGATTTTACCATTAACTCACTCTTCATTTCATTTACGCAGTCATCCCACAACCCTTCCGCAAACAAAATCCCTCCGAACGATTCCACAAACAAAATCGTCCCCAACCCTTGCACAAACAATTCTTCGCCTCGTTTCGAACTCGGACAACATTTTCGGCTGAGTTTGTATGTTCTCAAAGTACACAAAAGAGCATTGAAAAGTTATACAACCAATTTAAGGTTTGTATTTTCTGATTTTCCTTTGTTGATTCACGACACTAGGGTTTGTGTCGTGAAATATTTTCTAATTTTCCTTTTCTGATTCACGACATTAGGGTTTATGTTGTGAATTTTTTTTTCTGAATTTCCTTTGTTGATTCATGACATTAGGGTTTGTGTAGTTAAATTTTTTCTGATTTTCCTTTGTTGATTCACGACATTAGGGTTTGTGTCGTGAAATTTTTTTTGATTTTTCTTTGTTGATTCACGACATTAGGGTTTGTGTTGTGAAATTTTTGTGATTAACCTTTTTTGGGTGAGGCCTCTGGTTTGTGAGATTTTTCTAATTTTTGTTATGAAAATATATGTATGGTATTGTTTCAGTTATGAAATTGTTTAGAATTAAAATGCTAAATCTATGGCATTGTTTTGGTTATGTAATTGTTGTCATCTCTTGAGCAATTTGATTTCCATATTGTGTTTCATTTGTAAGCATTGAAATCTCCATTTTCAGCTTTGTATGACTCTCTTTTCCATACTGTGTAGTTGAATCAGTTCATTGATACAATGGGTAGTGAAAGAGGATCCAACTACGGATCGTGTCATAGTTATAGGAAGTGGGGCCACTGGTTGAGTGATTGTCCAAATAAGAGACAATGTCCATTGTACGGGCGAGGATATGTCAGATGGCTAATAGTGGGAGAGTCATCCAATCACCCTGGAAAGCTGTTTTTCAATTGCGCACCAAGTATTGTTGTTATTTTAGTTGGGATGAAGGAGAATCAAGTGGTGATAGCTCAAGCAATGTGACTGTAGATGAAGATAAAATATATGAGCTTTCTCATCTATTGAGGACTTACGCACGGGTGACAATTGAAGAAGACGTGGAGATATCAGTCTTAGCAATTCGCAAGAACAAGGCCATTCAGAAGAAAATATGATAGCATGTGGTGCAAGGTCGTTCGCGTATTTGTCTTGTATTTGTTGTTTTGTCTATCTAAGATTTCACCCAAGTTGTTTTGTATGTACTGTGTCTTAGGAACTCTTTGTAACGTCTGTGAGTTTAATTACCAAACCTGTTTTTGTATCAATGAATGAAAATTCCTAAAATTTTACATATCTTGCACGAATGAGTGGTTTTTCATTTGTCTTATTGCTTGATGTTCTTACAATATTGTTCCAAATAAGTCCAAATTCAATCACACTACTTAACAATCACAGTCTCAACAACAAAGCTGCCACCACCGTCTCAATGACGTCACGATGGACACCTCAACCAAAAGAAAGAAAGAAAAAAGGGCTGCTACAACACCACTACTTGAACCGCATAAGCATGTACCACCGGACAACAACACCGCTTCCAACCACCACAACCAACTCAACTACCAAGTGAACACCGTATCCCAACTAGAGAGTAGGCCTTGTGCAGCAGCCCACACACCTAAGTGGAGAGGCATAGGTTGCTGCTGTAAGGCGTGCCTCCTAGAAGCAAAGTAAGCGATCGTGCTCCCAGTCGCGTTGTGGGGTGCAGATACAAGGCCCAGCAATGTAGCCCGATGCCTCGCATTGCTACAAGGTGCCGCTCCAACAGGTGCTACAAGGTGCAGCAGCGTTGCATAGCACCTCCAAGTAGCCGTAAGTGACTGTGTCGTGCATCCGCGATTGAGAGTTGTCATCGCCCTGATGGTGGTGATTCGTAAGGTGTTAATGGGGGTGGTGTGGGGGTGTGAAGAGAAAGGGGGAGAGGGAGGGAGGGAGGGAGAGAGAGAGAGAGTCTGAAATTAAGGTGGAGTTCTGTTTATATTTTATTTTGTATTTTTATTTTCGAAAATGTTTTATATTTTCTGTTTTTATTTTTGTTTTCAAATTTGCTGAAAACGCGTTTGGTTTGTCATTTCTGAAAACTGTTTTTGAAAATGAAAAGTTGGAAAATACGTTCAGTTTGAAATTTTGCAGAATACTACTTAAACTATTTTTAATTAATTTGCTTGCAAAATACTACTAGCTCAAATTCAAATTTCCTTTCACAATACACTTAAAGCATGGTTACCTACAACACACAAATGTAAGCACTAAGAATTTATATTAACATAGTTTGGTCAGGTTTGAGATTTGAGGAAGCTCTAATTCTATTAAAATCCAGAAAATGCAAGTTCTTTCAAAACCACCACAGTCCATTTATCAAAGCATTTTTGAAATATAACAACAAGAATTACCACTTAATTTTTTTGTAAAATTGATATTGAATTCAATAAAACTTTATTTTAGGCTTAGTTCCAAGTAGTAATGGTAATGAGTCGGGTTCGGGGCGGGTCGGGGGCAGGTTGCCCCCGACCCGCCCCGAACCTGAAAATGCTGTAACCCAACCTGCCCCGCGACTGTTCGCATGTTGGGGCTGGCCGACTACCTGCCCTCTAATGACCCGAAGTTATTATTATTATTATTATTATTATTTTCAAAATCGGCAATGAAATTTTAGGTGAAAAATTTAGGCGTCGAACTGGTTAGAATTTTTAAGTTTGAACTTTAAAGATAATATATATATATATTTGAAGGAAAGAAAATTAATAAATAACATAATGGTATAGTGGTCGTATATTCTCATACCCTTAAATCCCACCAAGGTTTCATTCTTCTAGACCTCATTAAATTTAATTTTAGTTTATCATTCCAATTAAAAAAAAATCCGGGTCTCGGGGCGGGCCCGCCTCGAACCCACCCAGAAATGCCCCGCGGACCCGACGGGATGGGTATTTTTCGGGTCCTTCGGATTTTTTTGCCATCCCTAGTTCCAAGTTAGGATAATCCTTAAAAAAAAAAAAAAAAAAAAAAAAAAAAAAAAAAAAAAAAAAAAAAAAAAAGGTTTAGTTCTAATCTAGGATAATTCTTTAAAAAAAAAAAAAAAAAAAAAAATCCCAAAACGCGTTTTCTGGTTTTGGAAATTTTTTGTTGTAATACACTTAAACACCCAAAACGTTCGTTTTGGGCATTTTTCGTTTTGTGTACAAATTATTTTTCTTTCCAAAATGCGATTTTGAAAATGGTAAAGAGAACGTGTTTTTAGTGTTTTCGAAAATAAAAATAGAAAACGATCTTAAAACAGTAAAGAAAAGAAGACCTTAATGTGGGGAATTAGGGTTTAGATGGAGGTGGGATAAATTAAATGGTTTAGTTTAATTAGGATTAGTTTGATTATATAATATTAATTATTATATTAAATTCTAATTACCACATGATTATATAATTAATACTACTATCTTTTGATGAAGTTGAAATTTAAATACCAAGACTACGGGGGGTTTATTCAATGTGGATTTTGAATGACTTTTAAAGATTTTAAATGATTTGAAAAGTTTATGTGTATTCAATTTAGATTTTAGAGTCTCCATAAAAAATTTGATGTATTTAATATAGGTTTTAATGGACTTTCTAAAAGTCCATAAAAGTCATGGTGTATTGTATAAAGACTTTTAAAAGTCTTTAAAAGTCCTGTGTTATTCAAATTATCAATGACTTTTAAAAACTCCTACGAAATCCGTAGTGTACTAACTTTTAAATATAAAGTACAACCACAAAATCTCTTTATTTGTCTTTCATTAACTTCCAGGATTTTGAAAGACTTTAAAAAAAAAAAAAAAACTTTTAAATTGTAATTTTATTTTTCTATATTTTTCTTCTTTCATGTTATTTTTATAAATATTAAACATTTCACTAAACAAATCATTATTTATCTTCTATTCAACTTTTTGTATTTTTTTCTTTTTAATATTTTTTCTTTATATTTGGGCTCTCTTCTTTTTCATCGTTTTTTTCAATTTTTCTATGAAAATAAATCTAATTAAAATTCTATAAGATCTTATAGAAAAATAATAATTAAATTATATCAAAACAAATAATAATAAGTAAAGTGATTCTAGAATTTTCTCTAGAAAAATTTTCATATTCAAATTTTTTTATGAAATAGTACAATTTTTATGGCGATATCAAAAGCGATTTTATTTTTCTCCCATTTTTTTAATATGTTTCTCTGTCTTAAAACTATTTATATCTCTCACGCTCTATTTTTTTATTTTTTTATTTTTTATTTTTTATTTTTTGTAATTCACTTGACATATAATTATTATTAATGATTCACATTCACATCATAGGAAAATTAATCTATTAGCGTCTAAGTTTTTCAATTAAAAATAAAAGTCTTTAAAAATATTTGAAAATCTTTTAAATCAATCTACAAAAGTTTTTCAAAGTATATGAAAGTTTTTTAAATAAATGTTCACGAAAGTTTTTAAAAGTCTATATAAATCCATAAAAATCAATAAAATTCAATGAAATTCATTAAAAAAAGGCCATTAGAAAAAGTCTTTAAATATTTTTCAAAATCTCAATTGAATAAACCCCTGCGTGTAATTTCCTTTTTCTTTTTCTCAACGGATTTTCTGACATGGGTGGGCCTCGCTCACTTCTATCTACGCCCCTAATGCTCATATTTGACCATTGTTTGGCTTTGCTAAATAAAATTAAAATATTTTTTCACTCAAATATTAATTTCAAACTCGTAGATGTGTGAAGCACCATATAATCAAATTAGTTAACAAAAAATATCATTAGTTTTATTAACGAAAAAGAGGACATCAATATGATTTTTTACTTTCGTTATTATAAACTAGAATCACACTCAATAACCTAGTTCTCATATCATATTAGCAATTACAAAAATAAGTCAAATATAAAGTAAATAATTTTTGGGAAAATTACAGCAAGTTTGGTTTGTACATTCCCTAAACAATTCAAGAATTACACTATTATACTCACTATTCAGGTATTAATTGAGCTTATTAGTTCTAATTAATAGAATTACTAAATTAAAATGAGTATATTACTTTCT
Organism: Ligustrum vulgare; assembly: GCA_963555705.1. Lineage (NCBI taxonomy): Eukaryota > Viridiplantae > Streptophyta > Magnoliopsida > Lamiales > Oleaceae > Ligustrum > Ligustrum vulgare. Next base: position 36,060,507 of record OY743171.1, on the reverse strand, counting down.
TCCCTACCCACCACACCACACCTCACCTCACCTATCCACCCAACCCACTCATTTCTAATCGATTTTTAACTTAACGGCCAGGGGCGGAGCCAGCCCACATGAATGGGCTAGGCCATCAATGAAATGAGCTGGGCCATCTTCAAAGAATTTTTTTTTTTTTTAAATTTATAAAGGACTTTTCAGTTTTTTTAAAAAAATGGGGTGGGCCATGGCCTAGGTGGCCCACCCCCTAGCTCCGCCCTTGTTAACGGCAGACCCATCTCCTTCCTTCTTCTTCTTATGAAATATACCGAAAAACCAGAGCCTTCAATCGATCCTTACAATACGTGTTTCTGATTGAAGACCCTAGAACCCACCATTTGGTGCAGTGGTGAACCTACTACCACCGACCACAACGGGATTGCCACTAGTATTGCACGACGAGATCACAAATAATCGCAGCCTCAATGAGAAATGTAGTGACTTTGTATGTAACAACCAAATTATTATTATTTTTAGTCAAACTTCTACTAGTCAAAGTCATATATGTAATAGTCAAGTCAAAGTCTAATTAGGACCAAATTATATTATTTTATTTGTTGGGGTTATGTTTCTAAAACTTATATAAGTTGAGGATTTAATTAAATTAAGGAATAAGTGTGGGGACCTTCTTGGCAATATTTAAGGACTTTACATAATATAATACTTATTATAACAAACAAAAAGGAACCAAAAGATGCTGGACAAACAGAGGCTTCGAGAGAACAAGAAAAAGGAGAAAAGAAAAGGAAAGAAGGGAAAGAAAAAGGGAAAGAGAAAGAAAAGAAAGAAAGGAAAGGAAGAAAGAATGAGGAGCTCGACCAACTTAAGATGTTTATTGTTTTGGAGTTATTCTACCATATTTTCCTACCTTTAAGAGGTAAGTGGTAAAATATTTATTGTTCAATAATGTGTAAAAGTAGGGCTTTTGAATTATAGTTTAAATGTGAGTTATATATGAATATGGGAATGATGATTTTGGTGATTTTAATTGTATATTTAAGTATTGAAATAAATGCTTGATATTAAAGATTAGCGTTTTATGTCAATGGGTTAAACTAGTGATTAAGTTGAGATAAACTTGTATTTTGATTTGTTTTGTGCTAGAAATGGATTTGTTGGTGTTGGTAATGAATGTTGATTTAGTTATGAAGAGGGATAAATAAACTAGCAAGCTTGTAAAAATGAAAAATTGGGATTTAGATAAATGTGGCTCTAATTTTGAATCTTAAGTGATATTAGAACTTAATTAGTCTTTAGAGGTGATTTTGTGTTCCTAAGTAAAAAGGGTAAGTATGGTGTAATATGAGAAAACAAGTTTAATGAGTTAATTCAAGAATGAGGCTCTTTTGCTATATTATCTATTAAGGTGATTTTAAATGTTGATGTGAATATTTTATTTTATCTCGGAGGTGACGAGGAAGTTGGCGCTATATATTGGCCAAGCTAGTGGACGGTCAATTATTTTGTGAGTGGAAAAGTTATTCTTTTAAAAACTTAAAAGAATTTATGTTATGCAAGTTTTCTATTACTTTGATTTTCTTTAAATTTCAAATGATTTTGAAATAGATGGCTTTTAGCATGTTTATCAAGGAAAATGTTTTATAATTACACATGCTCAAGCATGATGGTTCCAATATCACGTTTTACGAATATGATTAGTCAAGTTGAGTTTGTATGATTTCAAAATCACCAGAAGTACCCGATGTTGTTATCTGTTCTTGTGTTAGTGCACGGAGGGGGCCTTGGGCCCGTGTACTAGCGGATATTATTTGAGATCTTAAGGCTCTGTCATGGAGGGGGCATATGGCCCGTGTTCAGATGATCTTAAGATCCACTCTTATGCACGGAGGGGGCCTATGGCCCGTGTGTAAGGGTGCATATATGAGGTCTTTGGGACCCACTTTTGTACCCAGAGGGGCTTTGGGCCGGGTACGGAGGTGCTTAGCAATCTACGCAAGTATGACTAGATACAGATTTCAGATGATTTAGTTGGGTACCTTTGGTGTGATTTTCTTATGTATTACAGTTTATCAGTTATGCTACAGATGATTATTTCACGATCTTTATGATTATCCTTAGCATGTATGATTTGATTTAAAGTGACCAAAGCTTATGAAATAAATTATGTTTTCAGAAATGGTTTATAAAATACTTTTATTTCAGAAATTCCACTCACTGAGTCACAAGCTCATGTTTTTCCCCACCTTTACAGTATAAGAAGAAAATAAGAGTTTCAGCAGCATCGAATGAGCCTTTGCAGCTCTCGAGGAGCTTTGTAACATTGTCATTTGCAGGAGTTACTTTGGTAAGCTCTTAGGAGACATGTTCTAGGAAGATGCATTGGAATATGCAGTTATTCGATATAAGTAATATACTTTATCAGGAATGTGTCTGATGATGATGTATTTTGGGATCATGTATATATATAGAAATGGGTTAAGAATTGTAGTTATTATGTTATGTCAATTGTCATGGTTAGAAGATTTGAAAAGTGATATAGTTATTTATGATTGCATGTTTGAGGATTTGTTATTGTTTTACAGGTTGGTTAAGTCAATAATATAGAAGAGACTCTGTCAAAATTTTATAAATTCCTGTGGGATTAAAATTATGAAAAATGAAATATTGAAAGTCGTAGAAAAGTCAGGATTGCCTTGGTGGTGGGTCCAACATCTAGTTGGCATCTGCCATCGGCACACGTCACGTTTCAGGTCCAGTAGGGTGATTTGGGACGGGTCGTGACATTGTAGGTGTGTGGTGACCCCATTCCCGTTTAATACCTCGCCGCTGCTAGATGGAAGCCATGGCGTTCTGCTTCGTTTCTGATTCGATCTAGCAGTGACGCCACTGCTTCCCAACCTCCAAAGATCTCCTTTTAAGGTGACGACAAGGTTCCAATTGTTGTGTGCGGTGGTGACTGTATGTTTTGTCGTGGTGATGATCTGAATAGGCGGCGACCTGTGGTGCATGTTGTCTGTTTACAGTGATGGTTGTTGTATGTTTTGGGTTTTGCACTTTGTCTCGACAGTGGTTGCTGGGTTTACAGTGTTGGCTGTGGTGGTGGTGGTTGTTCGAAGGTGGTTATGTGTCAATTGTTAATTGTCACACATTAAAGTCACATGTTAGAGGTTATATGTCACGTGAAAGTTATAGGTCATAATTTGAAATTCAAGCAATAGGTTCTAGGTTTATAGGTCATATGTTAAATTCATAAGCCATAATTCATATATCGTAGGTCACACATCACAAATTCATCTAATCAAAGATAATCCAATGGACAACCTAATTGATGCATTATGTCACAAGTCACACTTCAAATGTTCAGTTTACATTTGATGTATTAGGACATATGTCACATTTTAAAAATATTTAGGTCATATGTCACACTTTATATGTCAAATACATTTCATATGCTCACATATTACTTTCTTTTTTCACTAATAAACATGTTACAGATTCAAGTTCATGATTCAAGTTTATAAGTACAATTCAAAGGCCACAATTCATTTATTGCAAGTCACAGGTCACTAGTCATAGTCCAAGGTCAATAATCAATCTCGAGGTCACATTGAAGAGAACTTATCAAAGGCAGTATAGGAGTTACAAATTTTATTTTTGATTGATGCAATGGTGGTGGTGGTGGCGACGACGAAGGTACGTCGGAGATAGTGGCGGTGGTCACGGTATGTCTTGGCGACGAAGGTAGCAGTACGTCAGAAATGGTGGTAACTGTGTGTTGAAAGTCATGTTAATGATGTGATAGTGACAATGGTGGTGGTGGTGGTGAAGGTAAGGTAGAGGTGCAGTGAAGATATGAAGGGGATGGGAATTTTTATTACATATTAATTACATTAACTACTACCTGGTGTTTGCAATTCTAAACTTGTATCTTTAGATTTGGATTGTGGTATAATAATCAACAGATTTGTGTATTCTTCCATAACTTTTATACTACTTATCAAAGTCGGAAATAAGTTATCTATTTATATATTTGAGAGCAATATAAGACTGCATTCTATTTGTATTTTATTTTTTGTTTTCATTTTTGAAGTGTTACTATTTTTTATTTTCAAATTTTCTGAAAATGTGTTCTATTTGTTATTTCTGAAAATGAAAAAATTGGAAAAGACATTACGATTTAAATCTTTTAGGAATTCCACTCTACATATCACTCCCATTTTCATGTCAATGTCACCTCCTCATCAGTCCCAGCCAAAAACACCAGTGCCATGCCAACCCCCAACTCAGCCACCCATATATCCACCCAAGCCACCACTTAACCAGCCACTTTCTCCACCAATTCCAATCTACAAACCGAAGCCACCACCAATAAAGCTACTTCCGTCTCTAGCTCCAATCTACAAACCACCATTAAACCAGCCACTTCCTATGCCAATCTTGAATAGATCCATTCATCAAAAGCCCAAAAATGAAGCAAAGCAGAAATTGAGTCATAATAATCAAACTTATTTTAAGTAAGGTAAAAAAAATTAACATTAACTTTGACTACGACTACTACAAAATCAGAAAAAATAAAAAATAAAAACCTTACAATCCCATAAAATATTCCATAACTTCAAAGTAAAATAAGTACATTATTCTGGTAAGAATTGATAAAAAATGGAGTTCAAATTTGAGAAATGTACCATAATACTCATTTACTCCACATAAATGTCTCAGATTCTGTTTCCTCCTCAATAATAATGTACAACAAGACCGATAAGACTGAAACTGATGATGCTAAAAATCGCACTTAGAATATTCCGAGCTTGAGCAATAAACTAGCACGAACTGGATCTCCGAATACCTGCAATAAAGGCGAGGATGTGTGTCCTCGTCGCCCCGCCGATGCTTAAGTCAGTAAAGAGGAAGGAGAAAATTTATGTAAGAGGTTATAAATTGTAGAGATAATTGTATACCTGAATTGTGATTGAGAGGCGAGTATTTATAGCTGTATGTAATTGAATCCTCGTAAGACTAAAGTGCTTGAAACTAGGCATGAGTCCTTTTGAGAATCATCTTCCTAATTATTAGGGATAAGGTTATAAGTCTCAGATAGAGTTCTGTTGGAAGATGAATTCTATTTGGATTATGAGGTTGTACACTCCATGTGTCAGATCAAGTCATGCCCGATCAATGAGAGGCATGACCCGAGCATTATGTACCCCGAGCACATCATGCACCTTCTTGGTGAGATATATGTACTCGGGGTATTATGAGTGTTCTGGACAATGTTTTTATCACGGACATTTTGAGTGTGATCGGGGTTGTACTCAATATGGTGTATGGTATAATGTTAAGTGCTCGGCCTCGAGGTTCATATGTTGCTCGGGGGTACAATGATGTGATGTGGCTAAATATTCAAGTGCTCGGGGATGAGGACAAACGATATACTCGGGGTATAAATGATTGTCGGGGTTGAGGTCCTCCTTGGGTATCAAGATGTAATATGGGATAATATTCATGTGTTCGGGCTCGTGGTCATCCTCGGGTTTATGGTGGTCGAGGTTGAGGTCTTCCTCGGGGATAGAAAATATAATATATGGTGATATTTATGTGGTCGGGGTTGAGGGCCTCCTCGGGTTCATGATGGTTCTCGGGGTTACACATTTGCTTGGGAGATTATGTTTTGTCAAAGAGCTCGTGCTTGAGGTTTGTGAAGGCTCGGGTATGAATAAAATTTATACTCATCATAGGCCCCCGCGCATCCATTATCGAGTTTATGGGAGAGATGGATGCGTAATAGTTAGGCATCATGATGTGATGTGATGATTATGTTAAGGAGAAATAAACAAGAGCTTATGTTAAGTAAGGAATAAGCCCGAGCTAATGTATACTTGAGGACTTAATTATATCAATTTGATTACTTGATTGCTCAAGGTGGCCGTGTGTACTTGCGCAAGTAAGTATTTTGTATGCTTGTGCGGGACAAGACTTTGTCTGCTTGCACGGGGCAAGACTTTGTATGCTTGCGTGGGGCAAGGCTTTAAGTGCTTGCTCGGGGCAAGGCTTTTGTGTGCTTGCGCGGGGCAAGACTTTGAGTGCTTGCTCGGGGCAAGGTTTTGAGTGCTTCCTCTGGGCAAGGCTTTGTGTGCTTGCGCGGGGCAAGGCTTTAAGTGCTTGCTCGGGGCAAGGCTTGGAGTGCTTGCGCGGGGCAAGGCTTTGAGTGCTTGCTCTTGGCAAGGCTTTGTGTGCTTGCACGGGGCAAGACTTTGTTTGCTTGCGCGGGGCAAGGCTTTGTGTGCTTGCTCGGGGCAAGGCTTTGTGTGCTTGCGCGAGGCAAGGCTTTGTGTGCTTGCACGGGGCAAGGCTTTGTGTGCTTGCGCGGGGCAAGGCTTTCAGTGCTTGCTCGGGGCAAGGCTTTGTGTGCTTGCGCGGGGAAAGACTTTGAGTGCTTGCACGGGGCAAGGCTTTGTGTGCTTGCTCGGGGCAAGGCTTTGTGTGCTTGCTCGGGGCAAGGCTTTGAGTGCTTGCTCGGGGCAAGGCTTTGTGTTCTTGCGTGGGGCAAGGCTTTGTGTTCTTGCGCGGGGCAAGACTTTGAGTGCTTGCTCGGGGCAAGGCTTTGTGTGCTTGCGCGGGGCAAGGCTTTGTATATTCATCGATGAAGGAGCAATTTTAATTTTTTGGGGATGACATCCCCTAACGCCTATATAGACAAACCTATCTACTGTGAAATTAAAGGTAGGCACGTAGGCCCCTGATGCTATATGTAAGAAAAGAAAAACGAAATAATAATAAAATAAAAAAAATGGTAAAAACTAGGGTATGAAAACTCATACAACTTATAAAATAACGCATGATCCGTAGCTAGCAAGGCTTGGGCTGATGTTGTGTGAGTCTCTCCCTGATGCTGTCCTACCAACGACGACGTTTACTGTTTAGGCCGTGGGTTTTTTTCATCCTCGGACTTTCATTGAACATGGTCATTCCTTGGGCGTTTTTCAGTACTGATGTAAGATTTTAAAAACCCCTTTTTTATTAAGGATTCAATCTCTCGCTGTAATGCATGGCACTCCTCGGTGGTATGCCCATGGTCATGATGAAATTCGCAATACTTGCTCTTATCTCGCGTGTCCGGATGAAACTTGATTCTTGATGGCCACTTCAACTCCTCCAGATCCTTGATTTCCATGAGGATACTTTCCCTTGTGGCGTTCAGACGTGTGAAGGGTGTAGGAGGGTCATGCTCTTGCTTGCCCCAAGCCTGATCTTTCCATGTACCATGGTCATGTTGTCTCATGTGTTCGGGCTTACTTTCTATGTGATCTGAATTTTCAGTGCTCGGGCTATTTTTCCTGGGGTACATTGTTTCTTCCATATTGATGTACTTCACTCCTCGAGTAAGGAGCTCGGTCACTGACTTTGGTGGTGTTTTCGATAGAGACATCTTAAAAGACTCGCATCTTACAGCATGAGTAAGAGCAGATACAGCGGCAGAGATATGAAGATCAGGGATCTGTAGTCTTTCAGCATTGAACCTGATCATGAATTCACGCAGTGTTTCATTTTGTCCTTGACTGAGTCTCATAAGCGAGGCAGCCGTTTTCCTCATGCGCTTACTACTCGCAAAGAAAGTCAAGAAATTATTGGCAAGATCTGCGAATGTCAAAATTGAGTTTGGTTCAAGAGTTGAGAACCAATCCCTAGCATCACTGGTCAAGGTTTGGGGGAACGCCTTGCACACGACCTGATCGGGGGAAACTTGCAAATTCATGACGTCAGTGTACAAATTGAGATGATTTACGGGGTCGGTTGTACCATCGTACTCCTTTATCCTCGGGAACTTGAACCTGTCTGGTAAGGGAAAGGCTAAAACCTCTGGTGTGAATGGAGTGTTCGAGGTGAAACCTGCTGGGACCTAAGTATTTTGTCGTATACCGACTGCTATTCCCTCCTGGATAATTCTCGCAAGCTCGACAGGGGGCATGGCGACTATTCTTGAACTTGTCATGTTCGGTGGTGACGGGGGTAGTCCCGAGGTACTTGCCCTAGTAGTATGGTTCGGTGGTTGGACCCGTGAAGCATTCCCTTCCTCGGGTGTTGGCGTACGCTGGTTCTGCTGCGTGAGCAACTGAGTCAATGCAGCGACTTGTTAACGAAGTTCCTCCAATGCTGCCTGGGTATCAACAGAAGGTTGGGGGTGTGATGTTTGATTTCCTGGTAATGTAGTAGGGTTTGCTGGTAACGTCGGGGGCACCTGCTCCCCCACAACAGGATGATCATGAGCAGGTAATGTTGCTTGTGGAAGTCCAGAACGTGTATTAACCATGGCTTCTAGTAATGGTTCCCACAGACGGCGCCAATTGTTTCGGTAATTTTTCTGACCTTGACGTGTCGAGATCAGAATGCTGATATTTTGTTGGAGATGATGATTCACGCTTCCAAGAAACCTGCAAAAAAGGCAACGAGGGATGCCCTCGTCGCCCCTCCGGTGTGAGAATTAGTATTCTGGAGAGAAACAGAAAATATATAACTGGAATATATGTAAAAAATTATGAATGAATAATATGTGATCAAAGAGACTGTATTTATAGGGCTGAAAAGCCCATAACTTTCCTTAATTAAAGAAGGAGTCCTCTTTGGTATAAACTTACTTCTTAGGAAGAATTCTAAACCTGTTGGGATTTAGTTTCCTTATAGAACACGTATCGTCTTAAGGCCCAAGAATATATCCAATTAATGAAGCCCATTATCAAAAAGGTATTCGAAGCATGCTCGTACGGGCCATAGGTCGGGGTAGGCCGACCTGACCCATCAGTGAGAACACGAGCTACAGTGATCGGGGTGCCTCCGATCTGATAAGCCCGGGCTTTAGAGAACATAGGCCCAACATTGCTGAATAGAGGATAGGTCGGCATGTGACCGACCACGACAAAAATCCCGGGCATAAGGTCGGGTCATATAATTTGTTTATCCTTTCAGGAAGCAGGAAAATAATACCGATCAGAAACAAATGCCAAAACATAAATTATGTTATTATGAAGACGGAGGAGGAGGTGGCGGCAGCGACTAGTCGGTGTGGTAGTATTTTCTAAGGTATCGGAAGAGAGAGAGAGAGATTGAAACAAGCAAAATGAATTCTCCGCAAATTCGCCAACGATTGAGAACGCAGCCAATGACTTGACCTGGAAAATAGAATCCAGGCTTTCATCGGACGAAAAAGAAGGAAGTAGTGTTGGCAACACGAGTCAGGCCTCGATCTGGCCTGAATTTTATTTATTTATTTATTTATTTTATTCGAATCCACTCCGTGATACGCCAATTTTCGGGTCGGGGCAGATCGACCCCCTGATCTGCTGATCGATCGGTCGACAAAGTTTTTTATTTTTTTAAATATAATTTAAGCTAAATCTTTTTTTAAAAAAAATTTCTATTAAATTTTGTTTTTTTTTAAATTTAAACGGGGCAGATCGGTGCCGACCCACTCCGCTCCGATCCGCCCCGATTCGCTCCACCAATCTGCAGATTGAATTTTTTTGTCATCTCTAGAAGGAAGGGGAAGAGAATAAGGGAGAGGAAAGAGAAGGAAGAGAAACTGAGTTTATGCGTTTTCTGCGTTTTGGGCTTTTTGGAGTTTTCTACTGGAAATGACCAAAAATATGTTTTTGGTGTTTTTTCGTTTTGTGTAAAAAAAAAAAAAAAAAGAGATTTGTTTACAAAATTGAGTTTTTTAAAATGAGAAAAAGAACGTCTTTTTATTATTTTCGAAAACCAAAAACTAAAAGCGACCAGAAAGCAGTAAAGAGAACATGACTATTTTCTGTTTTCATTTTTCGAAACAGCAAAAACACGTTCTCTTATCCCTTTTTTAAAATGCATATTCAAAAACATAAAGAAAAATTGCAAAAGAAACCCAAAACGTGAAAAAAGGTTGCTTTGGGCGTTTTTAGTTATAAAAAGACACAAAACCTAAAAAACACGGAAAACACAAGTTTTATCAATAATGTTTGTGTCTTAGTTGCCAAGGTCTCAGAATTTGGGCAATGTCAGCTGTTTGAATCCAAGACGGAGGAAATTTTGTACAAATTGATTTTTTTTAACATGAAGATTTCAAAACATTTTTAAATATGACTACCACCATGGAATTTCGAACCCAGTCGTTTCACTTTGAATTTCAACTAGAAAACCAAAGGGCCAGCTGCTCTTGGTTAATTTCTTTTTGAACAAAACTACATATACCCTTGCTCTTGGCTAGTTTCTTTTTGAACGAAACTATTTATTGTATTTAATCGAATTCACACATTTATCTAATTTACTTTTCTCGAGTTCAAATGAGGCCTATTTAACTAAGTCAACTATGTATCTCTACAGAGGGTCAAAATTCTTCCTTAACTAAATACATTAAATTACTTAGGAATTCATTATTGATAACATGCAACCACAAATTCATATATCTATCTTTTTGTTGAAATCGCTATCGATTTACTTTAATTAAGATAATTCCTAGGCTAAGGCAAAAACTAACTGAAGAAATTAAATTTGCAAATGATTTAAAAAATGAAAATAAATTGATGAATTAATGAAATAAACACTAAAAATAGAAAATTAAACAAATTGCAATTATATATTAACTTTTTTGTAATATTTTCTTATCCATTATTAAATTTGTCCAACAAAAAATTAGATTCTTATAATATATGGTAAATCTTTAAAACACAAAAAAAAAAAAAAATTATAATTAAGTTTAGCAACACTGTAGCAATTATAAATTGATTTATTTATATTTTTGAGCTAAAAAGCTTAGTTAAAAAGTGGAGAGAGAAAATATAAGTGGTTAAAAAGTGGTTTGAAAAATTGTACTATTTATAAATTTATTTATAAATTGTAATGGTTGCGTTAAAAACATATGCTTAATCCACAAGCAAATTAATTAATCAACAAATAAATTAATTACAAATTTTCAAAATAGTATTCTGTAAAATTTCAAACAGTACGTATTTTTCATTTTTTTTATTTTCATAAATATTTTTCCGAAATGGCCAAAAGACGATTTTTTCCTCAAATTTAAAAATAGAGAATAAAATCAAAACTATTTTCGAAAATAAAAATAGAAAACACAGCTTAATATTTTCACTTTTAAAATTCTAAATTATAGTTAGTAGTATATAAAAAGGGAAGTGGAAGTTGCAACTTGTAACAAGGGAAGAAATCCCAAATCCTTTTGTATCCATGCATGTTGCAATTTGCAGTGGAGTGGAGATTCTAGCAATACAATTTTCCTCAATGGAATCACCAAATTCCTCATTTCGCCACATTTTTTTTCATTCCCTTCGGAAAGGAAAACAAATTTCTTGGGGAAAATGAAAAGGGAAAACGTTTTCCTCCAAAAATGTCCTCTAATTCTGAAGATAAAGCTTCGTCTTTCTCTTCTCCCACATCAGTTCAACCTTTATTCAATTCGTAGAGTTTAAATTTGAGAGGCTGCAACTATGAGAACCGAAGAATTCTTTTATCGCTAAAAAATTACAAATGAATGTGCACTAATTGAATCTATATACACAGGCGTTTCTTTTCTACCAAGTAAAGCAATAGAAACATAAGGATGACCAATTATGGGCTGCAACATGCCTTCACAGGTACAACTCTCTCTCTCTCTCTCTCTCTCTCTCTCTCTCTCTCTCTCTCTCTCTCTCTCTCTCACACACACACACACACACACATTATCAGTAGAGTTGCTTTTCCTTTATCACGGTTTCTTCTTGTTTAGACTTAAAATATAACCTTCCAACACTTAGATTTTAGCCAACACCTTTAACACAGTCCCTCAAGCTAGAGGGTACTTCTGTAACTCCTAGCTTGTCTTTGAGAAACTGAAATCTAGAATGAGATAATGGCTTTATAAGTAAATCAGCTATCTAGTCAAATGATGGAACATAAGATATTTCCAGCTCCTTGTTTAAGAATTTATCTCTTACAAAGTGCACATCTAATTCAATGTGCTTGGTGCGAGCGTAGTATACTGAATTAGATGCAAGTGCACTTGCGCTTAAGTTGTCACACCATAAGGTAGGAATGCAATTCATAGGGAAATTTAGGTCCTTAAGTAGTGATTGTGGCCACGAGATTTCTGATGTTGCATGAGCTAATGCCCTATATTCTGATTCCATACTCGACCTGGCCACTACATGTTGTTTTAGAAGACCATACCACTAAACTGTCTCCTAGATAAACACAATAACCGGTTGTGGATCTCCTGTCATCTGTACAAGATGCCCAATCAGCATCTACATAGCCTCTAAGCAGCAGCCTATCACTTGCTTGAATCCATAGCCCTTGGCTAATTGTCCCTTTGAGGTATTTGAAGATTTTCTTGACACTTTGCCAATGTTCATCACTAGGAGATTGCAAGAACTGACTCATCTTATTCACATCAAAGGTGATGTCTAGTCTTGTATGTGACAGGTATTGAAGTCCTCAAATGATGCTTCTATAGAGAGATGGATCTTTCATTGGCACTCCATCATTCTTTGAGATTTTCTTCCCCACTACCATGGGTGTTGGGCTTGGTTTTAAATGCATATATATAGTTAAACCTTTTCAGAAAGTCTTCTATATACTTAGCTTGAGTAAGGTGAAGGCCAGATTCATGTCTTTGAAGTGACCCCATATCGTTCAATGCAAAGTTAGCATTTAGTTTGTTGATGAACTCTTGAAGAGCACCAAGATTGTTTCCTACCACAACAATATCACCCACATATATTAAGACAAAGATTGCACAACAATCAGTATACATGTAAAACAAGGAGTTATCTGCCTTTGATTGGTTGAATTTCCATTCAAGTAGTGTTCCTTTTAATTTGTCATACCAAGCCCTAGGGGATTGTTTCAACCCATATAAGGTCTTTTTCAGTTTGCTCACATAATTTGGAGCTCTTTTGTCTTCAAATCCTTCCGGGTGATCCATGTAGACATCCTCTTCCAACTTGCCATTCAAGAAGGCATTATTTATATCCACCTGTTTGATTTCCCAACTCTTAGCCACTGCAATAGTTAAGATTACTCTTAGTGTTGCTGCCTTTAGTACAGGATTAAAGGTCTCATAGAAGTCAATGCCGAATATTTGGAGAAAACCTTTGGCTATAAGTCTAGCCTTGAACCTTTCAATCTTAACTTATGTGTTATGCTTTATTTAAAACACACACTTGTTTCCAATCACTTGTAATCAGATGAAGATGGCACTAGTTCCCATGTTTGATTTTTGATAAGAGCATTATACTCATCTACCATTGTACTTTTCCAATTTCTGTCCGATAAAGCTTCAGCTACACTACCAGGTTCTGCATTTTCTCTATTATTTTTTATATCAACAGTGTAAGCTTTAGGCTTAAATATTCCTGCTCTGCCTCTGCTGATCGTTGGATGTTTTGCAACTTCAGTGATTCTTTCAACATTCTCTTGTTCTATTTCATCAGCATTCTCTTCACAACCTTCTACAACTAGTTCTACATGTTCTGCCTCAACAAAAGTACATTCTTTCTATGTTCTGATTTTCTAAGATATCATGCACATTCTCAGCATTATTTAGCACAGTGGGACTTACCTGTTGTGGCACATCTTCTGCTGAAGGACTTGCTTCAAGATGTTCTGTATCAGCTGAAGTTGATTCATTTTGGTTTAAGAAGGGAAGATAGCATATGTATTCAGATTTTTGAGTGTTTGTTAATGAACATTGAGTGAAAAGGAAAATCTAGCTCATTAAATACCACATGTCTAGATGCATATATTTTTTCAGTTTTACTAAGACATTTATAACCCTTTTGTGAGTCACCAACACCTAGGAAAACACACTTTAGAGAGTGAAAGCTGAATTTATGGTTTTGATATGGTTTAATACACGGGTAACAAGCACACCCAAAGGTTCTTATTGATTTGTAGTCAACTGATTTTTTATACAATTTCTCAAAAGGTGACGACATTTGAAGAATTGGTGTTGGAAATCTGTTTATGAGATATGTTATTGTTTTGAACGCTTCCCACCAGTAGTTAAGGGACATTTTTGCTTGTGCTAGAAGGGTAAATCCAGTTTCAGTGATGTGTCCATGCTTTCTTTCAGCCCTTCCATTTTGGGCTGAAGTATAGGGACATGACTGCCTGAGTTGAATGCCTAAGTCAGTTACCAAAGTTGTGAAGGACCTAAACACCACCCCAATCCTACTGTAATACTTTGATTTTTCTTTCAAGCTAATTTTCTATCATGGTTTTGAATTGAATGAAGGCATTTAGAACTTCAGATTTAGCTCTTAAGGGGTAAGTCCATGGGTGCCTACTACAATCATCAAGAAACAAAACATAGTATTTAAAACCGAAATTTGATTTGGGGGTGCTGGCCCCCACATCTGAGTGTATTAAGTCTAGGGGTGAAGTAGCTTGTGAATCAGAATGTTTGAAAGGAAGATAATGGGATTTGCCAAGTTGACAAACTTCACTAAAGGAAAGTTTTACATTGCCTTTTCATTACATAACTTCAAAACATAGGATAAGACATTACTAGAGGGATGGCCAAGTCTCTTATGCCAAACCTCAAGATTGTTACTCAAGGAATTTTCTTGACTATTACTAGATTCTATAGACTTATTGACACTAGACACAAAAGAAGCTGGATTCTTGTTTGAAGGCTTGGTGGCTTGATTTTGTAACTCCAGCTGATAAAGACCGTCTTTAAACTTCCCTTCAAGAAAAATCTTGTTTGTATGTAAGTCCTTAACAAAACAACAAGTAGGATAAAATTCCATGTATGCTTGATTATCAATAGTTAACTAAGAAACACTATTAACTTATTTTTAATTTCTGGCACATGCAGGAAGTTGTTAAGAACTAAAGATCTGTTGTTTATAGTATATAAATTTGCAGCTCCTATATGTGCAATATGTAAAGTATTTCCATTACCAACTGTAAGTTTGCTCTTACCTCCATACTCATTAGAAGTTTCAAGTGATTCTTTGATGTCTATCACATGATTGGTCGCTCATGTGTCTGCAAACCACGTTGAATCAGCACTTGGTGGGGTAAATGAGGCATTAGGTCCATTTGAGTCATTACTCTAATGGTTAGGTCTGCTTCCTATGTAGTTGTGATTGTACCTATTGAGACATCTATTAGCACTATGATGAAGTCCATATATCTGGCACGCACTTCTAAAATCAATGTATCTTCCACCTCTTTATTTGTTCCACAATTCCTTTGGCCTGAGTTTCTACCAAGATTGTTAAACCTTGAGCCCCTATTGTAGTTTGGTCCAGATCTTTGAACAAAGTTAGCAACAACTTGTGTAAGATTTTCTGTGTTTGAGTTGTTCCTGACCAGATTTAGGTGCTCAAGTCTACTCTCAAATGTCATAAGCAGAGATTTCAATTCATACCAAGAAATTGAGTCCCTGCTGTTAATTTGTACTACAATAGGGGTATATTCTTCATCTAATCCAGCATGCTTGAGTAATCAAATCATCAGTTGAGATAGTCTTACCAACAATTTCCAAGTTGTCAGCCAATTGTTTGATGGTATTCATATATTGATCTATGCTCATAGAAGCCTTCCTGGTTCTCAGCAGTTCTCCTGTCAAGAATGTCACCTTTGATTTGTTCATTATATCATAGCTCTCCTTCACTGCATTCCAAAGTTCAAAGGAACTTGAGCTTCCCATGACCCTCATAGCAATTTCAAGTGTCATGGAGGAGTATATCCAACCTATCAATTGTTGGTTCACAGACATCCACTTGTTATATTCAGGAATCAGTAACATCTCTAATTTTATCCCTTCATCAGTTGTGGTCTACATTGAAATAAACTCAGGTGGGCTCTTTTTGGTTCCTAGTATGAATCCCTCCAGTTATGGCCTTTTATAATCGGCATAATAAGATTTCTCCACAGCAGAAGTTGTTTATGTCCAGCTTGACATAAGGTGTCTGGGTTAAGCATACACCAAACGGAGAAGACTGATTTCCTCCCATCAATGGAGAAACTATAGACTCAGTGCTTGATTGGGAATGGGAAACTAAAGACGTTTCATTGAAATTCGCCATTTTGGCTCTATTACCAAGCTTAAATTTGAGAGGCTGCAGCAATGAGAACCGAAGAATTCTTTTATCACTAAAAAATTACAAATGAATGTGCACTAATTGAATCTATATACACGGGCGTTTCTTTTCTGCCAAGTAAATCAACATAAACATAAGGATGACCAATTATGAGCTGCAACGTGTCTTCTCAGGTTGTCTTCACAAGTACAATTCTCTCTCTGTTATTATCAGTAGAGTTGCTTTTCCTTTATCACGATTTCTTCATGTTTAGACTATAAAATATAACCTTCCAACATTTAGCTTTTAGCCAACACCTTTAACAAGCAGTCTCCGCGACACTACACGACGGTGTTTATGCTGGATTTGGATGTTGATCTCGAATCTTCCTGGTCGATGGACTAGATCCTTGCGAATCCTTTGTCCCCGTTTCTGTTTTTGAATCCGGAGCAGTCGTGTTTGCCTATATGGGCTTGTACAGATGAGAATAACGATTGTTAACCGACTGGAAATTACGCTGACGGAGGTTTCCTCCTCTCCAACTACTCTAGGCTTATGCCTTGTAAGACCGTGCTTGATCTAATCTTATAATTTGATTTTGTGTGTGTGTGCGCATGCACGCGCACTGAATTTTGGGCCATGATACACTCCCGCCTGACTGCCCTCTGCGTGAGATGGCAATCATGCGGGAGTGACTCACGTGGGGAGTCTAGCATTTTTCCTGAATTTTAAGTGATTAATAAACTTCGGTGGCTCCTTCAAGATTTTTTTTGTGTTTTCTAGGTAAAATATGTGATTGAAAATTGGAGAGAAAAAATTGTTGGACTAAAAAGTGGTTTGAAAAATTGTGTAAAAAAAAAATTGGTATATAAACAATTTTTTTCATTGTTACGGAAGGCTGTAAGAGCCCATTTACTCCAACGTATTTTACATCAAAGCAGATTTATATAACTTTACATAGATATCCAGAAAAATAATAGAAAAGAAGATGATGATTTTACATCAAAGCAAATAACTTAAAATAGAGTTATGCTTTTAGTTTTAACTAAGTGTGGGATATAGAAAGATGTAAAATCAAAGTAGACTTAATGATTATTTTTCTAATATGCTAATTTTAAATGCCAAACTATCGAATACTTGAAAAATTAGTTTGTTTTATGATTTTCTTGTAGCACTATCATTTTATTTGCTTTTGCTTTGTGAATTTTGAGCAGATGCGGCTAATACTGAGTCGGTGATTCAAAGTCCAGTGGAAAATGATGATAAAAGAAAACTCCTTTCATCACTTCTGGGATTGAGATCAATTGATAATCCGGATGAGTCTTTTATAATCAAGGAGAGGATGTCGCAGGCTCTTCGATACTTTAAAGATTTGACTGGAGAGCATGTCTTGGCTCAGGTTTGGGCACCAGTGAAGAATGGTGGTCGGTATCTTCGAGGCAGCCCTTTTTTCTTGACCCAAACAGTAATGGACTTCATCGGTATAGGCTAGTCTCTCTGATGTATATGTTTTCTGTAGATGGAGAGACTGAAGAAGCCCTTGGACTTCCAGGTTGTGTTTTCAGGCAAAAGTTACCTGAATGGACACCAGAGACGGATCTAGCTGCCAGCGAGCTAGCGCGGCCGCGCTAGGTGGATCCGCCGGAGATTATCAGAGGAGAGTCCCATCTGACTGAAATCCCAATAAAGAGGCCACAAGATGTAGGAGGCTGCCTGGAAGAAGAATGGAAGAATGACTGGGAAGTGAAGTGTCGTAGCAGGGAAGAAGAAACGCAGCAGCCAGCAAGAAGAAGAAAGGAAAGGCTGTCATTTCTTTTGGACCTTTGGTCATTATTATTGGTCTTGAGGTTGGGCCTTGTTTTAAAGATTGATTTGGACCTTACTAAATTGGCCCAAATTTATAGTTCTATTGATGATTTGATAAAAGATTTATGATGCTTAATAGTTTGTTAGTCATTTAAAAAAAAAATAGTTTGATAGATGATTTATGATTTTTAAAATGCTTAATTGATTTTTAGAATGAATTATAGTATGATACTTTGATATATATACGTTTCAGAATGAATGTAATGGCATTGATTTGCTTTATGATTTGTAATTTTTAAATTTTGTAATTTTTGTAAATAATAAGTTTCTTTGTTCTAATCTTAATGTGTGTTTAGTATTGTTTAAAAATAATTTTTTTTGAAATGAATAGTGATTTTTAGGAGAATAAATAGTTGAGATTTTGTTGAAAAGTCAAATATTGTGGTTAAACTTTTAATGAATGATTGAGATTGAGTAATGTAGAAAAAAGAAAATTTTAAACAAAACCAAACAAGGGCTTAATTCACTTCTTCCTCTTGGGGTTTGCAATTGCAATGATCGATGTATTGAGCCTTCAACCTTTACAAATTACTAGCTATCAGCATTTCACCAACAAGGTATTTTGACCGTTGACGATTGTCGATCAACAGTCCACTGTTCACCGCCGACCGCTCTAGCTGGAATTTGGTTCTGGATCCGTCACTGTTGGACACCTAATGTGCAGTACTATTCGGCTAGACCATGCTCTGAATTATAATGTTCGTGGAACTTTGGATTTTCCTGTATTTGAACCTTCTGGACAGTCCTGTGTTGGTGTACTTGAGCTCATAATGGCTTCCCAGAAAATCAATTATGCTCCTGAGGTTGGTAAAGTATGCAAAGCACTTGAGGTTGGTTAAGCATTCTCTTCCTAATGCATAATTGTTTCAAGATCTTGCATTGTTTCAATCACATAATAAATTCAGTAATTCTGCAGGCTGTGAATTTGAAAAGTTCAGAGATATTGGATCATCCAAGAACACAGGTAAGCAACAAGTTTTAAGTAAAGATCATATCAATGGTGTAGTATTTCAGTTTTCTGATTAAATAATCTGTCTGGCTACCTGTACAACAAATGTGCAATGAAGGTCGCCAAAATGCACTGGCTGAGATCTTGAAGAGACAAACAGTGGTATGTGAGACTCACACATTACCTCTTGCTTAGACATGGATTCCTTGCAAGCATCGAAATGTGCTAGCAGACGGCGGAGGTTTTAAGAAAACTTGTAGTAGCTTTGATGGAAGTTGCATGGGACAGGTATGCATGTCAACAACTGATGTATCATATTACATGGTAGATGCACACATGTGGGGCTTCCGTGAGGCCTGTGCAGAGCATCACTTACAAAAGGGCCATGGACTTGCCGAGAGGGCATTTGCGTCGCATAACTTGTGCTTCTGTGAGGATACCACCCAATTCTGCAAAATCGAGTATCCCTTGGTACATTACGCTCAAATGTTTGGGTTGAGAAGTAGCATTGCTATTTGTTTAAGGAGCCGTCATACTAGAAATGATGATTATGTTTTAGAATTCTTTGTCTTGGAATGTCTATGACCAAAGGACCTTGTTAGATGCAGTGTTGATGACAATGAAACAGCATATTGGGAGCCTGAGGGTTGCTTCAGGGAATGACCTCAAACATGAATGGAGATGTATTGAGATTGTAAAAGCATCCATGCATGAGAAACTTAATCTAAGGTTTGATTTTGCTCCAAACTCTGCTGCCTTGCCAAATGAAGAGGCAGTGCATCTCCATTCATTGGAAAAGCAACAATTGGTTGGATATAATGCTACTAATAATGAAGGAATTGTTTTGGTTGAGAGAAAAGACACGATCAAGAAATCAGAGAGAAAACGAGGAAAGGCAGAGAAGACAATCAGCCTAGAGGTTCTACAGCAATACTTCTTGGTGGTATGCTTTAATCTTAGTACCCGTTGGCCGTTGCTTACCATTTTTTGTGCTTCGAATGAATTTTAATTTTTTTTTTTCAAAGTTTCTCCTACTACCATGAAGTGCATCTGAAGGCAGCATGGGATCTCTAGATGGCCCTCTCGAAAGATTAACAAAGTTAATTGTTCTCTTTCTAAACTAAAACACGTCATTGAATCTGTACAAGGTGCTGAAGGTGCATTCACTTGGTCTTCTTTGGCTATAAGTGCGAATCCTGTTGTTGTTGGCTCAAGTATGAACAAGCCCAATCAACAAAGTTCACGGAGGCCTAGACCATCTGAATTTCCTAACCATCAGTCACTTGGAGGCGATGAACTGGCGGAGACCTTAGGAACTTATTCCAAAGCGAACTGGAAATTTGCTCTGTAAAGGTTCAAATAGATCAAAAACAGGGAGTAGGTCGAGAGAAGAAAGCAAAGGGACCCCAACTTCTTATGATTCATGCCAAGATAATCCTTTTCCTGGAAATGAAAACTCCCCACGAAATGATCCATCCATTTCACCAGTCAATGAAAATCACATAAAACTTACGACTTCACATGAGTTGACATGTCAACCAATCAAGGAGATTAATTTATCTGTTAGATTGTCGCCACACAAACCCGATTCGCTTGTTACAGCACCCTAAGAGCCATTTGAAGGAATGCTAATTGAGGATGCAGGCAGCTTACGCGATCTTCGTAATCTGTGCCCAGCTGGCGAGACTTTGCTTGATGAACACGTCCCGAAATACAGTTGGAAAAAACCATCGTGTTCTGATACAATTCCCAGTTCAACGATTGTTCCTACCGATCGAATGCCACCGGGACAGAACTGAAGATCATCAAGATAAAAGCCACTTACCGAGAAGATATTATTAGGTTTTGATTCTCTTTGGGGTCGGGCATTAACATGTTAAAGGAGGGAGTGGCAAAGAGGCTGAAGTTAGAGGTCGGCACGTTCGACATCAAGTACTTAGACGATGATCACGAGTGGGTTCTACATCTAATTGCCTACGATGCAGACTTGTAGGAATGTATTGATATTTCGAGATCATCAGGAAGCAACATAATCAGATTGTTGATTCATGATATTATGGGCAATCTTGGGAGCTCCTGCGAGAGTTCGGGTGAGTGAGGCATAGGATTGTAGCTCATAGAAAAATTGTTATAGTCTTAGGTCAAATTTCACCAACAGTCACTGAAATTGTGCAAAATTTTCATAACGGTCATCAAAGTTTCATCCTTATGCTTGTGGTAACTCAAGTTACAAAATATTTAATCAAGGGTTACTTGGGTTGATTTTACTTCAAGATTAAAAATTGATGATCCAAAATGTAATTTTGACACCAAAACTAAAATTGCGGATGAGACATGTCTTTATCCACCTCCCCGTGCGTCCACCCCTCCATTTTTGCACCACCGCCTCTCATTCATGCAAAGACATTAACACAGCTAGAAGAAATATTATTACTATAATCCATCTATCCATATATAATAATAGAATACATCTCCAATTTCCCTTCTAAACTCCTTTCTATATTTGGAAACTTTAAAGAATTTTTCAAGACAAGCTTAATTAATGCAAAAAAAATAATGTAATAATTATTTTAGCAATTATTAACATTGAAATTCGTGCGATGTTATTAATGACATCAAAATTTTAATTTATTTTAATGTATAAACTATTTTTTGTTTTGTAATAATTATTATTCACTTGATAATACTTTATTATATTTAAGTCGAAAAATATGTAATATATCTATCTATACATCTATCAAAACAAAGTCAATTCCAAAAATAACATGCACATAGTTGTAGACATTAAAAAAAAAAAAAAAAATTATTAATTAGATTGGATCAAATTTAATAGTCCAATTCCAATTAATTTATTAAACAAATAAAGTCCACTAAAGTCCACCTAAAAGAAACCCATGGATGAGGCCCATCCTACTTTTCAAAACCCTAACCATTTTATTTATTTATTTATTTAAATAAATGAGGTGGTTACAAAATTCTCTCTATAAATAGGACCATTGGTCCATGAGAAGAAAAAAAGAAGGAGAAAAGAAAAGAAAAGTAAGAAAAGAAAATTGCAGGTGGAGAATACAAAAAATTCTCTCAAACTTCAAGCCAAGTCCAAAATCCAAGAAGATCAAAATCTTCTTCAAATCAAGCAAGTTCAAATCAATTTTAAGAAGATCAAAGCCTTCTTCAAATCAAAGCAAGTCAATCCGAAATGCAAATCCAAAGTTCAAATCCAAGTCTCTCAAGTTCCAAGTGACAAACAAGCAATCTCTCAACAAATCAAATTTTCCAGCAAATTCAGAAGTCCAGGAATCAAGCCACGTGGCCCCTTGTCTTCAAACACGCAGATCGTTAATCAGAGGATTTTGCAATTTTTGCATTTACAAGAGCTGTCCACTTGTATTTTCTCAAATTCAATTTGTAACAATTTCAGTATTTTTAATAATACTTCGAAATTCGTCGTACAAATTTCTTGGCACGTCCAGTGGGACCCTCTTGCCTCTCATCTTCCGTTCTGCAAAACTTTCAAGTTTCAACAAATACATCAGACATGGCAAGTGAAAAAGCGAAGGAAACTGTGACCCATCTTGAAGAAACACTTGCTGAACTTTTCCATGTGACCAGAGCCCAAACAAAATCTGGGAAAACTCAACTGGTTACACCATTGAAGAAGTTCTCAAAAAGGGCAAAACGAAAATCGCTTTCAAGAAGCAGGGCTCCCGGTCGTCAGAAAAGAACTTGGCGAAAAGTCCTCGTTCTGGTTCTATCTCCAGTGGCAGGTCTGTGTCTGGATCAACTCATGCTACTTCTCCGCGAAAATGGGGAGACTATACCGCTTCTGAAGAATCAATCGAGCCGGTGATGGTAACAGAAATGTCACCAGACATTGATGATCGAGTTCAACAAATGGCAGTCTCCATTGAAAAGTTGACAAAGTCTTTGGAGGAAAAAGATGCACAAATCGCCGCTCTCATGCATCGACTGGAGTTGCAAAGCCCTTTGAAAAAGGACAACCCTGAAAATGCAAGCTCTTCCAAAGTTAAAGATCCTGAAATCCAAGAGTACCAGCAGAAGCAAGATATGCATGACCTTACTGTTGTGCAAAATGTGTTTCGTGACACCACTCAACTCTCTGTTGGCTCTTTGTCCGTCCAACAACTTCAACATATGATCACTGACACCATTCGTGCTCAATACGGTGGTTCACCGCAATCTTCATTGGTTTATGCCAAACCATATAGTCGTCGAATCGACGAGATGAGAATGCCTCTTGGCTACCAACCACCGAAATTTCAGTATTTTGATGGAAAGGGCAACCCGAAACAACATGTAGCTCATTTCATTGAAACATGTAACAATGCTGGCACATACAATGATACCATGGTAAAGCAGTTTGTACGCTCCCTCAAAGGTGCTGCATTTGAATGGTATACAGACTTGACAGCCGGGTCAATTGACAGTTGGGATCAGCTCGAACGTGAATTTCTCACACGCTTCTATAGCACCAGACGGACCGTCAGCCTTCCAGAACTTGCTAGAACTAAGCAAAATAAGGAGGAACCAGTTTTTGAATACATTGAACGTTGGAGAAATCTCGTCCTTAATTGCAAGGAACGTATCAGCGAAGCATCCTCTATCGACATGTGTGTGCAAGGCATGCATTGGGGACTCCTTTATAATCTCCAAGCAAATATGCCTCACTCTTTTGAAGAGTTGGCCACACGTGCTCATGATTAAGAAATTCAAATTACAAGGCATGGAAGTTACTTGCCAAGCGATCTACGTGACAAAAAATATCCCAAGAAGGAAGTCAAAAAGGACAGTAAGCCAGGTAAGTTGAAAGAATCTCTGGCCATATCTACCGCTCCTGCAAAAATCACTTTTTAGAAATCAAGTTCAAATCCAAATCCAAATTCAAAGCCAAAGCAAGAGTTCAGACCTAACAAGGCACAAGCACAAAAGAAAGGTCTTCTAAGTTTGAAAGAACTTGAAGAAAAGGAGTATCCATTCTCAGACTCTGAAGTTTCTGGAATTTTAGATCAACTCCTTGAACAACGAATAATCGAACTTCCAACATCGAAGAGGCCAGAAGAGGCTAGTCAAGTTGATAATCCTAAGTACTGCAGGTTCCACAGAATAATCAGTCATCCGGTGGAGAGATGTTTCGTGTTGAAAGATCTTATTGTTCGCTTGGACAAAGAAAATAAGATCAAACTCGAAACTGGTGAAAATCCAACAGCTGCTTGTTCGATGATTTCCTTTGGGTCATTCGATCCAATCCCTGTTGCAAATAAAGAGCAGTTTGCCCCTATTGCATATGATATGGACAAATTCTCGCCTGGGGTAAAGGAGTTTGGACCTCAACTTCCAAAAGGAGCTTTTCCAGTAGAGTTCGAGGTAGACGGAGAAGTCACCATCACATACATATATCCAGAAATGGATAAACCACATGCTCCCAACCGTCCAACATTTTATGAAATCATGACAGATGACTTGGATGTTTGGGATTCCGATTCGGAATCTGAAGATGAAATTGGTGATGGTTGGTCCACATTCATAAGTAAGAAGGAGAAATGTCAGACGCCCAACAAAACAGGTAAAATACCATCTTTGATATCTCTTGCAGGACCAACACTGGGGGCATTGAGTATGGAAATTTCTCCTATTGAAGAAACACCTTCAGAAGAAAGCGATATGCCATGGACTCTCGTGAAAAGACGACACTGAAAAGCTCAAAAACTACCAAATCCTGATATACGTGATGAACAATCAAGGCTAAGAAGGAGGCCAAGAAACAGTAAGAAGAAGTCCAAAGCTAAGACAAGTTCACCTCCTAGACCCATAACTTTGGGAGAGTATTTTCCTCAGGATTTCTTTGACAAAGAATGTTTCACTTCTAACGTCATCGGTTTGGATGGAGAAAGTAAATCAAAGAATGTTGCAGGAGAGAGTTCGAAGACGAAGAAAGTAATATCACGTCTCAATAATATCCCTTCAAACACAAGTTTGTCTGAGGCTCTAGATCTACATTTCGATGATAAGATGGCTTTGATCACGGCATTGATTGATCCAGAAGCTTATCAAGGGAAAGTGTTGGAACCAATTACTTCTACAACTTACCAAGACTGTATGGCCACAATCACATTCAATGACGATGACTTACAGTTGGGATCTCGTTTGCATAACAGGCCTCTATATGTCTGTGGTTATATCCGGGAGTGCAAAATACATCGGATAATGATTGATTGTGGTTCAGCTGTTAACATTATGCCAATCAATACTATGAAGAAAATTGGAATAAAGATTGGAGATCTGTCCAAAAGCAACATCATGATTCAGGGATTCAATCAGAGAGGTCAAGGAACCATTGGCATGATACGCTTGAAGCTACAAATTGCAGACTTAGTTTCCACAGCTCTCTTCCATGTCATTGATGCCAAAACATCTTATGAATTAATTCTTGGACGTGTCTGGCTGCATGAAACAGGAGTGGTACCCTCAACTTGGCATCAATGTTTTAAGTACAGCCGGGATGGAGAAGTCAAATGATTGGTAGCTTAGACCAAGCCCTTCCTGAAAGAAGAAGCTTACTTCGCAGACGCCAAGTTTTACCTTGAAGATGTAGAATTTCATTTGGCAGGGTTATCTACAGTGGGGTTTGAAATGGAAAGTGTTAATCAGAAAGTTGTAGTTCCACCACATCAACTTATGACAGGTAAATCAAAACTTACTTGTGAAAGGTCTTCTAGAGGTAAACAGCCTCAGGAAACTTCAAAAAGTGTTGAGTTATCGAGGAAAGAATTGACTTTTTCGATACCTAACATTACAAAACTAGCTATACCACATCAACTTATGAAAGTTACAAAGGTCGGTGAAGCTTCAACATCTATTCCAAGTATATCAAGACTCCGTATTTCTGATTCACCTGAACAGAACTTGACACATGCAAAAGGAGTTGATGAAATGAAGAGAACTTTCAAGGGATGTTACAATCCGAGAGTTAATAAACTGTTTGAAAATGCTGGGTTTGGAAGAGGAGAACCTCGAAAATCAGGTGATCTTGACGCAGTACTTGCAGGTGGACGTGTCCCGTCAGGTTTGGATGGATCAATCATATCACAACCAAAATATGGCTTGGGATATAATCCAAATCAACCGAAACAGATTAAAGTTAAGAAGGTCTCCTCAAACCCAATCATGATTCAAATATGTGAGATTCCTGAAGAAAAATCCGAAGAGTCGAGACCTTCCGTATTTGACCGAATTCAAGGTGAAAACGTCAGAGTTTCGGTATTCGAAAGGCTAAAGGGAGAATCTTCAACAGCCACTGAATCAAAAGACAAAGTCTCAGTCTTCCAGAGGTTAAGCAGCAATGACCCCATATCTGCTCAAGTTGATGAAAAAGCTCGGACTTTTATAGAAACGTCTCAAAGGCAATCTGCCTTCTCTCGACTTGGAGTTAAGAATTCAGATATGAGTTTAAAGACTCAACGTTCCAGGAGAAGGCACAAAACTAGAAATACTTCCAAGCTTCAAAAGAATGATGGAAATGAAGAAAAAGTATCAATAAATCACATTGCTTTTGAAGAAGTTGGTAACCCAGAATCTGAGGTTGAAGACTCAAACACATCAGATGAACCTGAACCAGCTCCGCCAACATTTGAAGAAGGGGGGCAAGCTACTGTGGACGATTTGAAACAGTTGAACTTGGGAATTGAAGAGGAGCCGAGGCCAATCTATGTCAGTGCCCTTCTGAGTCCAAAAGAAGAATCTGAGTATTTCAACATGCTACAAGAATACAAGGATGTGTTTGCATGGTCCTACAAAGAAATGCCAGGGCTGGATTCTAAAGTTGTTGTGCATCATCTTGCAGTAAAGCATGGAGTTCGTCCTATCAAGCAACCTCAGAGAAGATTTCGGCCAGAATTGATTCCCCAAATTGAAGTAGAAATCAACAAACTCATTGAAGCTGGGTTCATACATGAAGTCAAGTATCTGACTTGGATTGCTAACATTGATCCTGTCAGAAAGAAGAATGGACAGTTACGAGTTTGTGTTGACTTTCGAGACCTAAATCAAGCTTTCCCTAAAGATGATTTTCCACTTCCAATAACAAAATTAATGGTGGATGTAACAACTGGATACGAGGTTCTTTCTTTCATGGATGGATCTTCTGGGTACAATCAAATTCGAATGAATCCTAAAGATGAAGAGCTTACAGCATTCCGCACACCTAAGGGGATATACTGTTATAAGGTCATGCCTTTTGGATTGAAAAATGCCGGGGCAACTTATCAAAGGGCAATGCAAAAGGTTTTTGATGACATGATGCATGAGAAAGTTGAATGTTATGTGGACGACCTTGTTGTCAAGACAAAAAGACGAGACGATCATCTACAAGACTTACAAGATGTTTTCAAGAGACTCCGGCGCTATCAGTTGAAAATGAATCCATTAAAGTGTGCATTTGGGGTCACTTCTGGAAAGTTTCTTGGCTTCATAGTCCGACATCGAGGCATTGAGATAAACCAATAAAAAATTGATGCCATAATTAACATGCGTGAACCCAGCAATTTACATGAACTAAAAAGTCTTCAAGGAAGGTTAGCATATATTCGAAGATTTATTTCTAATCTTGCTGGTCGTTGTCACCCATTCAACAGGTTGGTAAAGAAAGATGTACCATTTGAATGGAACGATGCATGTCGTGATGCTTTTCAAAGTATTAAGAAATATCTATCTCACCCACCAGTGCTTACAGCTCCAACTCCTTGCAGCGCAAGAATATTCTCTAGGTGCTCTTCTTGTCCAAAACAATGATGAAGGAAAGGAGAATGCGCTCTATTACCTGAGTTGGACATTAGTAGGTGCTGAATTGAAGTACTCACCAATTGAGAAGATGTGTTTGGCATTAATATTTGCAGCTAAGAAATTGAGGCATTATATGTTAGCACACACAATCAATCTAGTCTCAAGGGTGGATCCATTAAAGTACATAATGTCAAGGCCTATTCTTTCTGGAAGGATAGGAAAATGGGCACTTCTATTATCGGAGTTCGACATCAACTTTATTCCTCAAAAGGCTGTTAAAGGACAAGCATTAGCAGATTTCTCTCGCTGATCATCCAATTCCGACAGAATGGGAGCTCTCTGAAGATCTTCCGGATGAAGAAGTCTTTTACACTGAAGTTGTACCTTCATGGAGGCTATTTTTTGATGGGGCAGCTCGAAAGTACGGTGCTGGAGCAGGAGTCGTATTTGTCACACCCCATGATCAAGTTATGCCATATGCCTTTGCTTTGACAGAAAAGTGTTCCAATAACATGGCAGAATATCAAACTCTCATTATTGGTTTGGAGACTGCATTGGACATGGGAATTAATCAATTAGAAGTCTTTGGAGATTCTATGTTGATAATCAACCAGCTTCTATCCGAATATGAAGTCAGAAATTTGGATCTAAAGCCATATCATGAGTACGCATCAATACTTTTGAAACAGTTTGAATCAATACAAATCAAATTTGTTCCAAGAAATGAAAACAAAGAAGCTGATGCATTAGCCAATTTAGCTGCTGTTCTAGCCAGATCGGATGAAGAGTCTATCCACCAGGTGTCAATTGTTCAAAAATGGGTTATTCCACCACTATTGCCAGAGAATCTGCAAGAAAACAACAGTGTTGAAATTTCCAGTGAAGAAAAAGCTGATTGGAGGCAACCAATAATTGATTATCTTCAACATCAGAAGTTACCGGACAATCCCCGTCGTAGGAATGAAGTCCGAAGGCGTGCTTCTCGCTTCATATTCTACAAGAACACACTCTATCGACGTTCATTTGATGGAGTTTTCCTTCGATGCCTAAGTAATGAGGAAAAATCACACGTCCTTGAAGAAGCTCATTCTGGAATATGCGGTGCTCATCAGTCCGGGCCCAAGCTTCATTTTCGGATAAAAAGAATGGGGTACTATTGGCCAACCATGGTTCAAGATTCTATGGACTATGCAAGGAAATGTGAAACTTGTCAAGTCCATGCAAATTTCATCCACCAACCTCCGGAACCATTGCACCCGACGATAGCCTCGTGGCCTTTCGATGCTTGGGGCCTTGATGTGATTGTACCTATAACTCCAAAACCTTCAGCTGGACATTCATACATCCTTGCTAGAACTGATTATTTCTCCAAGTGGGCTGAAGCTGTACCACTGAGGGAAGTAAAGAAAGAAAATGTTGCAGATTTCATTCGTGTTCAAATCATTTACCGGTATGGAGTTCCTCAACACATCATCACTGATAATGGAAAGCCTTTCTGCAATAGCCACATAAATAATTTGTGTGCTAAATTTGGGTTCAGACAATACAATTCCTCCATGTATAATGCAGCAGCCAACGGACTTGCAGAGGCATTCAACAAGACCCTGTGCAACCTGTTGAAGAAAGTTGTGTCTAAATCTAAAAGGGACTGGCATGAAAGAATTGGAGAAGCCTTGTGGGCTTACCGCACTACTTACCGAACCCCGACATAAGCTACCCCTTATGCTTTAGTGTATGGAGTAGAAGCTGTCCTGCCTTTAGAATGCCAAATTCCATCATTGCGGATTGCTATTCAAGAAGGGTTGACAACAGAAGAAAATGCCCGTCTTCGACTCGAGGAGCTAGAAGCTTTGGATGAGAAGAGATTAGAGTCACAAATGCACTTGGAATGTTATCAAGCTCGTATGGCAAAGTCCTTCAATAAAAGGGTGCGGCCAAGATCATTTCAAGTAGGAGATATGGTACTTTCAGTGCGCAGACCAATCATAATCACAAGAAAAACTGGGGGCAAGTTCCAACCTAAATGGGATGGTCCATTTCTTGTTACTCACGTGTTCACAAATGGAGCATACAAGATCGTTGACAAAGATGGACTACAAATTGGGCCTATCAACGGAAAATTTCTAAAGCGTTTTTACGCTTGAAGTTCTTTAAATTTTATTGTACCTAAATGTACTACTCCTGGCCCGCAAGAGGATAAACTGTGAACGGCCCTATAAAAAATATATATATGTTTTTGTAATGAACTACGTTTTGACTTGATCCCTTTTGGGTACGTAGGCAGCTTGAATGGAAATTATAAATTCAAGTTCAGTCAAAATCAATAAATTCTTTCTATTTTTCTTGTATTAAACTTTCTTTGCCAAAAAAAAAAAATGTACAAGAGAGATGGAAAAAAAAATTCAATAAAGAATGATGTTGATGAATCAAAGTTCATACAACATATCAAAGAAAGAAGAAGAAGAAGTCTTCATTCTATCTTAATCAATCACTGTCAATCAACTGCAAGAAGTTGTTTTCAAGAGCCTTCCTTTCTTGATCAATGGATCCTGCAATTGTGGCATCTTTAACCTGCGCTTGCTCCAATGAGGTCTTCTTCGTCTCAAGTGAACTGGTATTTTCCTGGCAAGTTTGGAGTTCATCACGAAGTCTATCCAGCTCTGAATTCAAATCACTAATTCGAGCTTCCAAAGAAGAACATGTGGAATTCCCTGCTGCTATCTGGATATCAAGAGATTTCAACTGCTTAGCCTTTTCTTCTGCAGTCAAACACTCCAAGTATTGTTGCCTTTTAGCAAGATAAACGTCAACTCCTCCAAGAAATGCATCCATATGTCTCATCGAAGGCATTGGATCTGCACGGAACTGATTGATGATCACATCCCGAAGAGTTGATTTGCTTTCATTCCACCAAGTCCGAATGTTGGAAAAACCATGCTTCAAAGCTTCCTTAAACAATGTCCGCAGAAAATTAATCTTGGCTTCTTGTAGAGCATTCTTCAAGAAAGAAGATTCTTCGGTAAATCTGTGCAGAGGACCAGAGATGGAAGAACATATTGGTGTCGTCTCACAATTATTTATCTTCTGACCTGGAGCTGGTAATGCTAATAAAGGAGAGGTATTCGAAGTATCATGTCCAATCTCTGAACTGCTAACTCGCAGGGGCTCAGAATTCACCTCATCATTAAGATCATCTTGATTAGGTGATATGACACCGTTATTAATACTGCTTGGGTATTTGCAAGGAGCCTCATGTCTATCGTTGCCATAAATTTCATCAAGTGCACCAATCATCTCATGGTTCTCATTACGATGATCTGCTGAATAAAACATCCCTTCAGGAACTTGTGGAAATCCTACAACAAATAGAAAGTTGAAGAAATTAAATACCAATCTATTAGGGCATTGAATGGGCTAAAAAAATGAAGATGTATACCTGCGTTTCGTGTTTGAGGCGACATATCCAAATTTTCATCGCCATAGGATACATCTGGGATGCTCAAGTCATGTCTAAATGTTTCAAAACAAGCTTCCTTAGGATTCTCCAGGACCTGAGAATCTTTAGGTCGTATTGTCCGTTTTCGACGCAATATTTGAGAAAGGGGAATCTGAAGTTCGAATTCAAAACGAAAAATGAGATGCAAATTATCATTCAAAAAAAAATTGAACGATAAATAAATCTTACCTGGTCTCTAGGACTACTGCTTTCCAAAGGAAGTGTGGAATCAAGTGTTTGAGGTGTTCGGTCCATAGAGCTACTGCTTTCTGAAATTGTAATGGGCTCATGTACCTTCTCTACATGTTCTGAAGTTGAAGTGTAATCCATGCGAGAGTGTATTATTTTAATTTTCTTGATACCTCTTTCATTTGGAACATCCAGAGGTCTCTTCCGAAGAGTCACTTGAGAATCTACTTAAGAGGAGTCCAATTCACGGGCATTATGACTTCCTGTTTGTTCGGGGGCAGATGGAGATTTTCCAAGTACAAAGTTATTATCTTCGCTGAACAATAAATCTTGCACTTTAATCTTGTTCAGACCAGGATATACTTTATCTTCCCACCAAGCTTCGTATGATGGATCAACTTGAAGTTGTATATCATCAATGCGCCCCGGAAGATGAAATGTGCATCTACTTCCTACCTGCGTCAAAGATAACCAAGCATGGTAGAGGGTCAACGCATTGGCTGTAAGCATCATGGTTTTGGTGAGCCTGGAATCGTTTGCCTAAAGCCTTGTTGTCTTGCAAATCTGTGAGGGTTGTAAGCTTCAAGAATAAACAGGTTATTACCACGACGGTAAGAAAGAAACCCTGGTCGGATACTCATCATGAACTCTGAAGTCTCTATAGATCTTTCATTGTTATCTGTGCGTATACCACCATGGGGTAAATAAATCGGATTCCACGAAAAATCATTAGAGTCCATTTTTCCGCGAAGGAGTTCTCAACAATCAAATGCATCAACCTCCCTATGTTGGAAATCATTTAAAGTCCCAGCATATCTTCGGATAATAGGACGACCAATGCTCTTGTCAACGTTAGCATAGATGCCCCGAACAAAATAAGTTGCAGCCCAAGCGTACAAAAAATGTCCGGGAAATGTATATTTGACTGATCCAATGTCATGGCCAGTCACGCAATTTGTTATCTCGGTAAGTCCTCTGTAAATGCAAGCCAAGATGAGAGGTACCAAGCTGTAAGTTGATTTTGTAGTCATTCTGGAAGCTACTTTAAAAGTTCCCACCCTGAGACAATCATCTCTAGAAGGAAAAATAAAACGGCAGAGCCAAAGGGAAAGATAAGCTGCTATGTCCAACTCTTCTTGTTCTTCAACTGATAAAGAAATATTCCAGTAGTCCGTGTCCCTGTGCAGAATATCGTGTAATGTTTCTGTGCAAACAGGTCTCTGTAAATTTTCTTTGGCTACTAACTGATCCCCTGAAGATGGATTTGCTTCCATAGCCTGCTTAAACGCCTTGCTTTTCCTTGGATTCGGAACACAATCATCACCTCTTTTGAACCAGAAATAAATCCAATCGCTGTGGCGGACCCGCTCACTCTTCTTTTTATCAACGATCAGTGAAAAGGCCTTAAATAAATATAAGCAAGATCTGGGGAGGGAGTTTGTTAGTTCCAAAAGACTTGGTACTACCTCCTCGTAATAATCACCTCTGATGGAAAGTCCAGTAATCTCTTGCATATCCCAAAGCGAAATGCTGATCTCTCCATTGGCAGTTACAAAAGTGTTGGTCTCCGGGCACCAAACTTCGCAAAGAGCTCAATAAATAGAGTCGGGTCGAGAGTAGTCCTCAGTGGCAGAGTAAACGGCATGAGCTAGTTCAGGAAGATTTTTCTTGATGAGAAGCTTATGAATCCAAAGGGACCATTCCCAAAACTTTGACAAGAAAGAAATCTCTCCACGATAATGGACTGTACTTCCCCATCTGATCTCCCTTCGATCAATTCTCTCAGAAATGATTGCTTTTGGGATGAACGTTGTGTCTGAAGTATGATGCGGAGGAGGACACAAACAAGGATGTCTAGTACGAGTTGAATTCCTCCGGTTGACACTGAGAATACGCATGTCCATACCCTGCAAAAGAACTGCATGGACGAAAGGGTATGTCATTGACTTATGGATGATAAGTTTAAAATCTCCTGTCAAGTTGCATGGAAGCTTCAAAGTAGCCTTGGGGAAGCAAATGATTTGACTTTTCCGTGCAGGATCATAAAATTCCTTAATTTCAGGTAATTTCAAATTTTTCTTGTCTTTGGAATTTTGTTTTGCCATCCCTGAAAAAAAAATCAGCAGATTAAAAAAAAAAAAAAAATCATCAAAAATCAACGTTTCCATCCTGAAAATTTTATTATGTCGGGGAGTATCCAAATGGATACATTCCGCATATTTTTCAGGTCTTCCAAATTTCAATCCTGAAAAAAAAAATTATTATGCCGGGGAGTATCCAAATAGATACATTCCGCATATTTTTCAGGTCCTCAAAATCTTCAATCCTGAAAATTTTATTATGCCGAGGAGTATCCAAAAGGATATATTCCGCATATTTTTCAGGTCTTCCAAATTTTCATCTTGAAAATTTTATTATGCCGGGGAGTATCCAAAATGATATATTCCGCATATTTTTCAGGTCTTCCAAATTTCCATCCTGAAAATTTTATTATGCCGGGGAGTATCCAAATAGATACATTCTGCATATTTTTCAGGTCTTCCAAATTTCAATCCTGAAAATTTTATTATTCCGGGGAGTATCCAAAAGGATACATTCCGCATATTATTCAGGTCTTCAAAAATCTTCAACCTATAAAAGTAAATCTAGCGGGGGGTATCTAAAAAGATACATTCCGAAGATTTACCAAATTTTCAAAGTACATGTTTAAGAAAAAAAAATTTTAATCAAAACACAGTTCAACCTTCAAATTGCTCCTCCACTTTTGAAGAATCCTGTCAAACAAACAAACAAAAAAATGAGTTTATATTTTTTTAATTGGTTTCTCACGTGAAACCAATTTAATTGGTTTCAGTCGATTCCAGTTAATTAAAAAAAAAATTGGAAATTACCTTTTCTTGGTGAAATTTCAAAGTTCCAATCCTTCTCCACGTTGTCCCTTTCAAAAAACTCAACTTGTTGAAAACTTTTGAAAAAAAAAATTGATAATATTTTCCCACTTTTCTTTCTTTGTTCTTTAAGTTTTCTTGGAATGAAAAAGTAATTTTCAATGTTGATCGGGTACAAAAACTATTGTGAAAATTTTCAATTTTTAAGAAGACCAGTAAAATTGGAATTGTGAAATAACATCAAAATCACAAGATATAGATAAAGTAAGAAATGTTGGAGAAGAGTTTGAGCTTGAATTAAACTCCTTTAAAAAAAAAAAAAAAAATTCCTGTTGGATCTCACGAATTGAATGGTTTGGATTGTAAATCTTGTATATGATTCATTCTCCAACTAAATCAAAATCTTGACAAGATAATGATTTGTAATTACGTTCTATTTAAAAAAAAAAATTGAATTTCAAATTCTTTTAAGAGATATAGTTTAATACAATATCATATTTATTTATATTAATCTTAAACAAATTTCAAACCAAATTTCAAGATTTATCTATTTATTTATTTTCATAATAAATAAATAAATTTTGAGGGGGCATTTGTAGACATTAAAAAAAAAATTTATTAATTGGATTGGATCAAATTTAATAGTCCAATTCCAATTAATTTATTAAACAAATAAAGTCCACCTAAAAGAAACCCATGGATAAGGCCCATCATACTTTTCAAAATCCTAACCATTTTATTTATTTATTTATTTATTTAAATAAATGAGGTGGTTACAAAATTCTCTCTATAAATAGGACCATTGGTCCATAAGAAGAAAAAAGAAGGAGAAAAGAAAAGAAAAGCAAGAAAAGAAAATTGCAGGTGAAGAATACAAAAAATTCTCTCAAACTTCAAGCCAAGTCCAAAATCCAAGAAGATCAAAATCTTCTTCAAATCAAGCAAGTTCAAATCAATTTTAAGAAGATCAAAGCATTCTTCAAATCAAAGCAAGTCAATCCGAAGTGCAAATCCAAAGTTCAAATCCAAGTCTCAAGTTCCAAGTGACAAACACGCAATCTCTCAACAAATCAAATTTTCCAGCAAATTCAGAAGTCCAGGAATCAAGCCACATGGCCCCTTGTCTTCAAACACGCAGATCGTTAATCAGAGAATTTTGCAATTTTTGCATTTACAAGAGCTGTCCACTTGTATTTTCTCAAATTCAATTTGTAACAATTTCAGCATTTTTAATAATACTTCGAAATTCGTCGTACAATAATTTCTCACCCAAAATGACTTTCTAAATCTGAAAATCTATGCACAAAAATAATATGCAAGAAAAATAATGTAATAAACATTTTAACAATTATTGTGGTACATAACATTAGAATTCGTAATATGATATTGATGACATCAAGATTTTAATTTATTTTAATGTATAAACTATTTTTTTTTGTAATAGTTATTATTCACTTGATAATTATTTTTATTATATTTAAGTCAAAAAAATATGTAATATGGATGTCAAATTGAATATCTCTACGAAAAGTTTAATACGAGCTAACAAGTGTAAACAAATAACATAGTTTCCGTAAAATTATTTCAAAGATCAAATGTAAAAGTTTTTATATTTTTAATTTTACTCAATATTTTATTCATTTTAAATTATATCATTTAAGTTCTTTAATACTATCTAAAAACTATTTTTTATATTAATTATTATTGTATTATTTTGAAGTCGAAAAAAATATGTAATATGAGCATCAAATCGAATATCTCAACTAAAAGTTTAATACAAGATAATAGTGAGATTAAACTGAAAATATATTATTCGTAAAATCATCTCAAAGATTAAATCGTCCCGAAATTACTTTGTCTACCTTTCCGATCTAAAATCAATTATAATTTTTTTTTTCTAATTCGTAAATTAAAAAAAAAAAAAAAAAACGTTGTCAATATCACATAAATATTTTTTTTTCAAAAATAGAAAGTGAAAGAGAAAAAAATAGGAGGTTCATCGTCTACTTTTATTTCTTTTTCATTTTAATGAAATTCTGAATGTATATCACAGATATATCTATTTTTTCACTTATTACAAATTCTAATCAAATGTAATTTTATTTTCTCATTATAAGCTTTAAGTCAATTTAAATTACAATATTTTAAAAAAAAATTTGGAACAATAAACATAATTAAAAAAAAAAAAAGGTATGTGTTATTGTACATTTTTTATAATTAATTGTCTTCTTTCATTTCTCGTTCTTAATTAAATATTCATTTCATATGTGTTATATGAAAATCAATTATATTTTTTTAAATTCATAAAAAAAAAAAAAAAAAAAAAAAAAAAGTTATCATTATCACATTAATATTTTTTCTTTAAAAATAGAAAATTAATAATAATAAAATTGGAGCGTTTATCAATTTATTTTTTCCTTTCCTTTTCATTTTAATAAAATTCTAAGCGTAAATTTCCTGAAACAGTAAACATACGAATCGTAAAAACAGTTATGATATGTATAATTGTACATTTTTTTGTAATTAATTGTCATTCTTCATTTCTCATTTTTAATTAAATATTCATTTCATATGTTAATATATAAAATCGATATACATAAGTAACAAATGATCGTGAATCGCTCGAATGTAACACTAGTTATTAATAATATAATTACTTAATTTGCTTTTGATACCTCAATGCAGAGAAGATGGTCATAGAAGCTGCAATGCACTCCTCTCGAATCAAATGGAGCCCATATTTTAATATAAAAATCCGTTAAGCTCAAATTTAATATTTCAAATGCAAATCTGAACCTTAAATTATAACTGTATTCCAAAATAAGCACAAATCCAGCTGACTTAAAAGAATACCCAAAATCAAAACAATTCTGATTAAATTTGAAGTGGAAGCTCAAATATACTTTTGTTTTGAACTATGATTTAAAAAACCTAGAAAGATAACACCAAGAAAATTTCAGAAACCCTTTTATACAGGTGAAGAGGAGATGAAATTGGCCCAATATCCACTTATTTGAGAGAGAGAAAAATGAGAAAGAAGGCTCAGCTTGTACATATGAAGACGGAATTCGAAAAAAGAAGCATTAGATGGCAAAAATCGAAGTAACAATTGATGAAAGATTTCAGGGTTGAAGAACACCTCGTTTGTAAAAACACAGCTGATGTGATTTCCTTAGTCAAGTCAGAAACAAAGGCAACTCAGTCAAACACTCCAATTTTTACAAGTCCAAATTCATCTATTTTTCTGATGTAAGCTGCTGCAATTTTTAGTAGAAACGCCAACCAGATGGAGGCTCTTATGGATGAAGATTGGGCTCTTGTGCAATTTTAATTTTGGGTCAATATTACATTTCGGGTCTTCAACCTTTAATTTTGGGCGAAAATCAACTCAGGTGACCATTGGCGAAATACTTTGCAACGTGAGTGATCACTAGCGTCAGGATTTCTTCCCCAGAATTCAACATCACAAATTGACGACTCATTAAACAAATAATAGGGAAAATGAGAAGAAAAAAGAATGGCATCTCAAAGGCCAAAAGACGAGGATGTTAATTGGAAAGGCTCGGGGGAAATTACCTCCATCAACTTCTGAGTCCAAAACCAGATCACTTTCTTGATGTCTCTTTCTTTTTCCTTCTGGAATTATGGTCAATAAGGTTTTCAAGTGATTTTGCCTTCTCGTTCCTAGACCTGCCGGATTCTTTCAAAAGCTCAGTTAGCCTGTTCTTCTCATCATCAAAATCTGGATTTGCTGTTCCAAGATTCTCCTCTCTCAATTTAAGAACAAACTCAAGAATCTCTATTGCATCTTCAATTCTGGAAATTTTCAGAAAACGATGTTAAATCAGGGTCACACATTATGGCATCAAGGCATTAACACAGGCATAATATCAGGCTCTCAGGATTTCCAAAATGGCAACTGATTATACATCATATCATGTCATGCTTCAAACAGACAAGTAAATCCATTCGCTCCATACTTCCTCCAAATTTCAGTTTCTCCATTTCAAGTTTCTTAATGATTTGAAATTAAACCATAATTACAAATGTTGCCTTGAATTACAGTTTCTAATAGGGTCATAATCAGAATACAGATGCACCAATGGTTGGATCTGATGCCAAGGTGCTAACTTCACTTCTCATGCTGATGCCATGAGCTCAAACACTAGGATCAATGACCAAATATGTCATAAATAATAATGAGACACACCATATATGCGGTCAACTCTTAAGGATTCCAGAATTAGTAATTGTTGGATAGATTAATTCTTCAATATACTGCCAAATAAGATTATTATATTTGGTCTGGTATTTTTTAAAATACATTTTCGAAAATGAGGGTAAAACTTATAAAATAAAACTCAAAAAATGAATTTTTAACATTTTAAGTATTTTTAGTAAAAACGCTGAAAACATTCAAATCATGGAAAACAAGATTTAAATAAAATTTTATTTAAATTGAATTTTTAAAAGTTCTAAACCTCTGTTATAAATTATTTATAAACAAGTTTATAAACAACACATTTCCCCAAATCATTTTGCAACCACAAATATTTCTCAAACCACATATTTTATCTCGAAAACATCATTTTCTTTATTTATAAACAATTTTTTTATCAAAACAAAAAAAAAAATTAAAAAACTTATATTTAAAATTTATTAAAAAAAATTAGTATCATAAATTCTAAAAAAATAGAAAAAAAAAATAAAAATATGGAAAAAAAAATTAATAATATAAATTCAAATTTCTTAAATATATTTAAGTAAATATGGATAAAAATTTCAGTCCACGTTATTAATTTTTTATTTTATATTTCCTATGTTTTGCTCAATTCAATTTATTATTTAATTTTTATTTCACTTTTGTAATGGGAAAAATTATTGTAAATTCACCAACTTTAAAATGTATATATTACTTATAATATATTAACACAAAATTGTTCTAGTTTACTGAATAATAAAATATATAAAATAATTTCTCAAGATTTCGAACCAAACGTGTTCTCTAGTTTTCTATTTTGAGAAACAGTTTTCCACAATGACAAATCAAACCTATTTTTAATAATCTTAAACAGGCCCTTAAAACAGAAAATTGAAAATGCACTCAAAACTGAAAACTGAAATACAAACCGAACGGGACCTTAGGTATTTAAGCTCCAAGAAGTTTTAACCCATAACTTGGTTTCTTACACACACTTTAATATTATCTCAGTGTCTTTGAAGCTAACAATATTCTTACTTATTACAAGAAGACAATATTTATAAGTTATGACCCAATAGTACAGTATTTGAAATTCAATTTTTCGATCAATAAGTGAGGTCTGGAAGCCTATCTTTTATAATTCCTGAGAGAGAGAGAGAAAAGATGGAAAATTTCCACCTCAATCCATGACAAAATATTTTCATGGGAATTGGACACAACAAACTTTAAATGGTTGTACCTAGAAAAGATTTTTCACGGAAAAATTCTCAACTAAACAGGAAATTTTGTAAAATATTTTCCTTGATTTGGCAAATGTTCTCAATCAAACACACCCATAATTTAAGCAAGTTCCCAGGGACCGGGGTGGGGCAGTGGGTGACACTAAGTTGGGAAGTGTCAACAAAAAATCCATAAAGCGCATTTCGTATAGTGACGTTACCTTCCCATAGCATCGTAAGTTGCTGCAAGATTGCTATATACACCAAGAGTATCCTGATGATACGGACCACACTCCTGTTCCAATATTTCCCTTGCTTCTTCAAACAACTCGGCAGCCTCCTCTATCTTGAACAACTGTACACCAGCCAACCCCATCTGGTTCAACACAACTCCAAAGAATGCCGATTTCCTCTCACCATTAGCCCTAAGCTTTGCTACAGCATTCTCAAAAGAGTTCCATGATTCTTCATTCCTTCCAACCATGTAAAACATCACACCAATCCGTGCTCGGATTCCAGCAATTGTACTTTGCTGCCCTGGCTTATCCTCCAAAAGTTTTATGGACTTCTCCATGAGTTTTAGCGCCTCTTCAGGTTCATCGAACAATTCAAAGATACCCGAAATCTCAGTCATTCCAATCGCAATCTCTTCTACAGCAGTTCCAGGTACAGGATTTGCGTATATTCTCAAGGCATTTTCACAATAAGATCGGGATTCCCTTAGTTTTCCTGTCTTGTAGTATAAGTCAGCAAGCCGAACAAGGACTGAGGCAACCAAAGGGTGGTTGTCACCCTTTGAAGATTTGAAGACAGTCAGTGCCTTCTGGTAGGAGAAAACTGCCTCGTCAAAGCGGGAAAGGAACAAGTATATGTTGCCAATGCTAACATCAATAGCTGCAACTTCATTTTCTTGTCCATTGGCAATCATTGCCATTCTGGCAAGTACAAGGTGTTCAAGGGCTGATTCATAATCTTCTTTAGCCTCACATATGAGAGCCATCAATCGACGGTCAGCTGCTTCTTCAAGAGAAGCTGGTGGACTATGCAGTCGGTGAATCTCAAGGGTTTTCTTGCACAGATTCTCAGCTTCATCAAATTGTACTGCTTGAACATGGGCCTCAGCTAAGTACCTGCAAGTTTAATGGTGTAACATGAATCAAACCACTCTAAACAATAGCGACGGAAACAATTTCAGCATAATAGATTCTATCTTTTTCAGGATAAAATGAAATACCGACATAATAATACATATTGATGTCACATATAGGAAAACATGTTGTAAATCATCATGAATATGAGTTATTTGGATTTAAACAACTCACATCAATCACAAAAATAGAAGAGCTCTCATGAGCAAAGCAGGTTAAATGTTATAACGATAAGAATATATAAAATTGACATATGGAGCAGATCAATATAATGCCCTCAAAATCCTAATTTCTTCTATCAGCATTTTAAATTACAAATTGATTCTGTCATTAGTTGTGCTAGCTACCTAGAAATGAATCATCTGACTGAACTTCAAATATAAGGATCAAGTCATGATAGAATGTTACTTGTTTATCTTGACAAAATGGGTTGAGTAATCAAGAAAATACTCTGATTAGAGAAGACTTCAACATATATGGTTCAAGAGAATGCTTTACCAATGCTTAATAACTCCTTGATTCTAACACTTCGTAATTCCATAAGCGTCTCAAAGATCAAATACCCATCAATTCAATAAATTCGATTTCTCAATTACACGCCCAATCAAATCCTAATTAAATTTTTTAATGATCAACAGAAAATGAAAAAAAGATGACAAAATGTTAATTACCTGCAAGTTTCTGCAACTCTGGGATCATTTTCACCTAAGGCCTCCATCTGTATCTTCAAACCTTCCTTGTAACACTCAATAGAGCGAGCCAGCTGCCCGAGCATCGAATGCGTATCCCCTAATTGCATGTAGCCGGAGAATGCTGCGAGCGCATGATCCGCCCCTCTTGACACTTCCGGCACCTTAATTGCCCGCTCCAAAACCGGTACCGCCTCCTCAAATCTCTCCAAACTACAATAAATCGCTGCCAAAACGTGCAAACTCATCGCCAAATCTAAATTCGGTTCACTGTCAGCCACGCGATTCTCAAAAGACTTCGCAGCCCGTAGTGCATATTCCAAACCCTTGTTCGGGCCCTCGCCCGACGCAATTGCATCTCGGGCCAGTTTCAACAGAAAAGGTCCGAGATCCGGGTTGTCGATGGAGGACTTGTCGAGTACTGATTTTTCCGGTGAGGACTTTTTCTTCCGATAGGGGGAGGGTTTTGCGCGTGATGTTGACGACGAAGGGGAGGCGGGTCGGCGAGTGGCCGGGGAGTTGGATATCGGGTTACCGGATTCTGACCTGTTGGATTCGGTTCGGATCGGGGTTTGGGACCCATGGGATGGGGTTTTTACGGATGCCAAGCCAGGCATTTCGTCTGCTAATTTTGAGAAAATCACTGTGTAACTTACGGAGATAAATATGAGATTAAACGTTATTACGAAGGAAGATTAAATGCTTAATTAAGGGTTAAATGATTAACAGATGCCGCTATTTCAACTATTGCTGGTGAGAGGCGGGAACGCGAAGATTTGCTGCAACTGAATCATTCTAGTATTCTACCAACAGCCTCTGGCAAACTATTTAAAAATATATTTTTAAATAATACAAATCTTCAAAATACTTTTTAATTACACACATTTTTTTTTCTCAAATTTTTTAATTACATATTTTACCTTAAAAAACATAAAGAGCATATTTTTAAACACAACTTTTTAACAAACATGCTCTTGTTAACATGAAAGAAAATAATTGTACTATAATTCATTGTAAATTGTGCATGTGTTCGATAAATAATATTTGCTGTATATAAACAAGGTACACACAAACCCATGCATATCCATGTGAAAGACTTTTCCACCAAATCGTAGTGAAACAGTGTCGATCTATTCAGCCACCCAAAAATACTGAAGTATCCCCACCCTATTTGAACAACAAAACAAAAGCAAGGGCAAATGTAAGGAAAAAAAAACACATGGCATTCCGTCCTTTCATATACACCGAACTTAAATTGACACATGCACAAATTTGGA
Source organism: Ligustrum vulgare (assembly GCA_963555705.1). Taxonomy (NCBI): domain Eukaryota; kingdom Viridiplantae; phylum Streptophyta; class Magnoliopsida; order Lamiales; family Oleaceae; genus Ligustrum; species Ligustrum vulgare. Next base: position 36,017,751 of record OY743171.1, on the reverse strand, counting down.
AAACATCTCTGGTGTGGCTTCTGCATTAATTTGGGAGAACATACTTAAAAAATACATCTTTTTGTATTCGAAGAAATGATCAAAAATATTTTTGCTTAGGAAGTAAGATAACATTTTCTTACTTTCCAACTTTGTTATTGTTTGATAACATACATTTGTCTAGGAATTCATTTGCCCAATTTAGTGGGAATTGGTGCAATTCTTGATTTCCAATGCAAACCAAATCTTACCATCTTTTTGTTGTTGTTAGTTGATTTATTTTTTTTATAAATGAATATTATTATTATTATTATTATTAAGTACAAATGTGTGAGAAAACAAAAAAAATTGATTAAAATAGCTAAATGTTGTCAAATTTGTCATGAAAAATAATCTCAATCAAGCAACAAAACTTAAAAAATTCCTTACTTTTTCTACCTAGAAAATTAAATCAATCAAACACATTAAACATCCAATTTTCAGAAAAATAAATTCTCAGGAATTCAATTCATTGGAATTCGTTTTCTTTCCACCCAAAGTCTATAATCACTATGAAATGGACTCTAAATTGATTTGATATGTAAAGACTCGTTAAGCTTTTGTTTTAATTATTGTTTCTATAGTATAATTACTCCTTCGATGAAACCGAATAAATTTAAAACTTACGGTTGAATTAAAATAGAGTAATAGTATAATTCGAACCCATCAACTTCACGATGTTTCCTTAAGAAGAATTTGCTCCCTTTCGAGGTGCTTACAGCGCGTACAGCAATCGTCTCCTAGGATAGAAAGAATTTCGTCTCTTAAGGAAGCAGCACAACAATATGCAGGAATTCCAACGAATGCAATCAGTGTTTTGGCACTTAAAATTAATATCAAAATTTTAGAGGGAGAATGAGATTCAAAGCATAGATGTTTGAAATGAAAATGGTATAATTTTTCTGGCTGTAGTGAAGGCTATTTATAGAATAATTCGTGGTTATTCTAATCCTCTTCAAGCAACTTTGGTGACTATTCAGACAATTCAAAAACCGAACAGACATACCTATTTGTTCAAACACTGCTTTAGCTTCTATTTTGTGAACATGCACTCCTAGAAAACGAAATTACATGGATTATCCACAAATAAAAGTTTAATTTCAATTAAGTACCCAAGAATTTGGTTAATTACAATTTGGCCCAAAATTCTAAATAAATTTTGTACAAAAAGAATATATACAGCAGAAGGACCCACACATGTATCCGCACACGAACGCAGATCGGACCCGTGCCCACTGCCCTGTCGAGTAGGCCGGACGGACGACGGCAACAGCGCATGTGTGGGGTTAGGACTGTGAACCCAATAGGATGTAGGTATCTTCCTTCCAAAGACTATTGGTACCTATTGAGGTCCAAACTCAATTGTCAAACTTCCACAATATTAACCAAACAAAAGTTTCCTAACTTTCCTTTTTGGGATAAGAGTTTTAACAATATATTAGATCAAATTCTTTATTTATTTAAAGTTTCAAGTGGGTAACTTTGACAACTATTATTTATTCAGTTCTAAATGGTTTCTGATAAATAAATATATCACGTTGATCATCTCGTGGAGTAGAACGTGAATATGCTTAGTCTCATTAAAATCGGAGTATGGGTCCTACTGAAATTGGAGCTCAAAGTTGACCCATTTCACTTTATTTATAAATCATTTTTCCAACTATCCCCTACATGAATGAAATAAATTGGTTTTTTCCAAAATGCTACAATCACTTACACGTATTTTGAGTACAAATGAAGAAAAACTACATCAAGGTAAGTAGCAAAATACTTTGAACTTTCCCTAGTAAACTCTATCGGATTTACTTAGCAATCAATAGCAAGATGCTTTGAACAGTCAACCATTCGTGTAAACCTAGACAATAGAAGTCACACGGTTCCCTTTGAACACAATTGGTTCTCACGTTTGTCTCCATTTTAGCCTTGGACACCACCTGGTTCATGAGTGTTTTTAGAGAATTTATCTTCACATAATTCTCGTAGAAGCGACCCCTTCTCACTCACATATGTGATCTCCATATAGAGTATTCTGTTATACTCCACTTGAACGAATCAAGATATAGTGATCATTAGAAGCGTAACTTAACATGTATCGTGGCAGACATGCATTGTCTCATCATAGGAATGGGTTGGAGTATTTTAATCTCCCAGTGCGCACCGAGTTTTTCACATTTCGATTGTCCTATTGAACCTAGATCATGAGATCTCTAGTTAGGTTGAGTTATCACCATGAAAACTCTTGTTTTACTTTATAAGTCTTAACGCCATCCTTTTGATGAACTTTTGACTTGATCTCTTGTCAAACTTTTTGTTACTGAATCCAGAATTTCTCGTTTGATTTTACATAATCTATAGAGATAATACTAGTTGAGAGCAATGATAAGTGTATTTTATACACTTATTTATGTCTAAATCGGAATGTATTATTTTCGTTTTAGAATATATGCTATTTAATTTGTGTTTATTTATTTACTTTACAGAAAATATCACAAAAGATGAAGAATGAAGCAATTAATGGGAAAAAGACACAATTGAATGTTAATTGGAGCTCAATTGAGCAAGTGAGAGGTATGTGACAACAATCGGGAAAGGTTCATGGTGCCAAAGTGAATAAACATAAGTTGAAGGACCCAATTGAAGAAGTTGAAAGCTGAAACGAGCAAATTGAGAAGATTCCAAAGTTTGAGGACTAAATGGCAACAATTAGAAGTTGAGGACTAAAAGGGCAATTAAAAGTCAGGGATCAACTTATACAACCAGAAAAAGATGGAAATTGCGCTTAGGATTAAACCGCGCGATCGCTGGCTAAAGAAGCGCGCGGTCGTGCGAGCACACAAATTTTTCACCTGAGGCTAAAAGCCTTAACCACGCGATTGCTGGAATTTCTACAGTGCTCGCGTGGCTTTCCGGCCGGGCCGCATATCATATTTTTCTCATGATTTTTAATAGATTTTCAGTTCGTTCGACCTAGGTTTCTCCAACATATATAAATAGAACATAAGAGGCACGATTTCAGGACCTTTGCCTCTCCAAAGAAAGAGCCACAATTATGAATTCATCATCAAATTCTTGGGGAATCAAGCATCGCAAAGGGGCGTGAATTGAAGATAATTGAAGAATCAAAACTTAGTGCAAGAGTTTCTTTCTTTATATTATTTTCAATGAACTTTTATTATTGTTGTTTTTATTCTTTAATTATGATGTGTAACTAAACTCCATGTTGGGATGAACGATATAGCCTAATCATATTATTTTAATTCCAAGTTCCATAGTTTTAATGTTTTGTTGCATGTATTGATTTATTATTGTTCTTAATACTTGAATTGCTTGATCACCAATTCATGATATATTGAGTTATTTTCATAATCTGAGAGGTAAGTTAATAACTTAGAACGTGGTAATAAATCCGATAATTGAACAAGAGATGGAGATATACTTTTATTATTATTGCGGTCGTGTGTGAATTCTTATGTTTATTATCTAGATAAGGAATAATCGGACCCTCTGTAGAGATACATCGTTGACTTATTTATGTGGAATTGATTTAAACTCGGAGATGAATCTCAATATACATTAGTGAATTCGACCTAATGCATATTTAAGAAATAAACTGGAATTTGAATTAATTTAATTGGTTAGGTGAAATCGTGAATCCCAACTACTTTAAAATCATCTTTAAAAACAAAAGCAAGCTCGCAATTTTATTTCTTTAATTCAATTCTTTAGTTATCTTAAAAACCACAACTCTTTCATTCGTTCAAATAGGGTTAAAAGCTAACATATTTTGATCCTTAATAGCAGTCCTCGTGGGAACGATAATCCAGACTCGTTTGTCCACTTTATTACTTTTCACTACCCCGTACACTTGCGGGTGTATCTTGCATCGCGAGATATTTGTGAACAAGCAACTTTCTGACGGTATTGTATCTAAACGTGAATGACGAGATTTACCATTATACATGGAATTTTGTGCCCTTCCAATTGTCAATTGACTATCGAAAGGATACATATAGTGAGCACATGTTTTACTCAATAAGGAATATCTTCTAGGATGTTTCGTAGCCATTCGACTTCTTCCCTAGCTTTATCTAAAGCAATGGATTCAGATTCTGTCGTTGATCTAGTTATACATGTTTGTTTTGAAGATTTCCATGATACCGCAGCACCTCCGAGTGTAAAGACATATCCACTTGTACGCTTAGAGTCTTTAGTATCAGATATTCAATTCGCATAACAATATCTTTCAAGTATAGCTGGATATCTCGAATAGTGCAATCCAAAGTTTTTGGTATGTTTTAAATATCCTAAAATTCTAACAATTGCTTTCCATTGCTCAGTGCTTGAATTACTCGTATATCGAGTCAACCTACTTATAGAGTAAGCAATATCAGGTTCAGTGCAGTTCATGACATACATTAAATTGCCAATAATGAGAAAATATTCTAATTGAGACTTTTGTTGTGGTTGAATATTGCTGGTGTACGATATCGTTAACAAGTAATATAGTGGACTTTGAGTCCTGGTTGTCGATTTCACAGGGACTAATTATTTGTGATCGATTTAATTTGACCTAAAGAATTCCTAAATTAAGGGGAAAAATAACTAAGAGAATAAAATTGCAAAAGAAATCCAAAAACTTGGGAAATTTAAGAAATAAACAATTCGATTAAAATGAGAAATAGAAAATTAAGCTAATTGCAACTAAATTAAAATATAAAAGTAAGAAATTAAAAAATAAGTATTCTTAACAATAAACGACTATCAAGATTAATGATTTTAAAATAATATTCTAGCTTAATTTTGCATTTTAAGTTGTTTTCTAAAACTATATTTGATCGAATTCACACATATCTCTAATTTACATCTCTCGAGTTCAAATTAGACATATTTAACTAAGTCAACCGCGTATCTCTACAGATGGTCAAAATTCTTACTTAGCCAAATGCATTAAATTACCTAGAAATTCATATTTGATCACATGCCACCACAAATTTATATCTCTATTTTTTTGTTGAAATTGCTAGATTTTACTACATGGTCTAATTGTTAGTTCATCTCTCGAATTATGAAAACAACCATTAAATCATGAATTAGTGTTCAATTATTCACACATTAAAATATGGTAAAATCAATACATGAAAACAATAAACATCCCAACTTGATAATTGAAATTAAAACTAGAAATATTAAATCTACATATTCAATCCATAAATTAAATCTAGCCTCTCATGTTCTTGGAAGAAAAAGCAATAAATAATGTAAACAAAATTGGAATTGAGAAGATTGAAAGTCAAACATCCTCTTGCACTAAGATTTAATCCAAGCTTTGATTATGTCCACAAGCCATAGCTTTTTTTCCCCTTTGAACCTACCAAGAATTGAATGTTATGTGGAATTTTCGGTGAATAGAGGTTGGATTTAGGTCTGGTTTGCGTGCCTCTTCGTTGTGTGTCTAGATTAAGAAGAAAACTAAGGGCCTTAGTTGGCCGCGATCGCGTGGAGATAGCTTTTAGCCTCAGGTTGTATAATCACATCAACGTGCGATCACGCAGGTTTATGGCTTTCGATTGTGTGGCTGTTGCGTTTGCTTGCAATTTCTATCTTTGTTTCCATATAAGTTAGTCCTCTTTCTTTAGCTGCGCTCCAAGTTCTCAACTTCCGATTAAGGCAATTTAGTCTCCATTTCTCTTCAATTAACTCTTTCTTCATTTGATTTCTTCAATTAAGTCCTCGACCTTCTTCCTTCTTCCACTTTAGCTCTAGGTTGGATCTCACTTGACTTCATCAACTTTCATGTGCATGATTTAGCTCCAATTTTCATGTATTTGCTTCAATTCGTCCATTCTCTTGATTTTTGGGATAAAACCTAAAATAATAATAAATAACAACAACTAAGTAGAGATTATTTAAGAAAAACAATAATAATATCCTAACTTTCACTGATAAATAAGTGTATAAAATACACTTATCAACTTACAATCACCAGTATTTGATACAAGATGCATACTTGCATCCATCGATATTTTCATAGGAATAATATCATATTTCTTAAACTTATCAAAAATCTTCTCAATATAATGAGATTGGTGAGAATATGAGACCAATAGATGTTTTTGAGATTTTAATTCCTAAAATAACAACGGCAACACCTAGATCCTTCATTTCAAACTTACTTGTTAACATCCTTTTAGTCGTTTGAATTATGGAATCATTATTTCCCATAATTAACATGTCATCTACATATAGGCATACCATGACATACTCATTTTTAGTGCTCTTGACATATACACATTTGTCACACTCGTCAATCTTAAAACCATTTGACACCATAATTGTATCAAGTTTTTCATGTCATTTCTTAGGAGCTTGCTTTAAACCATAAAGTAATTTAAGAAGTCAACATACTTTCTTTTCTTGTCTTGCTTGTCTTGAGGCAATAAATCCTTCAGGTTGCTCCATATAATTTTTTTTTCATCTAATTCACCATTTAAAAATGCAATTTTTACATCCATTTGATATATATCTAAACCATTTAACGCTGCTATCGCAATAAGCATACAAATGGAAGTAATTCTCGTAACAGGTGAATATGTATCGAAATAATCAAGACCTTCCTTTTGCTTGTAGCCTTTAGTGACAAGTCTAGCTTTATATTTATCAATTGATCCATCTACTTTCATTTTTCTTTTGAAAATCCATTTACACCCTAATAGCTTATTGCCGAGTGGAAGGTCTACTAATTCCCAAGTATGATTTTGGAGTATGGATTCAATTTTGATATGAATATCTTCTTTTCAATATAAAGCTTCGTTGGAAGAAATAGCCTCTTTATAACTTTGAGGTTCATTTTCTAATAAATATGTTAGGCCCAAAGGAGGTTGTCATTCTAAACCTTTTACTATGTCTAGGTTCTTCCTCATTTATAGATTTTTGATCTATAGCCTCATCATTATCACGAGGTCTCTTCGGTGAGTTTGATTCACTTTGCATGTTATAAGGAAAAGCATTTTTGAAAAGTGTAGCATCCCTAGATTCAATAATTGTATTGACATGCATATCAAGCGTTTTAGACTTATGTACAATAGATCTATACTCACTATTATAGTAGGCATAACCAATTAATATGCAATCAATGGTTTTAGGTCCAATCTTAACCTTTTTAGGTTTAGGAACTGCTACTTTAGCTAAGCATCCCCATACCTTCAAGTATTTATATTAGGTTTGTGACCTTCCCATAATTCGTAATGTATCTTATGCATTTTCCGATGTGATAATTTGTTAAGAATATAATTGGCAGAGAGCAAAGCTTCTCCCCACAGCCCACAGGTTCTATGGTGATCCTGAACTTAATAACATAACATTCACCATCTCCTTCAATGTTCAATTCTTGCATTCAGCAATACCATTAGATTGAGAAGAATAAGATGCAGTAGTTTGATGAATATTTCCATGTTCCGAACAGAATTGTTCAAATGGAGAATAATATTCACCAACTCTATCACTTCGTATTGTCTTAATCTTCTTTCTAGTTAATTCTCGACTTCTAGCCTATATTGTTTAAACACTTCAATTGCCTCGTCTTTACTCTTAAGTAAATACACACAAAAAAATCAAGTGCAATCACTGATAAAAGTGATAAAGTACTTTTTACCACCTCTAGTTTGACTAAACTTTAAATCACATATATCATTGTGAATTAAATCTAGAGGTCCAGTGCTTCTTTCGACAGAACGAAAAGGTAAACGAGCCATTTTGGCTTCTGCACATATATCACATTTCTGATTAGAATCTAAATCGCACTTTGATAATAAATCCAATCTATATCTATACTTCTATAATATATATAAAGGGGGAATGGTGAATTAGTGTGAATGCAAAATCTGGATAGATGTAAATGCATTTATTGTCTTTTATATATATATATATATATATATATATTTGTGTGTGTGTGTGTGTGTGCGCGCGCGCGCACACACACTAATATTATTTTTATGGTAAATACTAAATAATGGTTAATATTTTTTTTTAATAATTTTTAATTTAAATAATTACTAGTATCATACACGTGAGTTGTATGGAAGAATAATATGAAATGATTTTACTGTAAATATCATGACAAAATAGAAAAAAATTGAACACATAATTTGCTTTGATTAACGATACAGACTGTCAACGAATGCTCAAAATATAAATAAATTACAATTCTCATTAATTTTGGAAAACTTCTTTCAATAATATATTGTTTGTACAATTTGTAGTTGCTCACACCCATGTAATACACGAAAGTTGCATAGAAAAAACATAGTTAAACAATTGCTCAAATTTAAATTAAATAATGTAATTTTTCAAATATATATTGTATAGAATAAATAAAAAAATTCGTCCAAATATTTTTGACTTATGTGAATAGAAATAATAACATTCAAAATATTATAATTTACATAAAATAAAGTAATTGTAACAAATTAAATATATGCGGTCATATATATAAATAAATGTAACAAATTAAGCAATATTGACGATGCACGAAAGTGAAAATCAACCTTAAGATTTGTGGTGCACGAACGTGGAATTCAACTTAAGAGATCCTTCACACAATTAATAATTTCTAATTTTTAAATGCAATGCATTTAATTGAACATAATTAAATGCATATTTAATTATATGACAATAAAAAAATTATTAATGAAAATATAAATAAAATATATAAAGTAAGTCTTTTTGTCTATATATGTTAATAAAATTAAGAAATAAAGTTTCACTATTTTTTACGGCATATAATTATTTTTTTAATATTTTAATAAAATTGTAAATCGTTGAATTGTTTTATCATCTTTACAGAAAAATAGACCATGAATTAAGTGTTTTAGAGATTGTACCGTGAATATATCAACTCCATTTCTGGAATTAACTTTCAATAAATGAATTTTTTTTAAAAAAAAAAAATTTAACTACAAAATTAGGCTCATACAATACATGTGCAAAACTCAACTTACATATTCTCCTTAAGATAGACGTCATTTTTGGAATTAACGTTCAATAAATGATTTTTTTTTTTGAACTACAAAATTAGGCGCATACAATACACGTACAAAACTCAATTTACATATTCTCCTTAAGATCGACGTTTTTCTTTTCATATATTATTTTTCATTGTATTCTTCCCAAAAGTGGTGTAGGATGAACTTTTTTGGTATAATTAGATTTTTTAAGCACTAATTATTAATTTCATGTGTTTTTCTAAAAATAATAATTAATTTTAATAAATATTGTTACATCGATTGATTCTTCTTTCTTCATACTGACAATTTATTTATTCATATTGTTACGACCATGACTAATTGGACATGACACGTCATTCATATGGGCCCACCAGGGGATCCACAAAACATCCAGTTACCTATTCATGACCCAAAGGCCAAAACTATGGATATCAAACTTGCTGGATTCTTATATGTCGAGGTAATCTATGTCGGGGTGATGCTATACCGGGGTACTCCTAAGCCAAGGTGAGTACCCTGGAAATGTGACAAGATAGCTTGAGATGATTTTTCTGCAAAAGACAGCTTGATGTGACAACTTCTTTAAAGAAATTTAATGGTTGCTTTAACCCTATAACATGTAGTAATGATTATAACCAAAGAAATAGTTTACCTCATGAAAGGTTAGGATCTTGTCATGTGTAAAGTATAACACATGTCACAATCTAAGAGAATTACTCTTTCTATAAATATGGCACACTTCCTCTAAGGAAGGGGCTAGAAACTCAATATATAAAATCTCACTCCCTTTTCTCTCTTTTATACATACTTATATTTCTCGCACCTAATTTATATTTACTTGAAATGAGTACTGACTTAGGTATTGAAGTGCAAAACGGGAGCCACCTCAGCCCCATTTGCAAGTTGATTGTTTGCCCTAGTGCGCAGGAGATTCACGTGTTCAAGAGGGAGGAGCTGATACGTGTTGATCCAAGGTCCTACCAGATTTTGTGGTCAACACATATTGTTACATTATTATTTTAATAAAAATTACTGATCGATCAATTGCTTAATAAAAATTATATGAGCTAATTGTTAAAATCGGTAATATATTTTTGCATATTTTAGTTATTAAAATTTATAATGAAAAATAGAAAAATGAAAAGATCAGTAAATAAAAAAAATAATGTGAAAATGTTGAATGAATTGAAGAAAATCTTAAGTTTGTAAAATTAACCCAACTTAATTGGATTTACCTTAAAAATTCGTATAATTATTATTTATTTTAATTTGATGAGAAAAAACAAGAGAATAAATTAATCATCTATGACTAAAATGAATTTAGTTAACTAATTATAGATAATATTATAGGACTTAAATGATATAATTTAAAATGAATTATATATTGAGGAAAAATAAAAAATAAAATTTTACATTTAATTTTTTATATGATTTTACTGACAATATATTTACAATTTGCTCTCACTTGTTAGCTTGCATTAAATTTCTCACTGTGATATTTAATTAGACACACATATCACATATTTTTCTATTTCAAAACAATACAATAATTATTAAAATAATTATAATAAAATAGAAAAAATAACATTTTGATGTTATTAATATCATAGCACGGATGTCAATGTAATTAATGAAACATGTAAAATAATAATTGCTAAAATATTTGATATACTATTTTTTAGTAAAAAAATTCCAAATTTAGAAAAAAAAATTTTGCGGGAAACTATATGTGTATTTTGGTGACGGCTATTCTATTTACACACACACACACACATTTAAACTTTTTATATAATTTTTGTCTACCCGTGCGATGTAAGAAATATATAATTTTTAAATCATAATTTTAAAAATATCATGATTTAATCATATCAAATAAAAAACACAATTTAAATCAAATTTCAATACAAAATGTTATTGAATTTGAAATTTTAAAAAAAATACAAAACTATTTAAAATAAAAAATGCTACATGTACTCTAAGTATACTCAAAATCTGATACTCATTTAAACTTTTTATATAATTTTTTTTTTTTTTTTTTTTTTTACTTTTGTTTACATTTTTCTCTGAAAAATTGCCCACCTCATCACCTATTTCTTTTTAAAAGTTATATTTTTTTATAAACTATATTTTTTAATGTATTGCTTACATATATTTTATTTTTCCTTTTTTTTTAAACATGTCAATTTTTGTCAAAATGATGAAATGATTAAGCCTCCGTTTGGTAATGATGTTTACTTTATAAACTTGTTTATTTATAATTTCGAAATAAAAAATAGTGGCTGAAAATTGGAGAGAGAAAATAAGCATAATTAAAAAGTCGATAGAAAATAATTAATTATTTTTATAACATGCGTATGACATTTATTTATATTCAAATATATTAATCCAATTTTTTATTTCCTACATAACACATGTTATTGAATTTGAAACTTAAAAAATAAAAATAAAAACTAATCAAAATAAAAAATTCTGCATGCACACTCAATGTACCGCGCTACTCAAATTTTGACACTTAATTTAATTTTTAAGATAAAATTTCTTTTGACTTTTATTTACGTTTTTCTCTAAAAATTTGCTGACCTTATCACCTATTTTCCTTTTAATATGTTATAATTTTTAATAAACTTTATTTTTTAATATGTTGCTTACATATTTTTTATTTTTCCTTATTTTTAAAACATATCAATTTTTGTCAAAATGATGAAATTATTAAATTTTCTACTAAATTATCATTGGTGGTAAAAAGTTGATAGCAAATAATTAATTATTTTTGTAATATGCTTATTGAAAAACCTACTCATTTATTGACATATTATGAAGTAAAATTTCAATGATTTTATTTATTTATTTTCAAAATCTTCATTTCTAATTTAACAAATTTATATAGCATAGATTTTTTATTTTCAAATATATTAATCCAAAATTTTCATTTTCAATGTAACACATTTACATAGATATAACATTTATTTATGTTCAAATATATTAATACAATTTTTTATTCATTTCATAAATAACACATTTACATAGATATCACATTTAGTTATGATCAAATATATTAATCCAATTTTTTCATTTCCTACATAACACATTTACATAGATACATCATATTATTTATGTTCAAATATATTAATCTAATTTTTTCATTTTCAATGTAATACATTTACACATAGTATAATTATTACAAATCTTACTAAATATGTAATAAATAATAATTTTTCCTACAAAAATATTTATGTTTTCTTTATTTATTTTTTTATACATAAAAGTAGAAGTGAGGAGAGAGAGAGAGAGAGAGTCATTTTGGAGGGAAAATTGCATTTAATGACTCTCTCTTCTCACTTCTACTTTTATATATACTAGTTAATCACCCGTGCGATGCACGGGAAGAAACGTTTGAATAAAGATAATTCAATATGAAATTAGATAAATCATTTTCATAAAATAAATAAATTTTGCAAATAAGAGATAATATCATCATTTATTGATTTCATATGACTACAAATTCTGGAATACTTCTTTGTACACAACGTTGTTTGTTGATTTTGTTGTTCTTCCTTTCTTATCACAAATAAATATCTTTAATCTGGAACGATTTGTCACCCTAGAAATCGCAACATAAAGTTATCCATGTGTAAGCACCAGCTGTTTAAGAAGAAGTTCCACATCCAAGAATGATTGTCCCTGACTCTTATTGATAGTCATGGCATATGACACCATCAATAGAAATTGTCTTCTTTGAAATCTAATAAGTATCCTAGAATTAGAAGGGTTCAACGATAACATTGGAATAAAGAACTTGTGTCTTGCATTGATGCCAGAAAAAATTTGACCTTCTAGAACATGGTCGTCAAGTTTTGTAACTATCAACCTTGTTCCATTACTCAATCCCTGTGTATGATCAATATTTCTCAGAAAGAACTTGTGTCCTCACTTATTTGTTGCAAAGGTCCACCACGTGGCGCAATAGTGATATCCATGCGTCCAGGTAGTGTGTCAAAATCCACCGACAATCAATTCGGAAATTTCATCGACAATAGAAAAATCATATTGGTCATCATTGGTCGCCCACCAACCAATAAGTATAAGTCTTAAATTTGAAGTGTTTCATCAATCATCTTTTCTCAAACCGACCTAAATTGCCTTAACAATTTGTTGTATTTGTCTAGCATATCCTTCGAATCAGAAACAATTAAATCATGCAACATAGAATCGCATGATTCACTCCTACCCGGGGACATTAAAAGACATAAATTAAATTTTAGAATATCACAACAAAATTATCCGTAGACAATATAAATATAAAAGTAAAAATACATAATACATACCTCACGACCCTTTTTCTGCTTTCAACCTCATTCACATTGTCACAATGTAAAGCGAGCAAATTGCAGAGCTGAACCGTCATCAGGCAATAGACTCTCAATCTTATGACAATTTTGATCATGTAATCTGAAGAGGGGAGGCTCTCTACCATCATTTAGCTCATTATCTATTCCCCCATAGAAGTGAATGAAAACATCATATTATATGTCCGAATGTTTTCAATGAAATTTTTAATCATGTCTCCCTGTCATATAACAAAATTTTCAAAATTAGAGGATGATCTTCCATAAGAGAAATATTCACTTTCTCTTGTATACAACAAAGTAGGGGTGAACAAATAAACCGCAAAACCGAATTAAACTGCAACAAATGGTTTGGTTTGTAAAAATTCCAAACCACCTTAAACAATTTGGTTTAGGTTTCAATTGTCAAAATCGCGATTTCAAACAGTCAACCAGCCAAATTTTAAAAAATAAAAAGGGAAATTGGCGCATTTTGTCCCTAAACGTTGGTCTCTTTGTGCAATGGGTCCCTAACCTTTCGTTTTTGGTGCTGAAGTCCTTAAACGTTACATTCTTTGGCGCAAGAGGTCCTTTTGGATGATTTCTTTCTATTTTAATGTTAAAAAAATTGGGAAAGACGAAAATGCCCTTATACATAATTGGCGCAATTAGTCCATAAACTTCATTTTTGGTGCTTGAGATCCTAACATTTCAATTTGGTGCAAGTGGTCCCTAAACTTAGTCATCATTTAGTGCAATAAATCCTTAATCTTTCAATTTGGTGCTTAAGTCTCCAACCGTTGTATTATTTAGCGCCGCGTATCCTTTTAAATAATTTTCTTCCATTCCATATTTAAAAATTCAATTTTATTTTTATCAAAAATATTAAAATGATCTCTTGTCAAAAAAAAAAAATTAAAATTCTCTATAATAAATAAATAAGTCCGTTTTGGCAACTTAAATTTTTTGTTTCTTACTTTTTTCGAATCTCTCCCTTTGTTTCAATTGGGCTATCTATAAAGGATTTTACTATGCTAATACAAATTCTCCAATTTACCACTTTTAAAAATTTAAATTTCTTTTTATACATAAAAGAAGAGGCTTTATTTATTTGTTTAATTAAGATAATTGATTTTAGATAGAATTAATATTTTTTATTCTTTTTTCAGATAAATTTCATTTTTTTTCTAAATGAAAATTAATTTTAGATAATTTTCATTTTTTAAATAAGCCTTAAAAGTTGTAAATTTCCAATAAAAAAGAAGAAACAATTTTTATTTATTTATTTATTTATTTTTTAAAAATTATCCTAAAACGAAAAGATAAGTTTATCTAAAATCAATTTTCTTAAATGAATAGATAGGCTTATTTAAAACATGAAATTTATCTAAAATCAATTTTCTTTTAGAAGTAAAAATGAAATTTATATAAAAAAAAGAAATTAAAACTAAATTTTATCTAAAATCAATTTTCTTATACAAATAAATAAAGCCTCTTTTTTTGTATAAAAAGAAAATTGAATTTTTAATGATGGTAAATTGGGGAATTTGTGTTAGCACAGTAAAAAATCTATATAGGAAGTCAAATTGAAACAATAGAAGAGACTCTGACAACGCAAGAAACAAAAAGTTTAAGTTGCCAAAAATAGACTTATTTATTTATTACTCTAAGAGCATTTTAATATTTTTCATAAAAATAAAATTGAATTTTTAAAGATGGATTGAGAAAACCATCTAAAATGATACGTGACGCTAAATTATTCAACGTTTGGGGACTTAAGTGCCAAATTGAAAGGTTAAGGACTTGTTACGCTAAATTATGCCTAAATTTAGGGACCACTTGCACCAAATTAAAATGTTAGGACTCAAGCACCAAATATTAAGTTTAGGGACTAACTGCGCCAATTATGTATAAGGGCATTTTCGTCTTTCCAAAAAAATTTAACATTAAAATGGAAAGAAATCATCCAAAAGGACCTCTTGTGCCAAATAATATAACGTTTAAGGACTTCAGCACCAAAAATGAAAGGTTAGGGACCCATTGCACAAAGATGTCAACGTTTAGGGACTAAATGCGCCAATTTCCCAAATGAAAATAAAGACAAATGTTCAATTTTTTAAAAAAAAAGCAATATACTTTTTTTATTGTCAACAAATCAAAATTGAGGAGACAAAGATTAATTTGTTCAAATCTACAATCATTTGGAAATAATTTTTCCTCCTACAATTCATTATCATCATACAAGATATTTTCTTAAAATAAATTTTTTAATATAAGAGCTAACGATAGTTTACTTCTATATAATTAATTTGTTTGTCAACATGGATTAATTCACAACAAAGCATTCAATTAAAAACTTAATACTATTTTTGAGCTAGTTTCAACTCGAAATTTTAGATGAATATGTGTCTTTGAGCTCGCTTTGAATTATACTAATTTATTCATCGGAAATCCGTGGTTTCAAACTGCACCAAATAGCAAAAAATAGTTTGATTTTATTTTGTTTAAAAAATGAAATGGTTTAGTTTGGCTTGGAAAAATTCCAAACCGTTTTAAATGGTTTGATTTGAAATATTATTAAAAATCGTGTTCACCCCACAACAAAATGAGAACGTCGAATTACAACATGTTTTATAATGCTTATTCACTCTCTCCTCGCACCAAAAATTTGCTTTGCAAAATAAATATTTAAATGTACGATCTCCAATGTCCATGTACTCTGAACAATCAAACAATAAATGAAAAAGTTAATAATATAGATCATGCTATAAAAGATAAGATTTATTGTTTTGACCATTGATAATGAAAAACAACACGTATAAGAAACAAATTCGATAATCATAAAAAAAAGAAAAAAACTAAAATTGTGATTGACAAAGATGCATCAAATTCATGGTATTATAAGTTTTTGCAATTTTTATACAACGTAATTATTTTTTATGAAAATTATAATATAATATTGATCATCTCAATTATCAGTTAAGTAAATTGGGAGACAATTTACTTATTGTTGTAAAAATTTAAGAATCATAAATATTGAATTAAAAGTATGATTATTTAAAATAAAATTTAATACAAATTGATTAAATATTCGATATAAATATAAATGAAAATTCGATATTAGATTTGTATGACATAACGAAATTATTCATCCATAAGATTGATACCAATAAAATATCACAATTATTGAAAAAAAATTATTTACGTATTAAATGTAACTTACTATAAAAATACTAATTAAGTTAATAGAACGCATTATAAAGGAGCTCAAATTTTTAAATGTACTAAATAACTAAAAAAATAAGATTATTTATAAAAAAAATTTATACAATAAGATTTATTTAGTATTAGATGCGTGATACAATTTCGATATAATTTTGAACTAAAAATTTTGCATTGAATTTGTATGACTGCACACAAATACTTATTTGCAAAATTCAAAACATTAAAAGATAAAAAAAAAATTATGAAAAGAGAGGTTTAAACACAAATAATCAAATATAAATAAGTAAAAAAAAAATCTCCATAAAAATATTAAGGAGAAGTAGCAGTGTGAACACAATAAAAATTGAGTTTTGGTCTTTGGAGTGTGAAAGCAATAAAAGTTGAGTGTGAAAATAAATGAAATATATAATATTGTATAAAAAAATCATAAAAAGTTGTGTCAAATTGGCGGGAGGAGTCGATATTAGATTTGTATGACATAACGAAATTATTCATCCATAAGATTGATACCAATAAAATATCACAATTATTGAAAAAAAAAATTATTTACGTATTAAATGTAACTTTCTATAAAAATACTAATTAAGTTAATAGAACGCAATACAAAGGAGCTCAAATTTTTAGATGTACTAAATAACTAAAAAAATAAGATTATTTATAAAAAGTTTTATACAATAAGATTTATTTAGTATTAGATGCGTGATACAATTTCGATATAATTTTGAAATGAAAATATTGCATTGAATTTGTATGACTGCACACAAATACTTATTTGCAAAATTCAAAACATTAAAAGATAAAAAAAAAATTATGAAAAGAGAGGTTTAAATACAAATAATCAAATATAAATAAGTAAAAAAAAAAATCTCCATAAAAATATTTAAGTGGAAGTAGTAGTGTGAACACAATAAAAGTTGAGTTTTAGTCTTTGGAGTGTGAAAGCAATAAAAGTTGAATGTGAAAATAAATGAAATGTATAATATATAATATTGTATAAAAAAATCAAAAAAAATTGTGTCAAACTGGCGGAAAATTCTCCTCCTTTAATATTAAGTAAGATAATAATAATAATAAAATAATAATAAAGATAAAGATAAAGATTAAGGTTAAGATTAAGTTTAAGATTAAGATGCAAAGATTATATGATATAATAATTTCTTGATCTTCAATATTGTTCAATTATCGTATATTTGATGAGTTAAGATTAAACACATATTTATAGTTTATTGTGATTTTTGAACGAAATTTGAGAAAAAGTTAAATATGTGAGACAAATGCAGAAATTATTATAAATATATTTATATCTTGAACAAACATCAATATTTGTACTCATAATATTACATCTAACATGATATACAATTAAAAAAATACAAAATTTTCATTTATCATTCAATGAAATTTTCGATAATTTGGATTATTTATATTGTTTTTAAATTTTAATAATTGTTGTAATAAAAAATTATTTTTGTATATTTTGTATTTGTGTTGATTATGTATAATCATTAGATTTTATGAATGATTATCTATATTACGGATAGCAATTTTAGTTCATCGCACTGGTGAAAATCTATACTTATATTTAAAATTAGGATAGTTTGGCAGAATTTAATTCTTAAATTCTTTATATTTTAGTATTATAGTAAATAATTAATAAGGTGTTAATGTTATTATTTTTTGTATATTCTGATTATAATTATTATTAGTATGACACTCGTGCATTGTACGGAAGAACAATACGAAATGATTTTACTGTAAATATCATTACAAAATAGAAAAAAAAATTGAACACGTAATTTGTTTTGATTAAAGACAGATTGTCAAAGAATGCTCAGAATAAAAATAAATTACAATTCTCATCAATTTTAGAAAACCTCTTTAAATAATATATTGCTTGTACAGTTTGTAGTTGCTCACACACGTGTGATACAAGAAAGTTGTTATAAACAAAACATATTTAAACAATTGCTCAAATTTAAATTAAATAATGCAGTTTTTCAAATAGACATTGTATAGAATAAGTAAAGAATTTCGTCCAAATATTTTTGAATAACGTGAATAGAGATAATAACCCTCAAAATATTATAATTTACATAAAATAAAGTAATTGTAACAAATTAAATATATGCGATCATATATATAAATAAATGTAACAAATTAAACAATATTGACGATGCACAAAAGTGAAAATCAACTTCAAGATTTGTGGCGCACGAACGTGGAATTCAACTCAAGAGATCCTTCACATGATTAATAATTTTTAATTTTTAAATGCGATGCATTTAATTGAACATAATTATATGCATATTTAATTATATGTCAATAAAAAATTTATTAATGAAAATATAAATAAAATATATATAGTGGGTCTTTTTGTCTATATATGTTAATAAAATTAAGAAATAAAGTTTCACCATTTTTTACGACATATAATTATTTTTTTAATATGCTAATAAAATTGTAAACCGTTGAATTATTTTATCATCTTTATGGGAAAACATGTAATGAATTAAGTGTTTTAGATATTGTACTGTGAACAAATCTACTATATTCTTGGAATTAACGTTTAATAAATGAAATTTTCTTTTTTTAAAAAAACTTTCGAACTACAAAATTAGGCTCATATAATACATATACAAAACTCAACTTATATATTCTCCTTAAGATCGGCGCTTTTCTTTTCGTGTATTGTTCTTCATCATATTCTTCCCAAAAAGAGGTGTAGGATAGATTTTTTTTGTATAATTTGATTTTTTAAGCATTAATTATTAATTTCAAGTGTTTTTCTAAAAAAATAATCATTAATTTTAATAAATATTATTACATTAATTGATTCTTCTTTCTTCATACTGATAATTTCTTTATTCGTATTGTTATATTATTATTTTAATAAAAATTATATGAACTAATTGTTAAATCTGTAATATATTTTTGCATATTTTAGTTATTTAAATTTATAATGAAAAATAGAAAAATGAACATAATCAATAAATAAATAAAAATAATCTAAAAATGATGAATGAATTTAAAAAATCTTAAATTTGTAAAATTAACCCAACTTAATTGGATTTGCCTTAAAAATTCATATATTTATTATTTATTTTAATTTTACGAGAAAAGGCAGAATAGAAATTAATCATATATGACTAAAATGAATTTCGTTAACTAATTATAGATAATATTATAGGACTTAAATGATATAATTTAAAATGAACTAGATATTGAGGAAAATAAAAAGTTACCTTTAATTTTTTATATGATTTTACGGATAATATATTTACAATTTGCTCTTACTTATTAGATTGAATTCAACTTCTCATTGTGATTGCATACTCATACTAACATTTCCACCCCCAAACTGCTTATGAGATAAGAAATATATTTGAAGTGCTTAAAATTCTCATTGATACTGTAATGTGTATATACAAAAAAGAATTGGTGAAACTAACTAAAGATAACTATTGGTAAAATTAACTAAAGAGATAATAATGAAAACAATTAGTTACAACAATACATGAAAGGGATAATGTGATAACAAAAATTTTATTTTAATTACGCCCCTCAAGATGGAGGCCGAAAGGACGCCTATCTTGCCACGAATGACACTGAGCAGTGAGCTGGGAAGAGGCTTAGTGAGAGCGTTAGCCAAATGGTTTGATGAAGAAACATGAGAAACACGTAGGTCACCAGCCTGTACCTTTTCTCGGACAAAATGGAAATCTAGTGCAATGTGCTTCATCCTTGAGTGGAAAACAGGATTAGCACACAAATAAGTTGCCCCCACATTATCACAGTACACGACTGGAGGCCGGGGCCATGCAAAACTAATTTCAGTGAGTAATGAATGTATCCAAGTCAATTCAGCCGTAGTGGAGGCAATTGACCGGTATTCAGCCTCAGTGGAGGAACGGGCCATAGTAGACTACTTTTTAGAACTCCAGGAAATAGGGTTTGACCCTAAAAACACAAGGTAAGCACTTGTGGATGTTATATCAGTTAAGTCGCCACCCCAATCGGCGTGATAGAATGCATGGAGTGACAAAGGAGAGTTTTGATGTAAGAAAAGGCCGAAGTCAACGGTGCCTCGAAGATAGCGAAGTAAACGTTTGAAAGCTCCCCATTGTACAGTAGTAGGACAATGCATGAACTGAGATAGTTTTCTAACCGTAAAGGAAATATCTGGACATGTCAAAGATAGGTAGTGTAGACCCCCAAGGACCGACCGATATTCACTAGTTTGCATAGGTTCACCTTCATTAGGAATTGGAACATGAGAGGTTGACATTGGACTGACTACTTCCTTGGAATTTGACACATTGGAGCAATGGAGAAGGTCGAATATATATTTTCTTTGGAACAGAAAAAGACCATCAGGATGATGGATTACCTCAACACCCAAGAAGTAGGACAAGGTGCCAAGATCTTTGATGGAAAATCTTGGGCAAGTGACTCAACAAATTTATCAAGGAGAGAAGGTAAGTTGCCTGTGAGAATTATGTCATCAACATAAACTAAAACAATTCCTGATTTCCTTTGGCTAACCGAAACTATGAAAACTTTGAATTTGGAAATTTTGTTTTCAGAATTAAACTAAAGATTAAACTAAAAAGTAAGAAAATTTGATTTTAAAACTTATGAAAATAAATGCATTAGAATCATGAATCCATTTTGACTCTATCATCCATATTTTAACCAAATTATTTAAATACAATTCGCGGGTTTTGAATTTCCATATTCCAAATGTAGTTAAAACTCCCTTTCAGACAAGTATTAACACCTATTCCTACGCACGACCGAACTATATTTCTATGTTGAATCCTAATGTGTAAGAAAGCATTAAAAGATTTGTGAATAATATAGCAGAAAACACAAAGCATAGGGGTATATTTCTATCCCCTATCGGACTTTGTGACAATTGAAACAAGTCTAATGAAATCCTAATCTTTCGAACTTAAGAAATCATAACATCAATCACATAATAATTGGCCAAAACATGATATGATAATCAAAGAACGAATCAATTGCACCAAAACCATGAATTGTATAAAATAAATATTAGATTAAAATCGCATCCAAATTGGCTTCCAAAAAGAGTTCCAAACAGGTTATTTGGAAGAGAAGAATGCTGAAAATCGCCTCCAAATTGGCTTCCAAAAGAGTTCCAACCAAACATGGAAAGTTACCTTCGCGGGAGATCTTTTTGTCACTGCACATCATTCAATATTTTGGTCATATCTTTCTATTTCCTTATCCAATTGAGGTGATTCAAATTGAGTTAGAAATATAACTTAAAGGGATACAATTCTCCCTGAAATAAAATTTTCCCAATTCGAGCGTTTACTGCCCCGAAATTAGGTTTCAAAGTCTGACTAAAAATCTACCCGAAAGTCTTGCGTGATTGGAATGAATTTATGGTAATATTCTTATCATATTTCATTCCTTATTTACTTTTAATTGCATCCAATTGACTCCTGTCAATCTTCAAGTATCGTATCATGGTCCAAATCAATCATTGAGTATTTGCAATTTGGTCCTTCTTCATTTGATTTGTATACTTTAGTCTTTGAACTTCTAGTTTCTTCCAATTTGGTTATTTCTTTGACTTTTCTTCTATTGGCCCTTTGATTTACTTCATCAACTCTTGATTTTCACACTTTAGCTCTTTTATCATCCAAATGACTTGTTTTGATCCATTTTCTTTACTTTCTTGACTTTGGAATTTTTCCTGAAATATAAACAAATAACAACGAAATAAATAGAAAATATTCTTGAACAAACAATTAAAATCCTACTTTTATGAAAGAAATAAGTGTATAAAATACACTTATCAATACTCCCAAACTAGAACTATTGTTCGTCCTCGAACAAAATTAAAACTAAACTATACAAGTAAAAATGCAAATAACAAATGTTTTTGCTAACTCATTTACCATGTACTTCAACAATCCAAATTGACGATTCACTTTAGAGAAAAAATAAGAACAACAAAAATTATTTTTATTCATCCGATGCTCAACTTCATTATTTGTGTTTTTGTGTGAGAATAGCCAAAAATAGAATGCAAACTCGTGTAAAAATATACTTGACACTGTGTGAATGGCCATGCAGAAATAAGCCCGAATCCCATGTGGACAACAATGATTTTCTTTTGATTTTCCTTACACTCTCATGGATGATCAATCCTTACTACTTTTCTCTCATATCCTGGGGTCTTTCCTATTGATATGGTTTCTAAACATGTATAAATTTTGCAACACAAGGCAGTTAGGATTTGACAAGTATTCACAACAGACCAAGAATAATTGATCCTCAATCCCACACTCCAGCGTTAGGAATTTCAATCAACAAAGTTTATACCATTTTCAATCAATTTTTCTTTTATTTGGACGACTTTTTCTTTTAAGTCCTTGCCTTTTACAATCTTTGTGCTAAACTTTTCATACTTACTTTTTATATGACCCCTGTAGTGAGCTTTAGGTCAACAGCTCCAAATTTAGTTGAGTTTAGGGTACCTGTTTTAAAGAACCCCTAAGATTTAATTACCCGAGTCATAAAGTCTTAAACAGAAAAGTAAAAGATATTTTAGTGTCTCATGTGTAAGTCTACTCTCCGTACTTGCTCTCTAGTTGACCCCTATAGCGAGCTTTAGGTTGGCAGCTCCCAACTCAGTTGAGTTTAGGGTACCATGTTCAGAGAACCCCTCGGACTTACTTGCTCGAGTCAAAAAGGCATTTGAAGAGTAGAATAAGACTTTCAGCATTTTTCTGTTTTATACTAGTTATGGTTTATACCTGTTGATCGAAACCCCATACATTAAAAATGTAAAATTAAGAACTTCAGACCTTCAATCCATCAATGCCTACTCATACTAACCTTTCCACCCCCAAACTGCTTCTACATTTCAGGTCGGGATTTAATTTCTTAAGGTTTGAGATTTTTATGTCAATTATTTGTTCAAAGTGCACAAGTTTACCCCACAAGTATTAAGCATCTCCCTACACAAGTTATTATTTGAAAGTAGCTACGTGCTCAAGTTTGATTAAAATCTTACATGGATGAATGTTAAGAAAAACTTTAGTTCACATGTTGTCAAAATTCCTAACTAAAATACAAAAGTCAATTCAAATTATGTCATAAGAAATAAATAAATCAACAAAAATTTTCAAAAGTTTACATTTTTTATGATTTTTTTTTTTTTCAAATTTTTATGATTTTTCTACCCCAAAATCGAATGAATGTGTATATAAAAGCACATGAATGATATTCCCACTCCCAAACTAGAAATCTACAATGTCCTCAATGTATTTCAAGAAATAATAAACAATTCAACACAAAATAACAAGAGGGGTCAAGTACTTCCCAGTTTTGGAGAGGCAGTGTTCTCGTTTTGAAACTTGGAATTCAATGTTTGTTGGATGAAACGACCATTTTCTTTCTTATTTGAGTTTGGCTCGAGGTGTCGCATGATGATATGTTCTTTGCAAACAAGAATTAATGATCATTAGAAGCATAAATATTACATAGGAACTAAAGCAAATCAAAACAACACACCCAAACTAAGACTTAGAAAAATTTTGAAATTTTTGAAAAGTGATCTACCACTGATTTTCAACCCTTGACATTGCCTCGAAAAAGTGAAAATTCCCGAGACATGTCTTGGACATATGAAAGTACATAACTTGGTCTACAACATATCAAAAATTCATCACATGTGGAGTTCATATGGGTCATGAAAATATGTGACAAAGTAGGTGCAGTGAAGCTGAAATGGTGCAATGATGCATGCAATGGCCTTGCAATGAGGTGCTTTGTGGTGCAATGATGTTCAAGTTGTATTCTATGTCTTAAATGAGTGTAAACAATGATTAGATGATGCACAAATTATGTATAACATGTAGTGAAGGTGATCATATAAAAAAAATTGTGAAAACTCAACAAAACATTCATTGTGACATGTAATCAAACACCTTGTGTGCATGTGAAGAAATCAAAAAAATTGCATAGAGTTGGAGACTTGAATTTACCCAAAAATTTTCACCTATAAAGTCACAATTCAATGCTCCAATTCTAGCCTAAACCCATCACCAATCAATCCACAATTCACATTTCACAAAAAGAATGAGGAATAAAAAGATTATGCACGATTTTTGTGAAATTGTGTAGAGATTCATACCTTTTGAATGTTTTGGATGCAATGCAAGGCATGAATTTGAGTTGAGATGATGCACAAACATATGAGAATAGTTGAGAACTAAATGTTGGATGATTTGGGGGAATAAAATCGATTTAGAACTGGTTAAAATGAAAGTTGATGCATATCAAACTGTCGGTTCTGTCCAGAATCTAACCGTGAGATCGCACGGTTATCACACCATGCGACCGCATGGTGTTAAAGGCAATATCCTATTGTTTTTTCACTTTCTAAGTTTTGGACCCCTAAATGCATTCAAATGCATGCAACCAATTTCTAAACTATGCCTACATGTCCTAAGCCAGGTTCTCATGTTGAAGATTGTGATGATAAACAACAAAACAAGTAAAATGCAAGTAAATCCTAATAATGCTTAAACATGCAAAATATGGGCAATGAAATATTCAATGCAACTAACATGTCAACATATGAATTTTAAACATGCTAGCAATCATAAAATACAATGTAAATCAACTAAACAATAAAATAACTAAAAAAATAAATAAAGAAGAAAGGTTTGAGAAGTTGGGTTGCCTCCCAACAAGCGCTTCATTTATAGTCTAGATCTAAACTTTTTGGTAAATGCTTCATGGGAACCCAAAGAAGGCTTTGGATGCTTTGCCCATTTTCTTTCTTTTGACTTTGTTCCACTCCTCATTTGATCTTTAAGACTCGAAACTTACCCTCTCCATATTGTCGAACATGTCCATCTCCCCCAATTCAAATTCAACTATGAAGATTTCTACCTCTTCGTCGGGTTTAATCACAAAATCAATTTCATGGCATTCAACATGGTTAAAACGATGCAAGTTGATTTCTTCCTTATTGATGTCCAAATCTCCGTTTAGCTTCATTGTGATTGATTTTTCATCATCTTCACGTGTTTCTTCAATTGTTGACTCATCATTGGATTCAATGGCTGGTTCGTCATCAAACTCCACGGGCATTGGTGAGTCTTTCCTGTGAACTATCTCGAGTGGATTATACTCCCACTTTTGAAATTCACTCCAATACACGACATCCCCCATCAGAATATCATCTTCATCATACTTGGCTAGCTTCTCATAGTACTTTGCAACTACCCTTTCACTCCATAGTGGAGGACCATCTCCCATAAGAGCGATGTCCTCATCCCAATCATTTGGTACACACTCATCAAAGAGCATGTGACTTGTTTGCTATGCAAGTGCACAGGTCGCGTAAGTAATAAAGTAGATGTGAGTCCAAGTATCGATCCCACGAGGATTGTTGTAAATTGTATTTTATATTACTATTCCTTAACTGAAACAATGAAAACTGTGAATTTGGAAATTTTGTTTTGGAAATTAAACTAAAGATTAAACTAAAAAGCGAGAAAATCTGATTTTAAAACTTATGAAAATAAATGCGTTAAAATTACGAATCAATTTTGACTCTATCATCCATATTTTAACCAAATTATTTAAATACAATTCACGGGTTTTGAATTTTCATATTCCGAATGTAGTTAAAATTTCATTTCGGACAAACATTAACACATATTCCTACGCATGACCCAACTATATTTCTATGTTGAATCTGAATGTGTAAGAAAGCATTAAAAGACTTGTGAATACTATAGCAGAAAACACAAAGTATAGGGGTATATTTCTATCCCCTATCAGACTTTGTGGTAATTGAAACAAGTCTAATGAAATCCTAATATTTCGAACTTAAGAAATCATAACATCAATCACATAATAAGTGGATAGAAAATTATATGATAATCAAAGCACGAATCAATTGCACCAAAACCACGAAATTTATAAAATAAATAATAGATTAAAACTTGGAGTCAAGAATTCAAAATTTCATCCCAATTCCAACACAATTAACCTAGCCTATAAATATAATTGAATAGAAATTACAATAAAAATAAAAGGATGTCACCCCGTTCATCTTCTTGTTCTTTGGTCTTCAATTTTGCTCTTGGTGTGGCATGGATCCTTCGGCACTTTGACAGCGTTTTGGCATGGAACAAGAAAATTCGAAACCCCCAAAAATGTGCTTAAGGTCAGGTATTTATAGATTAGGTCAAAGTATAGATTACTTGGAAGAGAAGAATGCTGAAAATCGCGTCCAAATTGATTTCCAAAAGAGTTCCAACTGAACAAGGAATATTACATTCGCGGGAGATCTTTTTGTCACTGCACAGAATTTAGTATTTTGGTCATATCTTTATATTCCCTTATCCAATTGAGGTGATTCAAATTAATTTAGAAATATAATTTAAAAGGATACAATTCTCCCTGAAATAGGATTTTCCCAATTCGAACGTTTACTACCCCGAAATTAGGTTTCAAAGTTTGACTAAAAATCTACTCAAAAATCTTGTGTGATTGGAATGAATTTATGAAAATATTATTATCATATTTTATTCTTTTTTGACTTTTAATTGCATCCAATTGACTCCTATCAATCTTCAAGTATCGTATCATGGTACATATCAATCATTGAGTGTTTGCAATTTGGTCCTTCTTCATTTGATTTGTATACTTTAGTCTTTGAATTTCTAATTTTTTCCAATTGGTTCTTTCTTTAACTTTTCTTCCAATTAGCCCTTTGATTTACTTCATCAACTCTTGATTTTCACACTTTAGCTCTATTATCATCCAAAGGATTTGTTTTTCCTCCATTTTCTTTAATTTCTTCACTTTGGGATTATTCCTGAAATATAAACAAATAACAATGAAATAAATAGCAAATGTTCTTGAACAAACAATTAAAATCCTACTTTTATGATAGAAATAAGTATAAAATACACATATCAGTGATCTTTAATTTGACACCCATATTACATATTTTTCGATTTCAAAATAATACAATATTTATTAAAACAATAATAATAAAATAGAAAAAATAACATTTTGATGTTATTAAAAGCATAGGAAGAATGTCAATGTAATTAATGACACATGTAAAATAATAATTGCTAAAATATTTAATATACTATTTCTTAGCAAAAAAATTTCAAATTTAAAAAGTTTTTTGGCAGGAAATTATGTGTGTATTTTTGTGGCAACTATTATACTTTTATATATACTATATTTTCCACTCATAGGATGCACTGGAATATATTTGCGATAGTGATTTCGATAAAAAATTATGAAAATATGTTAATTATACAATTATATCAAATAAAATCATTGTATAGACAAAAACAATCAAAATATGAAATGCAATATTAATAAAATTAATCAAAATTAGAAAATCCTGATCTTTTTAGGATTTTTTTCTTTAAAAAAAAATCTTTATTTATTTAATTGACATATTAGGAAGTCAAACTTAAATGATTATTTATTTATTTTCATAATATATTAATCCATTTTTTTTCATTTCAAAATCCTGATCTTTTTAGGATTTTTTTCTTTAAAAAAAAATCTTTATTTATTTAATTGACATATTAGGAAGTCAAACTTAAATGATTATTTATTTATTTTCATAATATATTAATCCATTTTTTTTCATTTCAAACGTAACACATAATATCAATCAAGTATGAAATTATTCATTTAGAAATAATTTGTTTGGATTAGTTACTTAAACTTTTTTTTTTTAATATTCTAAGTAGAAAACTTATAAAAATATCCAATATAAGAAATATTCTTAAGTTCTTCCCTTTTTTTTAGTAAATGGAAAACTAATAAGTTGTTAATAATATTTTTTTTCAAATTAGTTGCTTTATCAATATAAGAAAAAAAAAGTGAATATCAATGAAAATTTTCATTACAATGAAAAAAATAATTTTTTTAGTTAATTTGACCTCTGTTTGGCAATGATTTATAAATCACATAAATTTTCAAATCATTTTTAACCACACATATTTTTTCTTAATTTTCAATGATACATCTTATAGGGAAAAAAAAAATATTTATAAACACAAATTTTTTTACAAACAGATCTGTCTGAAAATTTTTGTAATTTATAGAAATATCTATAATTTTTTTTTTTTTTCAAATTTACCGAGTACATGCTTATTTATATCAAATATTCAAATGAAGGAAAAATAGTTAAAAAAATGTAAAAAAAAAAAAAACTGAATAAAAAACATCAATCTCAATAATAAAAACATTTGAACATTTTTTTCTCTACTTTTTAACCACACATTTATCAATAAAATTACACATAAATTTATAAAAGATTTCTTATTTTTAACCACACATTCTCCTAAAAATAACTATTCAAAACATTATTTTTTCTAATAAAATTTTTTAAAATCAATGACGATTTTTTTCATTTCTGTTTATTTAGTTTGAAAATTTGAACATTTTTCTCTACATTTATCAATAACATAATATTACACATAAATTCATAAAAAATTTCCTATTTTTAACCACACGTTCTCTTAAAAATAACTATTCAAAACACTATTTTTTCAAATAAACTTTTTAAAAATCAACATCAAACATGGGCATATATTAAAAAATTTACTCATAATTATTAAAATTTATTCTATTACCATAATAATTAAAATTTAAAAAACAACATAATCAATACAAATTATTAATTAAAAACTTATTTAGAAATAAATGCTAATTTATATATTTATTTAAGTAATAAACGACTGTACATTTCCATAATTTTTATGCATTATTTTTAACTTCATTGAAAATGAAAATTTACAAATTTTTCTGCATTTGACTTGTATTTAACATTTTTTTTTAGTTCTCAATCAAAAATTTCGCACAATAATTATAAATATGTATTGTAAAAAATCTTAGCCTCTATTTGGCAAATCCAAAAAAATATGTTTTTAACACAATTTTCCAAATTATTTTTTAATCACATATTTTCTCTAGTTTTCAATGATACATCTTACATCGAAAAAATAAAAAAAATATTTTTAAACACAAATCTTTTTACAAACAAATCTATTTGAAAAATTTTGTGATTTATAAAAATGTCTATAATTTTTTTTTTTCAAGTTTACCGAGCAAATACTTATCTATATCAAATATTCATATAAAAAAATGTCAAGAAAATGTGAAAAAAAAAAAATTAAAAAATTAATTAATTATTTATTTATTTATTTATTTATTTATTTTTAACTTTGGGTGGAAAATTCTTGGGAGGAAAACTTTTGGCAGCACTTCTCATTTTATATAGTAGTAGAAGTAGATATTCAAATGAAGAAAAAAAGTTAAAAAAAAAAATGTAAAAAGAAATGAATAAAAAACACCAATCTCAATAATAAAAACATTTGAACATTTTTCTCTACATTTATCAATAAAATAATATTACACATAAATTCATAAAAAAAAATTCTATTTTTAACCACACATTCTCGTAAAAATAACTATTCAAAACATTATTTTTTCTAATAAAATTTGTAAAAATCAACATTTAGTGGGCATTGTGTATAAAAATTTACTCATATTTATCAAAATTTATTCTATTACCATAATTATTAAAATTTAAAAAACAACATAATCAATCAAAATTATTAATTAAAAACTTATTTAGATAGTACATGCTAATTTATTTATGTATTTAAATAATAAATGATCATAAATTTCAATAATTTTTATACATTATTTTTAATTTCATTGAAAATGAAAATTTACACAATTTTTTGCATTTGACTTTTGTATTTAACATTTTTTTTTTTAGTTTTCAACAATAAATTTTGCACAATAATTATAAATGTGTGTTGTAAAAACTTTTAGTCTCTTTTGGCAAATAAAAAAAAAACCATGTTTTTAACACAATTTCCCAATTTATTTTTTAACCACACATATTTTTTCTCCAATTTTCAATGATATATCTTACATCGAAAAAATAAAAAAAATATTTTTAAACAATTTTTTTTTTTTTTACAAACGGATCTATTTGAGAAATTTCGTGATTTCTAAAAATGTCTATAATTTTTTTTTTTTTTTTCAAATTTACCGGACACATGTTTATTTATATTAAATATTCAAATAAAGGAAAAAAATGTTAGAGAGAGAGAGAGGTAAACGCCGCTTTTTTTCTTTTGAATTTCAAATGGCTGCCAGCCAAAATCAAGCAGCCCAAGTTTTTTTTTTTTTTTTAAATAACTATGGGCGAAAAATCTTGGGGGGAAATTTTTTTACACTCTTCTCCTTTTATATAGTAGAAGATTTTAGGAAGTAAAACTTCAATAATTATTAAAATTTAAAAAATAACATAATCAATCCAAATTATTAAAAACTTATTTAGATAGTAAATGTTAATTTATATATATATTTAAATAATAAACGATCGTAGAGTTCGATAATTTTTATACATTACTGTTAACTTCATTGAAAATTAAAACTTAAATAATTTTCTGCATTTGACTCTTATATTTAACTTCTTCTTTTTTTAAGTTTTCAATCAAAAATTTAGCACAACAATTATAAAAGTGTGTTGTAAAAATTTTTAGCCTCTATTTGAAAAATCCAAAAAAAAAATGTTTTTAAACAACACAATTTTTCAAATTATTTTTTAATCACACATCTTTTCCCTCTATTTTTCAATCATACATCTTACTTCAAAAACATAAAAAAACATTTTTAAATACAAACTTTTTTCCAAACATGTCTATTTGAGAAATTTTGTGACTTATAAAATGTCTATAAATTATTTTTTCAAATTTATTCAGCACATGCTTATCAATATCAAATATTCAATAAAGAAGAAAAAAAAACGTTAAAAAAAATAAAAATTAAGAAAATGCGGCTGTCATGCGTCAGTTGACACCCGCAATTTTTTGAATTCAAATTTTCAAATAGTGGCTGCCAGTCCAGTTTTTAATTTTTTTTTTTTATATATAACATTAGGTGGGAAATTCTTGGGGGGGGGGGGGGATTTTGGGATGCACTTCTCCTTTTATATAGTAGGATATTAAGATTAAGATTAAGATTATTTTTATTATTAACGTTAATATTGAATGATTTCAATCAATATTTTAGTTATCAATATTAAAATTATTATTTAATTATGATTTTTTATTTTTTATTCTTAATATTATAAATCATATGTATAGCCATCAATGATTAAATTGTGTTTTAATTATTAATGGTCAAATAATTTATTATCTTTAATATTACAAATCATATTTTCTAAAATATATATTATTATTAAATATTTTAATAAATTAAGCCTCTGTTCAGCAACTATATTTTTGTTTCGAGGTAAAATGTGTGGTTAAAAAATAGTTTTGAAAAAAATATGTGATTAAAAAGTGGGTTGAAAAAATGTGTAGCTTACAAATAATTTATAAAAATAGTTATTCAACGAATATTAATATTGAAGAGTTAATACTTTGATTTTTTTAGTTAATAATATTAATAGAATGATTAATATTTTTTAATCATTCTTAATTTTAATAAAATTTTAAAGATTATAGGGTATAATTTTCAATATAATTTTGTAATCTTCAACTTTACTCGATTGTCGTATCATGATAATTGCTAGATTTTCAAAATTATTATTTTGACTACTTATTTTTGTAAATAACGTTTTATTGGTTAAATTCAAATATTTTGGTTATTTCTTTTGTAATTATTGTGATTGATGTTTTTGAATGAAAACTAAAAAGTCCGTTAAATATAAGAGGCAAATGTAGAAGTTATGATAAATATGCTAATACATTTGACATGCATCAATATTCATGCACATAATATTATATCAAATACGATGTACCATTAAAAGACTACTAAATTTACATTTTCATTGAAATTATTAATAATTCATAAAAATTATTGAAATCAATAATAATTTATTATTTAAATATATAATTTGACGTTTACTATTCAAAGAATTTTTTTAATAATTTGAATTACTTATGTCATTTTTTAATTCTAATAATTATTGTAATATAAAATTCTTTTTTATGCATTTATATATGTGTTGATTATGTATAAGCACTTAAATTTTACGAATATTTATTGAAATAGATATTGCGGATAATAACTTTCATGCATTGCAGGGTGAAATACTAGTTTGATTAATCTACGCAAAGTATTATAGTTTACATGTCCTAAAAGTTCATGCCAAATATTAAATGATTCCAACAAGTAAGAAGATGTAATTTTTTTAATAGAAGGGGTACAACAGTCGTTACATTCATCTTAAAGATCCCCTCATTTAGGTAGCCATTTCCTACAAACATATCATTTTTAGTAAGGACAAATTTGTTCGATAAAAATACAAGTTTAAATCCGTTATTGCTTAACAAAGAACCGGATACCAAATTCTTACGAATCTCGGACATATAAAGAACATCATTCGATGTAAACTCATTTCCTCTAGTCATTTTCCGCACAATCTTTCCATGTCCTCCAATTTTGTAGGATGAAGAGTTTCCTACGTAGAGTTGTTCAACATGATCCATTGACTCGTAAGTAGAGAACATCCGGCGGTTTGCACATATGTGGCGAGTAACTCTAATATCTACCCACCATTCCTTATTATTCCCTACTAAGTTACATTGAGAGATAACTGCAGAAAGATTTATATCTTGTACTTTGTTAGGAAGGTTGTCATGTTTGTTACAATAGCTTGAGCTGTTTTACTCTTGGTATTTTTTGGCTTTCGATAATCCCTGGATTGATGTCCGGCTTTGCCGTAGTTGTTACAGATTACTTTGAACTTTTTAGGAGCTTTTGAAGAATCAGTTTGCCCTTCCTCATTATGCTTCCTCTTTTTGTTGGTCTTGGGACCTCCTTCAACAATGTTGACCTTTGATTCCATTGAATTGAATGCACCATTCATCTTTTTAGATTTGCAATTGTCTTCTTTAATTCAAAATCGGACAATAATATCTTCAAGTTTCATTTCTATACGCTTATGCTTCAGGTAATTCTTGAATTCCTTCCATAAAAGTGGAAACTTCTCAATCAGTGCAGCAAGTTGAAATGATTAACTAAGTCTCATTCCTTCGGCATGAATATCACTGAGTATAATCTGGGGTTCTTGAATTTGGAATATAACAGTTTTGTTTTCAACCATTTTGTAATCCAAAAAATGACCAACAATGAATTTCTTCGCGTTGACATCTTCGATTTTGTATTTGGTATCCAAAGAGTCCAACCGTTCTTTTGCGGACTTTGTATTGCAGTACAAATTATATAATACATTGTCAAGTTCGTTCAATACATAGTTCTTGCATAGGAAATTTGAATGCTTCCATGCATCAACCATTTTCAGTTTCTCTACATCACTTTCATTTTCTCTGAATGAAGGTGTTTCTTCGTTAAGAAACTTTGCCAAATTTAAAATTTTTAGATAGAAGAGCATTTTTTGTTAATATCAAAATTTTAGAGGGGGAATGAGATTCAAAGCATAGAATGTTTGCAATCAAAATGGTGTAATTGTTCTGGCTGCAGTGAAGGCCATTTATAGAATAATTCGTGACCATTCGAATCCTTTTCAAGCATTTTCAAAACTTTGGTGACTATTCAAACCATCCAAAAATCGAACATACATACCTGCTTGTTCAAACACTGCTTCACCTTATGTTTTATGAACAAACACTCCCAAAAAAGGAAATTGCATGAATTAGCCACAGATAAAAGATTAATTTCAATTAAATACCCAAGAATTTGATTAATTAAAATTTGGCCTAAAATTCTAAATAAATCTTGTCTAAAAGTGTATATATATATATATATCAGAAGGACTCACACCCATAAACGTGCCGTGTCTGTCGGATAGACAGCGACAACGACGCGCGCGTGTGGGGTTTGGACCAAACCAAATAAGATGTAGGTTCCCCCTTCTAAAGATTACTGGTAACCCTTGGGGTCCAAACCTCATTACCAAACTTTCATAGTATAAACCACACAAAAGTTCCTAACTTTCCTATGTGGGATAAGAGTTTTAACAAATTCTTTACTTATTTAAAGTTTCAAGTGGATAATTTTAACATATATTATTTCATTCAATTCTAAATGGTTTTTGATAAATAAATATATCACATTGATCATCTCGCTGAGTAGAACGTTTATGCTAAGTCCAGTCAAAATTGGAATACGAGTCCTATTGAAATTGGAGCTCAAAGTTGACCTATTTAACTTTATTTGTAAACCATTTTTTCAACATTAATTTTTATCTTAAATTAGAAACTCATAAACATTAAAGCTTATCTAGTATTTTTCTAATATATTTGAGCTTGTCCTAATAATTTCGTATAAATTAAATTTACAATTAAAATGAGTCAAATTTAAATATATATTTGTAGACATATATGACGAAAGATTAGAAAATAAAAAAAAAATTAATTAATACCATAATTTGAATCAATATTGATTATTGTCAAATTTTACTTATTTTAGATAAGTAAATATTTGAAAAATGCAATTTTGGGATATAAATTATGTTATTTAGAGCTAAAGTTATAAAAGATCTCATTTTAATTCTTAAAATCTAAATTGATTTTATTTGTTATTAATTTCATTTATTTAATTGTAGGGATATATTGGACAATTTCTTACACTGAATTCGAGTATTTTCGACCCAAAAATCCCTAACCTAATTGGAACACAACACACATTTTTTTAGACCCAACCTCTCTTACAACTCAACACCCATCCTCTCTAAAAAACTAACCTCTCACCCAGCCGCCCCATCACTCACCCAACAAACCTCTCTGTCAAAAAAACCTTCAGCACTCGTCACCAGCCTCCACCGTAGAACAGACACACCTCTCCTTTCATGCCTCAGCCTCCACTCACGCCCTAGACTTCCCACAATTGAAAGCAGCCACTAGAGAGCCCACTTCTCCATCCCTTAAAACCAGCAGCCTCATCCTCCCTCATCTTAGCCCCTTCACACAGCAGCCGGAACGCAGCCAGTTCTCCTCTCAACCGAACACCATAGTCCCTCCACCACACAGCCACCTTGCCCGTCCACTGCTCACGCCAGCAGCAACATTTCCAGCCCTCAACATCTCAGCCAGTAGCCTCGCAACCTTCGACTGATTTAAGAGAGGCTTCAAAGTGACATTTTGGGTGATTTGTTCTAGTTTTGCTTAGATTTTTATTTGTTTCAGTTATTTATTTTCATAAATTCAGATTGTTGATGATTAGTTAAATTGATATATATTTTTTTAGATATAGGATTTTTAGTTTCAAAGTTTGAATTTCATTTTCTAGCAATGGTTATTGTTTGTTTGAATTTTATTTCGGTTAATTCAATTATGTTCAGCTAAGTTATATGGATGAATTCTTGTTATTGATAAGGGTTTACAAATTCTTTTAAAATTTTCAGATTATTTTACTTGGATTAATGTCTCCGATATGGTATGTATTGCATATGCATACAACATGCTCGACTAAATGCCGTAGAATAAATTGATTAATTTTCTTAGTAATATGTTTAAATCTTATCGATCTCAAGAAATTCATACTAATCTTATTTACAAAACCAAAGTGATAATGAAAGAATAACGCCACTCATATTTCTCTTTTATTGCAATTTAATTATATCATTTTTAAATTCATTTAAGTAAACTTAAAATCATAGTTTAAGACTTGAATTTGGAAAATATTATTATACCATAAAAATCCTTAGAAAAAATGACCCTGGATTATTGTTAGACATTAACTTGACACTGTTATACTTGAAAGGTAGATTTTCCATCGAATCAAATATACAATTTGAGTCATGATCCATTCATTAATGATCAGGCTGGTATGTATTTCCCATTATCATGATTAGTATACTATAATATGATATGATGAGACATGAGCAAGCTTACAATTTGTCTGATAACTACATTTTAATTATATATACATTTTTATATCACTTTTTAATCACATATTTTACCTTGAAAATAACAAATTCTTTGTTTATAAATAAAAAATCTTTTATTAAACAGAGACGCATTTGTTTGGTAACACTGTTTGGTTTATTAGCTGGTTTATTTACGATTTTGAGGTAAAAAGTAGTGGTAGAAAATTGATTAGAGAAAATGTATATGATTAAAAAGTGATTTGAGAAATTGTGTAGTTTATAAATTGATTTATAAACCAATTTATTTAATTTACCAAACACTTGCTTATGAAATGGAAATTTCATAACTTATTTGTATGATCACCTTCCTACACAGATTGATTTAATCGATGTTTGACTATACTCATTTTTAACTACATTCACACAATAAAATATTTTTGTACATAACTCAAAAAAATTTCATACTTTTTAACTGTATAATCTTCAAAAAATCACTATTCACAACCTCAATCCCCCCAATTTCTCTTTGAAATTACCATCAAACAGGTAATTAATATAATTGGTATTGATCAAATACCCCATCTTGGAGGATTCTCAATCTAAAGAAGATTACTTTCAATAGAAGTCTGGTTTCTGAAATCACCCAATTGTTGGGGAAAAATGAGTCTCCACAGAGTCTTGACAAGAAATAATGTAAAGATCTCTAATTGTTTACATATTTGCTCGTGAATTGCATGTTTTCCGAATTTGTAAGCACTTTAAACATCGTCTCCTTACAAATCGTAACAAACCAGTTGTGAAATGAAATGAAATGAAATGTAAGACATGATGGCATGAAAACCTTATCAGTTACTATGAAATGCTTGTCTGAAATAGACAATGTACAAATATGTTAGCAGAAATAAAGCCCTCCATTCTCAAAATATAGGAAGACAATCAGTGAAATATCAAGAATATATTACACAATTCACAAGAATAGATTAAAGATGAACTTGATTAGAAATGAAGCTTTTTCTAACAAGTAACATGCAACAACAGATCCTGCTTAAACAACAATAGCTGAAGCAGGAAGGATCTCACCGTCTCCTCCAAAATTTAGTTTGGCTAAAAAAATATTGTTACTTGTGCTTGACTATCCTCGCTTTCCAGTAAAACCTTTCTTTCTTTTTGAAGTGGAAGAAAGGATAGTGTCCAATTTCTCAAAATAGATAAATGAATGGATAGTCGAGCAAGTGGCCCACGGAAAGAATACACGAAATGAGTATAACTAACCCAATTGCGAGATTCAAACAATTTTTTATCCATGACAACTTGGTGGACATCCATTGATGCCAATTACAAAACGACCCTTAAGTCTCCCCAATATTATAGAAATGCCGATTGAGCAGTATTCATACTAGGTCAAGTCTTCCAAATCTCTGAAAACCCTTTCCTTCTTTCTCGCAAACCCTTCAACTCAACTCAGTTCACAAATTCTTGATGTTGAATTGATTTTAGAGTCTCTCTCTTTATTTGGCAATCAACCGGGTGATTTTGGGCTTATTCTTCTATGGAGAAATCGTAAGTACATCAAGAAACTTCAACTGAAGAGCTATGAGAGTCTAGGAGATTAGGCCTCTTTTTCAGATTCCATTCTGCGCCAAAACGGTTTCAATAAGTGGAATTGAGAACTTGTAGGAATATTTTTTTATGGTGTTTTGATGAAATTGGCTGAGAACTGTGTTTCTCTGGATTTTCTTTAGTTTACTGGTGAGGGATTAAAGGTTTTTGGGAGGGTTATGGGCAATGTTCTTAAAGAATTTGCATTGATTAATTGTGAATATGCAATGTAGTCGAAATTGCATCGATTAATTGTAAATCTTCGATGTAGTTGAGAAAGAATTGAGGTTGCTGACCAGTGACCACTTTAGGACAAGATTTGAAGAGATTAAGGAATAAGATGTGGGGGGGGGGGGGGGGGGGTAATAAAGTCTGATGGTTACATGATTGAGTTGCAATTTACCATTGGGTAATTATATTACCACCACAAAATTTATTTACAACACCACATTATAATCACACCACAATTAAAATATATTTTCAATAAATACACCACAACAAATTTACAATAATACTCCTAATCATATAAAAACTTTAAAATATATATATATATATATATATATATATTATTGTGGTGTACTCATCATCCCAAATTTCCAATATTTCTCCCATTTTCCTCATCATTGCCACCCATTGTTTCCTTAATTACAATTAATTAGGTTCAAATTTCCATGTTACGCATTTTTAATTGATGTTTGATGGATAATTGAAACAATAAGATATTCAATTTCATCTAAACATAGTAGGTGGATGACTTCTAAATACTTGATACACATTTTTTTAAATACTAAATGCAATTAGAATCACTATTTTTTTTTAATACTAGATGCAACTGAAAACACGATAGGTGGAATGCAGTACGAACACGCAAATATATGTAATTGAAAAACCATAGAATTCGAAAATCAAATATAAAATTTAATTGAAAATCAAATATAATTAAATAACCAAATTCCTGGGTGACATAAAAATATAGGGAACCTTGAACAATAAAATTGTTTCACTAACCTAAAGTCCTAAACTTTAATTTATGTTAATGTTTGCATGATGTTATTATTTGAAAACTCATATGAAATTATTGTATTAACATCTATTCTAATTAACTTGGTATTGAAAAGCAAAATTATAAAATAACAAGAAGAATAAGATGATTTAGAAAAATAAACATAGAGAAGATAATAAAATATTTGAAAGAAGTGATGTATATAAAAATTATTTTTAGTGAGATAATATTAAAAGAATATGTATGTAATTTTATTTATGTATATTTTTATAAATAAAGAAAATACTTTAAATTGTGGTGTAAAAAATAAATTTTGTGGTGGCAATATAGCCACCCTAAATATAAAGAAGAAAAGAAAAGAAATTTATTTGAAAGATTGTGGTGTATGTAAAAATAGTGAGAGAAAAATAAAATGATATTTTTGTAATTTCTTTTATGTCTATTTTAGTCAATAAAGAAATAACTTTATTTCAAATTATCGCGAGAAATTTGTCGCCATAATCCATATTCTCGCAAGATGTCTCAAATTGTCCCTCAACTTATTTCAAATGGTTGTTCAAGTAGCATTAATGAATAGGATACGACAAATTCTTGCAGCAACTAGGAGTTGTTTAAGGAAACCTTCATGACTACTGACTATAGTTATCTCCTTTTCTTCAGCATCTTGCAATTTAAAACATGTACAACACATAGTGAATTGGTACTTGTCATTCATGTGCACAATTGGTAGAAATCGTTCCTTGATTGAGGTATTGTAATAGCTAGTTGTAAACTCTGATAGATGAGATTGCGTGCTGATGCAGAATAGGTTTGATGATTACCAGGACCATTGAAACTTTCCCAACGATGGACCTTCTTTGACGGCTTGTACCTTAAATTTATGCTTGGCTTCTTCTCTATTTACATCCAAAGTGAGATCCGATGGCCTGCAACTTCCCATCAACAAGAAAGGTATTTTCTTCTCTTTCTTTTCTAAGATTAAAATTTGGGTTTTGCTTTGATTTTTTATAGGACGAATCTTAGGGGTTTTTGAAGGTTTGTATAATATATCATCATACTTAAATAGTGGTAGTTTGAAGGTTCATAACTTATCATTTTTTTAGGAAACGGATCCTATAATCATAGTAGATAGTGATGATGAATAGGTGAGGGTGTCATTACCTTTAAGTAGGATAAGTAATCATTCTTCTTCTTCATCTCCCTCTTTAAACCAATTTTTTACCTGTGCTTTGAGCCGTCCCACATCACCATCTTCTTCTCTCATCTGATCATACCATATATGAAGTTTTGACCATTTCTCCTTGAATGTAGCAAAAAATGGCCCGTGTACGACCTTTTCGTCGTCCTCAAGAAGCTTTAGTCATCCCCAAATCTTCTTTTTTAACAAATCTTGTTTTTGACGTGTTTAGGCAAGATGATCTTTACTTCTAACAATGTCGAAGCACTGTTGAAGGTGGAGGCTACCAAGGGAAAAGGTACAATGAGGAAAGTAGATACTAGGGATCTTTCGGTTGATCCTTCAGTCGATCCTCCAACTGATCGTTCTACACGACCTTCTTCTTCAGTTCACCCTCGAGCTCAAGCTCATTCCATAGCCAGTCCTCGTACTGGTGGACAAGAAGCTTCTACGCGGTTTGCCTCTCATGTAGTTGAAGATGTTCAAGTCATTGCAAGTGCAGTAAATCATGGTTTAACCAAGGATATGAAAAGGAGAGGTAGTATCAGTATTCATTGTCCTTTTTCAGTTGAGATGAGAATGGCTGTTACATAATTTTTTTTTTGCTCTTTTAATTGATGTCAGCATCATAACATATAACATTATTTTTAGGTGTTGGCCATGGAACGAGCTCTCCTAGAATCATTGAAAACAACCTCTAAGAACTATTCTGAGGTCATGAATATGGACTCCCAACTGGAAGGGGAGATGGCTGAGTTGAAGAAGCTTTTAGCATAAAAGACAAGTCTTTTGTAACGCCCCGGATTCTGAACATCCGGAACGTCATTTCATCGTCTCAAATTAACTTTGAAAATAATGATTTAGCGGAAAATAAAACAACAATTGAAATTTCATTTTACATAATTTTATAAAGTTTGACCCAAAAGGTCAACAATTCGAATATTGAAATAATTTGAAAATAAACTTGGAACAAACATGAAATAAATAAGTTTCAACTTCAAATAAAACATTTCTAAAATCTCAATAATGGCCACCATCGCACGCCTCGCCGCCAACTCCGTCAACTGCAAAATTTGTTTTGGAAAACGTGAGTATTTCATAGAAATACTCATTAGACTCGCGTACAATAATCATTTAACATCATAAATTAAAACACATAATCATGATATTCAAGTCTCAGGTGTCTAACGATCACCAGTATTCTCATGAACATACAAGTTCAAGTCTCATGCATTTAAGCAAGTAAATTCTCGTAACATAGTCTCATGCTTAGAAAGCAAGTAATTCTTATGAATACAATCATACATGCTAAACTTATAATCCAAATAATTATTGATGCGCACTTTTGAAAAACGTAAATTTTTGAATAAGAGTCTACATTAATTTCTCGAGTATTGAGCAAACGGGAATAATACTTCTAATTCTCTCACGCATCGTCTAGCCCAAACAATAAATAAATTAAAATTAGTATTTTGGGATTTAAAGTTTTAAAAATAAAAGCTTAGGGGTTGAATTAAAATATTTTAAATTAAAGAGGACTCGAATAACTTAATTTAAAAATATAGTGGCTGAAATAAGAAATTTTAAAACTGAAGGGACTGTTTTAAACTATTTTAAAACTTGAGGGACTAAAAATAAAAGCTTTTTTTAAAACTTGGGGCTAAAATGTAAAATTTTCAAAACTAAAAATATAAACATAATATATATAATATATATCTATCTCTCTCTCTCTGAAAACGGCGACGCAGCGGCGGAAGAGGTGACCCGCGATCCACGTCGTCAGGCGATGACCCGGCGGTGATACCGCCATCGAGGGGCGGCGGTGTATAGGTGAGTGTGTGTGTCAAAATAATGAAGTTTAGAGTCTGATTCTGGGCTGCAAGATCGCGGGTTTATGGGCTGTGAGGTCGTGATTTTGGAGTTTTCACCGGCAATACTCCGGTCAAAATGGGTCGGTGATTGAGGTAGGTGTCTGGGCGGTGTCTGGGCTAACGATTATATTTTTCATTTTGGGTGTTTTGGATGTCGATTGATGCGGATTTGGAGTTGGGCGGTGGTGGGTTTCGTGTGGTGGTGACGGTGGTATCGAGCGGAGGTTGCGATTGGGCATGGTGATGATGTCGTGAGGTGTACAGATTATAGAAAAATGGGCAGTGGCTTTTGAGTCTTGGCCGGATAATGTGGAGGTTGGTGGCGTGATTCTGGCTGTGGTGGCGTTGTGGTGTTCTGATGGAGAAGGCAGTCGTGAGGTTGGCCGGGGCTGATGACTGTGTTTGAACGTGAGTTGTGATGGAATATATAATCTTTGTTGTATATTAAATTTGACAGCTTAAGAATTGAGAACGATTGGAGGGGTTGAGGGAGAGAGTTAAGGATTGGAGAAATGGTATGGACGTGTGGGGAGGTAAAATTTTGGAAAATAAGAATTTGTTATAAAGTGGAAAAAGAAATGTGGGGAATAGAAGACTAGGTGAATGATCATTTCTAAATTGGGATTAAAGAGAAATTAAATTAGTTTAAATTGGACAAGATATTAGAATTTGAAAATTTTGAACTAGGAAATAATAATTTGAGATTTTTAAAATAATTTAAAATTGGAGATTTAGCTAGAACTGGAAGTTTGAACATAAAATAGATAATGACATTGGGACATTTTTAAATTGAAATCAGAATTGGACTAACATTTAATTCAAGATAAATTTAATTTCATTTAAAATAGTTAGACGAAAATGTGTTTAAAAATAAATGGACAAAGTCGTAGCGACACATTTTAAATAATATTTAAATAAGTCACGGAAAATTTTCGGTCGCTACATCTTTAGTGGATAAGGAATCTATGATCT
This sequence comes from Ligustrum vulgare, assembly GCA_963555705.1. Classification (NCBI taxonomy): domain Eukaryota; kingdom Viridiplantae; phylum Streptophyta; class Magnoliopsida; order Lamiales; family Oleaceae; genus Ligustrum; species Ligustrum vulgare. Next base: position 35,974,674 of record OY743171.1, on the reverse strand, counting down.
CCTCTCTACGAGAAGAGTATGATCGACGGCTTGAGACTCGTGGTCGCGAAGCAGTCGAGATGTATAAAAGGTCTCCTGAGTTTGATGAAGTGGCTGGAAGGGTAAACAGCACAAATGATCCCTAACCTTTAGGTTCCTTGCAATAATAGTCCCTAATGTATAGACTTTGGCATTCACACCCTTAGAATCACCATAGTTGTGAAAGTAGTCCATACGCATATTTAGTTTGTAACCTATAAACGTTTGACATATTTAGTCCATAACATATTATGCTCCTGTTTGAGACCAGTTATTTCAAATAATGTGGATCGTAATTGTAATTTTAAAGAATTTGTACTTAAAAAGTAAGATTTTTATTTATTTATGTGTAGATTATTTTATTAATAGAATGCGTGACTGAAACGAGTTTTAAAAAAGTTCGATGCCCCAACTGATCCATCGATTGTTACAATTTAATCCTCGAACTTTAAATTTCTTCAATTTTACTTCTTTCTTCTCTTGATATCTTCAATTAATTCATTGATCTTCTTTCTTCTTCCACTTTAGCTCAACTTTGCACCTACATTGAATTCATTATCTCCTCATGTGCACAATTTAGCTCGCTTATCATTTAATTGACTTTTTTTGCTTCAATTCTTATATTTTTTCGACTTTAAGATGCTTTTTACAATATAAACAAATAATAACATAATCACTCTATTTTAGGATAGAAATAACTGTATAAAATATAAAATACACTTATCAACACCCCAAATCTAGAACTAGCGTTCGTCCTCGAAAAAAAATAAAACTAAACTATGAAACAAAGAATGCAAACGAAAAATATTTTTTTGTTTTGTCAATTGGTTTACCATGTGCCTCAAAAATTCAGATCAACATTACACTTTAGAATAGAAAGATGAATAACATCACAAAAATATTTCCATTTATCCTATGATCGACTTTATTTTGTGTGTATATCTATGAATAGCTAGAAATTAAATGCAAACTGATGCAAAAATACACTTAACATTGTGTGGCGAATCATGCATAATTAAGCGTGAATCTCATGTGGTCAAACAATGATTTTCCTCACAACCTTCATGCATGATCACAATTTGACAGTTTTTCTCTCATATCCCAATGTCTTTTGCTATGTATGTGGTTTCTAAACATTTATATTTTTTTATATTCCACTCAAGGTTGTTAGGACTAGATAAACATGCATAATAGGTAAAGGTAATGAACTCTCAATTTTATTTTATTTTTGGTAAATGGATGATTTTTTATTTTTATATCCTTGTCCCTTATCATCTTTGTGTAATACTTTACTCATTTACTTTCTAAGTGACCCCTGCAGCGAGTTTTGGATAAGTGACTCCCAAATCAGACGACTTTAAGGCATCAGATTCAGAGAATCCTTAGAGATTTAATAACCCGAGTCACAAAGGCGACAAAGAAAAGTTAAAGATATTTTAACGTCTTATGTGTAAGTCCTTTTTCCCTTACGCTTTCTAATTGAGTGTAATTGTTAACACATAAAGATACTCAATCCAAAAGCCTAATATAAAAATCTAATACAGAGACCTCAAGAACCAAGGCGATGTTAAAGGGCTTGAGAGATTTAGCGAATAAAGTAAGGATTGGGCGACCAAATGTTGAACGGCGCACAAGAAGCAATTCTCCAACTTAACCCACGATCCAAAGCAATGCTGATGAAGCCATGGTAAGCAGTTATCATAACGTGAACGGTTGACAAGATCATGGGCATTTAGTGCAATGCTAGAAGTAAGAAAGTGGGTGACTCAAGTTCGGTGATCATGGAAAGTTATTGAAGGAAGTTAAACTCAAGTTCGGTGATCATGAAAAGTTATTGAAGGAAGTTAATAAATGCAAGGAAGTAGGGAACGGTTACTAATCTTGCAATTCAAGCCAGCTACGAAGTAGTTTTCGATTCAAACAGTAGTTGTATATATTGTAGAAACTTAGATTTTTAGAAAGACGAACAAATCAAAACTCTCAAATATAGATGTAATTTTCTTATCTTAGATTTTACTATAATTTTTCTAGTTTAATTTGTGTGCTTGCACCTCTCGAAGGCATCTTGTAACTTAAGTTTTTCCAGTGCAAAACACATTTTTTTAGATTTTGTTTCAAGAAGTTTATTCCTTACACTTTTGTCTGATCGCCTCTTAATCATTAGTAAGAGCAAAACAACACCCCTCGGAATAGGACTCAATGATAGTAGATGTCGATATTTAATGCGTGCATTGAATTTGGAGTGGATACTCCTATAGGAATAACCAATCATGTAACTATATTTAACTTTATCAAATGGGTCAAAAAAATAACCAATTTGAGAATTTACTTGAACTTAAGTCATCGTTTCTAAAATTAACTCTAAAATATAATGAAAAGTGAAGGACTAACATGCTAATCTTTAGAAGTTAGAGATCAACTTACTGCTGTGAAAGCAAATTGAGGATCAATGATGCAATTTTCTCTTTATGAATACCTCAGAAAATATATTTTCAAATTCAAATTCAAATTCAAATATAATAAATATAAATATAATAAATAAAATAATAGAAGCAGAACGAAAACTCTAGACTCTAGTGGTATCAGTGAGACACTGAGACGCGTAGAGATCCATTCTGACTGGTACACCACTTTAGGTGGACCCGCAGCCAGCGGATGGGTGACACGCTTCATACGTAAGTTTTCAGTTAACGGTCCAAATTATTCCACAACAAACTACATTTTCATTGGCTGAAAAATGCAAATTTAATTTCTTATTGGTCCACGTCATCCGTAATGACATGGCCGTTGGTATGTAATTGGAGCCCCCATGAACCGAACTAATCGTCAATGCCATTTTTACTCGCTCTATATAAACCCTGCATCAAGATTACGCGCCTTCCATTGCATTACTCCTCTGATTCTCCACTGTTTGTTTACACGCACGCTTAAAAAAAAAACACACACACACACAAATATAAGCTCATATATACAGACACAGATACAAACGCGCAAATATTTGTGAAGTTTTCAAGGTGAAGCCATGGGTGGCTCTTGGAGGAGGAATAGTTCATTCGTTGTGCTAGCAATTGTTTTCTTTGGTAATTATGCTGTTTTTATTTTCTCATGCGTTATTTTATTTTTTATTTTTTTAATTTGTCTTAATCTCGTGTATTAATCTACCGTGATGTTTCTTAGTTGACAAATTGATGTTACGAGTTTTTTTTTTAAAAAAAATGAAAATTAGAATGGTTAGATTTAGAAATTAGAACCATTAGGTATTGAGAATTGCAACTTCGTATTTAACTAGCAAATTGAATTGTGTAATTGATTCTGAGATTTATATCGGATGAGGATTTTGAGTGTTGTTAGCGAGTTTACCTCATTAGACATGCCATTTTAGGCTTTTTTTGGGGGGATAATTCCACGTTTGTAGCGTTTAGACTTTAGAAAGTTAACGTAATATACACATTACGTTACATTATTGAATTATATCTTCTTTAATATGTAATTTGCAATATCTCTGCTTTCCTGATATCCAGACAGGGAAATTAAAGTAGAATTCGTTCATATATGCCACAAGATTAATTTTTCCTTTAGGTGAAGGAGAGTAGTTTCACATTTTGAAACCATTTGTCCGTAATTAATAAATTCACGGTCACTGTTTCTCCATTTAAGGTCTCTACTTCCTAATTGTTCCTTAACCTGAATTTGAAAAAATAAAAATATAGTTCTGGAGAGTGGACAGGCACAACTAAACAACGCAATTCTATTAATTACTGCTGCAAATTATACGAGTGCTTGCCCTGAATTCTCCATTTAAGGTCTCTACTTCCTAAAATGTTCCTTTATCTGAATTTGAGAAAATATAAATATAGTTCTGGAGAGTGGACAGGCACAACTAAATAACTCAATTCTAATAACTACTGCTGTAAATTATATGAGTGCTTGCTCTTAACGAACTTTAGAGCCTGTTTGGTAGTGTGAAATTTTTTGATTTTTGTGGTTTTTAAAATTTTTTTGATGGATGTGGTTTAAAAATGCTTGAAAAGTAAAAAAATGGTTAGCTTGACTAAGAATGGATGGTTGAGACGGATGTGGTTTAAAAATGCTTCAAAAGTAAAAAAAGGGGTTAGCTTGACTAAGAATGGATGGTTGAGATTGAGTTTGAAAAGTTGTGAAGAAAATTTTTCCTTTAGCAAACAAGCTATTAGTAGATGGAAGAATGAACTCTACCTTAGCTGAATAAATACTGGAATGAAAGTTTGATATCTAACAGTTATCAACAACAACTAGTAACTACTTTTTCAAAAACTCTACTGCATCGACATATTCTTCTCATGGTTCTAATTGCTTTTGGATTCTGTTTCAATTATTATTGTTTTGCTAAATGAGTTAAGGTATATAAGTGTTGAGTTGTTGACTAAACTTGCCTTGACGTCAAACAGGCTGTCTATCAGCAATTTCTATTGCGAAAGAGGAAGCCACCAAATTGGGAACAGTTATTGGTATAGACCTTGGTACAACCTATTCATGTGTCGGAGTTTACAAGAATGGACATGTCGAAATCATAGCTAATGACCAAGGAAACCGTATTACCCCATCATGGGTGGCATTCACAGATACTGAAAGATTGATCGGTGAGGCTGCAAAGAACCAGGCAGCTGTCAATCCTGAGAGGACTATCTTTGATGTGAAAAGACTCATTGGAAGAAAGTAAATCCTTTTTGCTCAATGTATAACAGTACTTTTTATTCTGCAGTTTGATGTAAATACTGAATTTAAGTTCTAAATTATTTCTTGACAGGTTCGAGGACAAGGAAGTTCAGAAGGATATGAAGCTTGTTCCTTACAAAATCGTGAATAAGGATGGAAAGCCTTATATCCAAGTCAAAATTAGGGATGGAGAGACGAAAGTCTTCAGCCCTGAGGAAATCAGTGCTATGATTTTGGGCAAGATGAAAGAAACAGCTGAAGCATTCCTTGGGAAGACAATTAAGGATGCTGTGGTAACAGTTCCTGGTAAGTTGTCTTTAAATTCTATAATTTGCGAACTTCCACTTTTAGTGAAACATTTAACTGGAATAACATTTTGAGTATTTAGTTATACTAACCATTTATTTGTGGTTATAACTGGCAGCATATTTCAATGATGCTCAGAGGCAGGCCACCAAGGACGCTGGTGTAATTGCTGGCTTGAATGTGGCAAGAATTATAAATGAACCAACAGCAGCAGCAATTGCCTATGGCTTGGACAAGAAAGGTGGTGAGAAGAACATCCTTGTCTTTGACCTTGGTGGTGGAACCTTTGATGTCAGTATCTTGACTATTGACAATGGTGTCTTTGAGGTGCTTGCCACTAATGGAGACACCCATCTTGGAGGTACAGATCTCTCCCTTTATAAGCTCTGCTCTAATTTATCCAATAAGTACATTTAATTAAGAATTCAATATTTGGAAACTGATCTATCCCTGCTAGAAGTGGCAAGGAATCATGCAATTATATTAATGATAATTTAAATCTTCAAATGTTCCAACAGATAGCTCTTGAACCCAGTCTTTCAACAATAGAGCTAACATATCAAATGGATTATGATCCATTTAAGCAATCTAAAATATATATGTTGTTCAGATTCATCTCATGATAATATGTAAAGTTTGATTTCAGCATTTAAAATTGTACGTAGTGGAAATACAGGTTATTCACTAGATAATATTCTGCTCTGCAGAGAGGAAGGGTTAGAAAAGATCATTCTGCGAGTTCTTTTGTAGTACAATTTATGAAAGTTTCGTTTGTTGTGCAGGAGAGGATTTTGATCACAGAATTATGGATTACTTCATTAAGTTGATAAAGAAAAAGCATGGAAAGGATATCAGCAAAGATAACAGAGCTCTTGGGAAGCTAAGGAGAGAATGTGAACGTGCAAAGAGAGCCCTGAGCAGCCAGCACCAAGTCCGTGTTGAAATCGAATCACTTTTTGATGGTATCGATTTCTCTGAACCATTGACCCGTGCTAGATTTGAGGAGTTAAACAACGACCTCTTCAGGAAGACCATGGGACCTGTGAAGAAAGCCATGGAAGATGCCGGTTTAGAGAAAAAGCAGATTGACGAAATTGTCCTCGTTGGTGGAAGCACCAGGATTCCTAAAGTTCAGCAGCTCCTCAAGGATTATTTTGATGGGAAGGAGCCCAACAAGGGTGTGAACCCAGACGAGGCAGTTGCTTATGGCGCTGCTGTACAAGGAAGTATTCTGAGTGGAGAGGGTGGCGAAGAAACCAAAGGTACTTATTGCATAAGATTTTATCTCGTCGACCTATTCAATGTTGCATGTGTGCGTGTGCTTGCTGTTAATCTTGATTTAGTGATGTTTTAGACAACTTATGTCTAAATTTATGACTGTTGTGTGCGCATTTGAATGCAGACATCCTTCTCTTGGACGTGGCACCGCTCACCCTTGGTATTGAAACTGTCGGTGGAGTTATGACTAAGTTGATTCCAAGGAACACTGTTATCCCAACCAAGAAGTCTCAAGTTTTCACAACTTACCAAGATCAGCAAACTACTGTCTCTATCCAGGTAATGTGTTCCAAGCCAAAACAATTATTACCCTGTTTATACTGTAAGTGTTAAGTAAATGGATGATTATGTCCTCGCAAAATGGCATGTTTGCACTTTAGCTGAGAGTGTCCGACAATTTAATAACAGGTTTTTGAAGGAGAAAGGAGTCTTACAAAGGACTGCAGGCTGCTCGGGAAGTTTGATCTCACCGGCATTCCTCCAGCACCAAGGTTTGTTGCATTCTTTGTATGAATAATTTGTTATGAATTTACTTGATGTTATATTTCGTCATCTGAATTGAATCATATGAACAGGGGTACCCCTCAAATTGAGGTTACATTCGAAGTTGATGCCAATGGTATCTTGAACGTCAAGGCAGAAGACAAGGCTAGTGGTAAATCAGAGAAGATTACAATCACGAACGAGAAGGGTCGATTGAGCCAAGAGGAGATAGACAGAATGGTTCGTGAAGCAGAAGAGTTTGCTGAGGAAGACAAGAAGGTGAAGGAGAGAATCGATGCTCGTAATAGTCTCGAGACGTACGTATACAACATGAAGAACCAAATCAACGACAAGGACAAACTGGCTGACAAGCTTGAGTCGGATGAGAAGGAGAAGATCGAGACTGCTACAAAAGAGGCCCTTGAGTGGTTAGACGACAACCAAAACGCCGAGAAAGAGGACTATGAAGAGAAGCTTAAGGAGGTGGAAGCTGTATGTAACCCGATCATCACAGCCGTCTATCAAAAATCTGGAGGAGCACCTGGTGAGTCCTCATCAGAAGATGATGATTCCCATGATGAACTGTAGGTAACTTTATAAAAGTTCATTAACTGCTGATGACAAGTGAAGCAAGAACAATGATACGGAGTTTAGAAGAGATGAGTAATGTATTTTTTGTCATTTGAGGACAGAGTCCATTGGCTGCATTTTTTTAGCTTATAAGGAATATTTCTTTTCAAGTGACTTGTAGTTTTTGTTTTACCAGATTTTGATGTTTAATTGACGCTTTGCGTATGTAATATACCTTTGGAATCTTTCTACAGTGAAATATTTTCTGGCTTTGCAATATGTTTTCTGCAGTAAATGAGTTTGTAAATTATGTTCGACAAACAATCTGAAAAAGAAGACCGGTTATAAAAAGAAGTGTTTTAGTCAATCATCTTGTCCTTTGCAATATGAAATATTATGTGTGTGTGTGTGTTTTCCTCAATCGTTTTTTTTCATTATAAAAAGAAGTGTTTTCGTCAATCATCTTTTTTCTAATCGACTTAAACTGTCTTAGTAATTTGTTGAATTTGTCTAGCATATCCTTCAAATCAGAAACTATACAATCATGTAACATTGAATCGCATAATTCACTCATAACGGGAGACATTAAAAGACAAATTAAATTTTGAATTAAACTAATGATTAGCACGTACGTTGCACGTCTTATGTATAGTATGCATATTGGTAATAATGGAAAAAAACTTAAATAGTTAAAATGTTATATATATATATATATATATTTTTTAATCTATGTGCATAATGTGAGAATATTGAATAAACAGAAATGTGATGTTTTGATTACAATAACTTTATTTTGTAAATTGTACCTCTCATGTGAAAGATGATTAATTTGTGTAATTTATTGTATAGGAATAAATAATTTTTTAACAATATATTCAATGTTTTATTGAACTAAAATGTAACATTAAAATTACAATAAAACTTCTTTGTATACAATATTTTTTGTTATTTTTATTTTCTGCTTTTACCAATACCTTTGTTGTTTGCATTGAAATTCCATGTGAAAGTGTGACATAAAATTTCCCATGAGCTTAAACTACCATGTAACTCCCATAATTTATAAGTGATAAACATTCATAAATTTCAAGTCTTAATTGTCAATCATACGTTTTGAATATAAAATGCATATTTGATGACTCAATCCACCATGACGAAGTTTTCAGTATATATGTATAGTTACAAAATGGAGGATATTACACTCAAAATGCAAGTATATACAGCAAATAGAAGATAACATGATTCAATAATAAATTGGATACAATCATCTGAAACACGAATAAGTTCAAAACCATGGAATCAATTCAAACCTGAACAACGTATACCACTAACTACGTGGACAGATTGACCACTACCAATAATCACACCATCTGCTCTCCATCCGACCATCTGTAACCATGCTTAAATAGTTAGCGTGCAATGCCTATTTTTGACACAATAAATATTAGCACTAATAAAAAAGTATAGAATCTAAAGACTATATTTCTAAATAAAAATTACCAAATTTTACAAAGAATAGCCATTATTCTTCAATTACGAAAAAAAGGAAAAAAATATCATATAAACATAAACAATAAAGAAAAATAACGCATAGGCATAACATATTTTTTACTGAAAAATAAATAAAAATTGTAATAATGTTAGAATAATAATATGAAATTTTATTACAACATTGTTAAATGTGATGGTATGTTAATTTAATACCAAATTGTTGTGAAACTATCAAAATTCTAACCAAGAAATAAGAGAGAAGATGGAGAGAGCTTAGAGAGTTAGTGGGAGAGAATTCTCTCATTCATTCTCAAGAAATTGGTGTACTAATTCAAGCAATTCCTACCTCTATTTATAGGGAAGGAAATGAATATAATAATCATTAACAAATATAAAGAATTTATAACACTCCCCCTTTAATGACTTATTGCTCAATTGCTTAATTGTCTGCCTCGTTAAAACCTTGTTAAGAAAACCCAATGAGATAAAACTTGAGCGAATGAAAAAGAGTACAACTGCTCCCCCTGATGTTTGCCATCATTCATCATTGAGTCTAATATCCGAAATGACATCAATGACAAGTAGTACAAATCATGTACTGGATACTTCGAATTATGAAGTGCTTCATTACTTCATTGCTGTATTGCTTTATTACTTTAGTGCTGCCTTGCTTTAGTGTTGCCTTGCTTTAGGTCTGCCTCGTTAAAACCTTGTCAGTAAAACCCAGTGGGACAAAATCTGAACGAAGGAAAAAGAGTACAGCCGCTGCCTCGTTAAAACCTTATCAGGAAAACCCTGTGGGACAAAACCTGGACGAAGGAAAAAGAGTACAGCATGACAGCATGATTCTCCCCCTGAAGTGTGCAATCAAGTATTATGAACCTTTTGAATAATTATATCATCATTCGTCTGGAATATGTATATATGAAAATCTTCTTATGTGTAGCCGATATCATAACATTCTTCATAAGATGTGTATGATTTTCTTCATTTGTTGATATCACTCCAGCACAATTTAAAGAGAGAGCTTGTTGTTGAATTATTACTTGCAGATAGCTGTGACAATGTCTCAAAAATCTTGCTAGAAAAACCCTGTGGGACAAAACTTTAGCGAAGGGAAAAAGAGTACATTATTCTAATTGATATGCCATAATTGCTCCATAATTGCTGCCTCATTAAAAACCTTGCTAGGAAAACCCTGTGGGACAAAACCTCAGCTAAGGGAAAAAGAGTGCAGAGAGTATTTGTTCCCTTCATAGAAATATCACAAGTATATTAATGCAATCTCAAATTATTTCATCAAACATATATTTTGTGATGAGCTTTTATAAATAGTTTATAACTCATTTATGAAGTCATAGCTCATTTATGATGTACTGAACATGCTATACCAAGCAATGTTTAGTTAGTTGACTGATTGCATTACTCAAATCTAGAATTGATTCACTTCTATCAAAATCTAGAATTCACTTCTGATGAATAATTAAATATTCATTTTCAAATTCACTTCTGGTGAATATTCATTTTCCAAATTCATTTTCCGGTGGATAATATAATTTTGCATATTGAAAATTAATTGCATGCCCAAATATTCAAATATAATAATAGTACACTCCAATTTCATTTTCATCATATATTATGGGGTCATATGTATCATTCTTCATGTGATTTTATTTTAAGAATCACATTTCATTCTATAATGATACTATTTTGGGCAAATTGAATCTTTTAATGATTTATACATATATGTTCTTGCACTTTATAAACTGCAATTTCTAATTTGCAGGAGTATAATCAATCATTGAAATAGATATCAATTTCGAAATATAATCTATAATCATTTCGCTTGAAATCCCAACGTACCGCGATCAACTGGTACATCAAAGAAAACTCCCAAAGTACCGAGATGAGAATCACACTTTTTGATCTCACTCATTGGTATATCAAAGAGCTCAAACTAGTGATTTAGACTATAGTCTATCCACCATATGTCATGCCAGTTCTATGAAAAATTTCGCGCGCAACGAGTCGTCTTTTACGACTGTGAAATATTTTTCATTTGTACATATAATTACTGGCTTTACACATTTAAGTGTTTTGACTTCAGGTCTTATAACAATAATCCCTACATTGAGATTTTATACTTGGCCAAAGTATTATAATTTCATCAACCTCATTTTCATAAGAGGGTTGTATGTATGCAGTCGACTTATTTATCGATTCCATTTCATGTCAATATAAACATAACATAGAGAGATCTCTTTGTATTTTTATCATCAGGCCTGAATCTCTTACATTTAATTATATCTCTTTTACTCACCATGAGTATTAAGCCTCAAAGGGATCATTTCCATTATTCAAGAGATATTTGTTTTTGGAATTGATTGTCACTATGCTTCAGGCATAATTACGCTTTAAGCTTGATCACGCTTCATGCGTGTTATTGTTTAATTTCCCCATAATATTCAAGAATCTTGTATTATATCAGTCGGCTAACAATGCCGCAACACATGTCATTCATAATTATGGATATAATCATAATATTATATCTAAGTGCGTTTTGTTTGAGTGTATATAGATATCGCACTTCTTTAGAAATCATAAACCTTTACAAGCAAATATTTATTTCATCGTATTGATATGTTTGTATGTAGAATATTGCTGCATAAGAAATATTTATATTCAAGTTGTTCTTATAGCAAATAATTTGAGGCTATTAATCTGCTAAATTATTAGCAATATAATATTCTATTATCTCAACTAATTCGTAAAATCATTAATGACTTTAAGATATATTCATGCTAGCATTTATCACTTTGCTCGTAATATCATTATTTGAGCAAATAATCAGTCATTCATTTTCTTAGTGAGATAATTAATTTGCTTTTCAGAACAAGCAGCAATGATAACTTGTTAACCTGAACAATCTTCTGGTTCTTTAATGAATGCCATTTTGCATTCTCAATAAATCTCATTATTGAATTGGAATCTAACCAATCATTATAGAACTTCTGGTTCAGCAAGACATTTCACTCGTACATATGTATGAACTTCTAGTTCAATATAGTATTCATTTCATCAGTACGTATTTCTGTATAGTTCAAATCAGTATACTTTTATTACTTTTAGTATACCGAAAAAATCAGGTACAATATCCAAGGAAATATCTCATGATCTCAATCTTGTCGCCAAATCTTCCCTTATTTCGAAAAAGGTAATGACGCATTATCTCATTGTTCCCACCTTTTCAATAATTTATTCCATTATTTCTTGATGGAATCGATATTGCTGACACGCGGAGAGCTCCTTTACGCGTTTAAATATATCATTTAGGAAGAGATTAGATCCATAAAAAATGGATGTTATATTATCAAATATTCGCAAATATTATTCTAATCTTCCGGTAAATGTTTTGAAAAAGATTTACCGAGTTCGACTTGAAAGATTGAGGCTGCTGATGGATCAAAGCTTTCCAGAAGATGTTCGTTGGTTGATCGAAGCAAAAGTTTGATTAGCTGGTGAATTACCAGATTCATTTTCTAAACACATGCCTGGTTTAGGTAAGAGTACTTTTGCAAAGAAACGAAGAGCAAAAAGGCTGAACGGTTGTTACAAATGTGCTCGTTGGACATATGATACTCGTTGCAAATCAGTAGGATATTCTTCTTGAAATCGGGATGATAAAATCGATTTCATTAAGGGTGGACTGAGTAAGGAGTCATTGGATGATATCCGATTGACTCTTGAGACGCACCCAAGTGGGTATGTGCAACGTGAACTCCTTTCCTTATATGCTTAATTTAACGAGGATAAAAACCGTTATAGTCTCGAAAATATAGTAGCAAAAGATCTTGTTTGCCAGGCTGTTATAAACAATGATGTTTTGGCTATGCAACATTAATATAAGGTAAATCATTTGATATATTGTGTGTATATATTTGCACATAAAATATTTTCATATTTCATTTCTTGAGTATTGATAAAGTGTATTAAAAAATCACCGAAATGTAAGCTTTATCAAAAGTAGTGTAACTTAGTCAGAATTAGGTTTTCACTTTTTCAAAAGATGAGCAGTAAATAGTGAAGTTTTTCAAGTTTAAAAAGCCAATGATTTTCACAGTTTTATGCATCCCAAAATATCATTTTCTCATAAGTTTTTTCTTCCTTATTCTCTCAAAGATGGAACGACCAAAACTTCGACAGATCAAAACTATCTGTGTATTTTGTGGATCAAAAGTAGGAAAAGGTTTTGGGTATCTAGAAGCAGCCGTGGATTTAGGAAAGAAGTTGGGAGAGAAAGGTATCAATCTAGTATATGGAGGAGGTAGCAGTGGATTGATGGGTTGTGTTTCCCAATCTGCTCAAGCAGAGAAATCAAGAGTGATAGGTGTTATACCCGTTCCTTTAGTTGATATCGCAGAAAAAACACGAGTGCATGAAGTACAAACCTTATCTATCCATGAACGCATAACTTGCATGTTATATGGTTCTGATGCCTTTATAGCCCTACCCGGAGGTTTTGGTACTTTAGAAGAAATCTTTAATATTACCTCATGGGCTCATTTAGATCTTCATACCAAGCCTATTGGGCTTTTAAATGTTAACAATTTCTTGATTATGCTGTGGAACAGGGATTCATCTCTCCATTTTCTAGGAGAATCCTTATTTTTGCTCCTACTATCGAGGAACTGCTGGATAAGTTGCAATCATATGTCCCCATACAAGATCCAGCAGGAGTTAAGATAGATTGGTCGCAAGGAAGGGGAATCAAGCGAAAATGAAGTCCGGTTAATGTAAACTTAACTTTGTGAACCCTAGAATAGATGGTGGTAGAGTACAGAGTATTCTTACTCTTGAGACACACATTAAATTTCTAGGATTTTATCAATGTTTCTTTATTTCCTCAAAAGATCAGAGGTGGTAGGATACGGCTACTCCCGAAACACATCTCTTATTTTGAGGATCATAAATGTTTCCCCCTTTTGTATTTTGCATGTATGACTCGTTTATGCTTCTTCAGGAGCAATAATAATAATATCATTTCAGCATGTTTAGATGATAATTTTTTACTTCTTCTAGAGTAAATATGTACTTCTTCTGGAATACATAAGTGCTCGTGCAAGAACTTTTCCAAACACTTATCATCTAATATTCATCTCATAATATTGATGAGATTATTTTCACATTAGCCATATCCGTGCTATCATGTGATATTATCTTATCATACATCAACATTCTCTTATTGAATAATCCATTTTTATCTATCTTTTCAATACAGATAATGGTAACTTCTGGTACCGTTTGATAAAATATTTTTATTAACATTTATCAACTTTTGGTAATGATTACTTCTGGTATCATTTGATAAAATATTTTCTAACTTGAGTATTGATTTTAACTTGAGTATTGATAACTTCTGGTATCATTAAATGAAATAAATAACAATAATATTGTATATATATTAACAATAATAATACTGGGGTTTTACCATCACGTATATATGTTGACAACAACCTCTAATATGTTAGAATTAACCAACAACTGAGGTGTTTCTGAAATAATATAAAATTTGAATATATGTAAAGTATTCCATATATTCAATTAATAAACCGACCATATAGGCGGTGTCAACATAAAGAAATAATTACCTTTCATGAGTGAGCGAGTCATATCTTCCAGTCAAGGTATTCATAATAGTGATCGAGTCATATCGTCAAATCCAGTCAAGGTATTCATAATAGTCCAATCCGTTACGATAATGGGTCATATCCAGTTAAGGTATAAATCCAGTCCATAATAACTCAATCCATCACGGTATGCCAATGACTATATTAATTATACCTTGTTTAAAATCTTTAATTTATCTTGTTGATCACATATTAATCGTTAATTTTCGATTAATTTACTTTTATGTATTACCAAGGGTAAAATTGTTCATATTTTAATATGTTGCTCATATGGATAAATCGAAACCGTCAATAGGTTTGAAATTTAATTTGGAACAAACTTACTTTTGGTTCGAAGTTCAAAATCCCGTCGGAAGTGCTTCAAAAACGGTTTTTAAGAAAACTGCCACGTTCGATCCCCGAAAAATTTCAAAACTGCACAAAACAGAAAAGTAAGATCATAGAAAAATCAAGATCGTCGATATGAACAAACTGCCTGTTGATGTCATCTCCGGAAACTGCCGCACGCGCCGTCATGCGCCGGTGAGACGTCTGCGCGTGGGCTTCACGCGCCGACGCGCCGGTGCCGGAGGATCGTCTTGTCGCCGTGGTCATGGATCCGATCTTTGATCATCATTTGGATATACGGTTTGGCGTGAATTTGGTTTGAAAGTTTCGTATTACACAATTTCTTCAATTTTTCTATGGACTTGAAATTGATCTACAAATCTATGATGTATAAATGATTTTCTAACAACAAAAACACTGGATTTGGAATATGAAATGTTGATTAGTAATAATCTGGTTTCTGATACAGAGGTTCATCATTTAGATGCAACTGTAGAGCATACTCCCATCATATTACTCAATAGGGTAGAGACTCGTGCTGATAACGTGTTGTGAAACTATCAAAATTCTAACCAAGAAATAAGAGAGAAGATGGAGAGAGCTTAGAGAGTTAGAGGGAGAGAATTCTCTCATTCATTCTCAAGAAATTGGTGTACTAATTCAAGCAATTCCTACCTCTATTTATAGGGAAGGAAATGAATATAATAATCATTAACAAATATAAAGAATTTATAACATAAATGAAATAGTTTAATAATATGGAATTATAACAATGTAATTCTTAACAATAAATTAATTAATGTAATAAATCTCCCTTACATGATTATAACCAATACAGTGAAGTCAACAAATCCATTCTACTCATTTCCTCCACTTCCTTGGGTTCTATCCATTTGATCAAATATCTAAATTGCTACTCTAGATGCAACTAAATATTTTTCCATTTATAGTAACGTAAATGTGGCATGCTACCAATGTTATCAACCTCCAATAAGAAATTTATCTATTATTCTATAAGAGATCTAAAGAAGCACTAAAAAAAGAGTTACTACAAAACAATTTCTTCTATTGTTGCATGGGACAAAAAATCCACTATGAATCAGATTTTCTTGTGAACATAAAGTTTCCATTAAATATGGCTTCTTTGTCTACACATCAAAACCCATAAATTGTCAAATGAGATTTACAAAAATAGCATTCAATTTCTATAGGTTAGAGTCAGTTGAAAAATGTTCTTTCTAGTTTCTAACGGTAAAACAGCATTGCAGCATTAAATCAGGGAAAACAGTTTTCCCCCATAAAAGACAATGTATCTCAACATAAGAGGAAACTTTGTGACTAAAAGAAATTCATACTTAAGGATCCAAAAGAAAAACAGTTTTCCCCCATAAAAAGACAATGTATCCAAGCATAAGTGGAAACTATTGCCAAATGAACCCAAAATAATGAAATGGTTTACACAGAGAGATAACTACTACTAACTGTTAACATGTATATGTGGTGCCAAGTGTTCGACAGGTATAGCATTTTATATAGTCATGCTATATATAATAGGAGAATAATATAATACCTCTATTATATCTCACTAAAATTTACCTCGGGAAATAATTTTTTTTAGCTAACAATATGTTATCAGACTGGAGATGAGAGCTTACCTGGACCAGGTGTAAAGTGGCATCACTTGGATTTGATGAACCATCATCAGAGAAAACATTCCTACAACTCATGTAAACATCATAATATTAATAGATATTAACATGTTATATCTTTAAATGTTTTTAAACCATGGCAAACAAGTATAAGTTTTTAATCGGTTAACTTGTGTAGCATAAAGTGAATTAATTTTACTGTCCTTTAACTTGAGAAGGACATTTAAAAATATACTAATGTTTTGAAAATACGATTTATTCAGATGATTGGTTTCAGTATCCAAAGGTCGGTTGTTCTTCAATATTTTGTAATGAAGAACAAATTTAAAAATATTTTGCAGACATCTACTTACCAAAACCAAAGAAAGGACCCCTGCGTTCTTCAGTTTTCTAATTGCAAATACCCTGAAGAATAAAATGAAAAACATAAAAATATTGAAGAACACCTCTAAAAGACTCGTTGATAATAAAGAGAAATCAGTGAGACATTTGTATTTCAAATTATTGTCTGTACAGAGGAGGTGCACAAGTTACCAAGAATAAAATTAATCCTATAACATGTTCTCTTTTTTAATCATGGCCCAAAATGAGATACGCTCGGTAAAGAATCACAAATTTCAACTGTTCTTAGTAGGATTTATGCTACTATTATTTACGTTTTTCCTTTTTTAATGTGGGAAAAATATAAGGAAGAAACCTACCACCATTCAACATTCTGCTTGGTCGGCGTCGGGCGAGGGGTCTGTCATCACCCCCTCATTCTTCATCATACACCATCCCTCCAGCGTAGTTCTAGAGTGGATGATCAGCGGGGGTACAAAATTGGGGCTAGCGAGAAAAAACCAGGAGGGGTGTTCTAGGATTTTCTTCTAGCCTGGAACGATAAGGGGGTTACGAAATTGGGGTGGCGCGAGGAAGACGACGAAGATGGAGAGGTCGTTTGGTTTCTAGGGTATCAAATGGAGAAGGAGGCAGTGGCAGGTGTCGATAGGCAGAGATGTAGGCGTTCTCCAATTGAGAAGAATAATGGGTTTCTTGGTTTCGAGGGTGTTCATGTTCAAATGAATAGGCGGTGATGGACTATTTCTAAGCAATCGGACAGTGGTGATGGGAAGCGCCGATGAAAGACGACGATGGGAACGATCGGGAGTGTCGTTCTCCATTGGAGAGAAGAGAAACGGGTAGAGACGGATTGTGTAACCTAAGTATTATTTTTTCAATCAAATGTATTTATTGGCGAGAATGGTGTAGGTGGTATAAAGGAAAAAAATGTGAGGGAAAAATAGGAAAGTGAAAGATTTTTCCACATCCATACTTTTTAAGGTAGTTTAGATTAGATTTAGATTTAGATAGACTAATGTAACACAACGGTTTATACAATAAGTTACACACCCTCTCACATGGGTGTGGAGTCCACACACTGCGGGCCCCACACCTATGTGAGTGGGTGTGTACACCAGTGTATAAATTAATGTGCAATTCTAGCATGGTCCTTAAATTTTAGACTATCACAACAAAATTATCCGTAAACAATATTAATATATAAGCAATAAATACATAATACGTACCCCACGACCCTTTTTCTGCTTTCAAACTCATTCGCATTGTCAACAATGTAAAGTTGAAAATTGCGGATCTAAACCGTCATCAGGCAACAGACTCTCAATCTCATGACAATTTTGACGTTGTAATCTGAAAACGGGATGACCTCTACCATAATTCAGCCAATTATCTATTCCCCCATAGAAGTGAGCGAAAATATCATATTATATGTCTGAATGTTCTCAATGAAATTTTTAATCCTGTCATCTATGTCATATAACAAATCTTTTAAAATAAGAGGATGATCTTCCATAAGATGAATCTTCACTTTCCCTTCCATGCAACAAAGTAGGGGTGAACAAATAGACCGTGAAGTCGAACTAAATCGCAATAAATGGTTTGATTTTGTTCGGTTTTAAATGTGAAATGGTTTGCTTCGATTTAGAAAAATTCCAAACCACCTTAAACGGTTTAGTTTATGTTTCAATTGTCAGACCGCGGTTTCAAACAGCCAACTGGCCAAATTTTAAAATATTAAAAAAATTAAAATAAAATAAAGGCAAACGTTCAATTTTAAAAAATGCAACATACTTTTTATTGTCAACAAATTAAAATTAAGGAGTTAAAGATTAATTTGTTCAAAACCACAACCATTTAGAAATAATTATTGCTCTTACATTTCATAATCATCATTCAAGATATTTTGTTAAAATAAAAATTTTAATATAAAAACTAACTACAATTTAGTTAAGAAAAAAATTTAATTGTTTACTTTTATATAATGATTCGAAATAAAGCACTCAATTAGAAACTGAATACTATTATTGAGCTAGTTTCAACTTGAAATTTTAAACGAATATTTATCTTTGATCTCGCTTTGGAATATATTAATTCATTCTTTGGCAATCCGTGATTTCAAACTGCACCAACCGCAAAAAATGGCTTGCTTTGATTTTGTTTAGAAAATGAAATGTTTTGATTTGGTTTGGTTTGGAAAAATTTCAAACTTTTTTAAATGGTTTGGTTTGAAATAATACTACAAACCGTCCAAACTAAACCGTGTTCATCCTACAACAAAGTGAGAATTTTGAATTACGACATGTTTTATAACGCTTATCCACTCTCTTCTCGAACCAAAAATTTACCTTGCAAGATGAACACTTAAATGTAGGATCTCCAATGTTTATGTACTTTGAACAATAAAATAGTAGATGAAAAAGTTAATAATATTGACCATGCGTATAAAAGATAAGATTCACTATTTTGACAATTGAAATGAAAAACAACGTATAAGAAACGAATTCGATAATCATAAAAAAGAAAAAAAAAAGACTAAAATTGTGAAATTGATTAAAAAAAATGATATGAGACTTTCTGGAATAAAAAACTAAATAGTAATTAAATGTAATTATAAATAAAATTAATTAGAAAAGAACGTTATTATGTCTTCGTGTAAATCCCGCAAGCGCACGGAATCGTTGACAAGTAATAATTGTGATGAGTTGAGAGTATCGTTCCCACGAGGAATAATGCTCAGTTCTAATTATCAGTTTATCGTCGATTCAATTAATTGAAACAATAAATAAAAAGATGGTTTGTTTGTCTATCTATTCTAAAAAATTGCAAAATAATAAATAATGACAACAATAAAAATGTTGGGGAATAAATATGAATGGGGAGCATGTATTGGAATCTGAATCCACTTGTTACCATCTATCTCAATTCCACAATTTTATAGTTTAAATAATTCATGCATTGCTTGACAATCGATAATTCACATACAATTAATTTTCTTTTTCAAGGCAAATTAAATATATCATAAACATGACCCGAATCTATTCCTAGTCCGAATACGAATGTTTAAAAAACATTAAATCACACAATTATCATTTAGATTGCACATGTCATAGTGTTATTCCTAACATCTAGTGTTCATGTGTTGATCATGCAATGTTTCAAACCTATTGTGACTTTTTCAAGACTACAACAAGCAACGATATATTTAATTGGTGGTTAATCAATCAAATAATAACAATAAAGCATGCAAGATCAATCAAGATGACAAAAGAAATTATTAAACTACTAGTTCTCGAATTGAAATAAATAAATAAATAACAAGTTTCATCTTCATTCAATACATAGAGGAGTTTAGCCTAGCATCTTAATATTAAATTAAACACAAAGAATTTGAAAAATATCACACGGTTGAATGCACAAGAGTAACTGGAAATCTGTCTTCCAACCGAATCCAGCTTCTTGTTTGCTCCACCCGTAAACTTCAATTGATTTCAACCCCAGTAGTCTTTTGCTTTTTCTAATCACAGTCGGTCTCCTTGAATTAATTCCTTGCACAGCCGAGTGTCTCCCCCAATTGCAGTCGAGTTCTATTTGCCAAATGATCACCAAAAATCTGCCCACTATCTCCCTTAATTCAATCACCAGTCGACTGAATTAATTGTACACAATCCTTCTTGTAATTTCAGCCCCTAATCAACTTAATTCCTCTCCACTCCAATCCCCAAGCAGCCTCCAATTTAATGCCCAGCAGGTTGCCATTTTTTTTTTCTTTCCAATAACTCGGCTCCTCTTGATTTTTGTATATATTCTCCTCCCAAAATTAATTCCTCCAGCCCAAAAATATGGCAGCCGAGAACCACTCTTTCATCTACCTAGGATTCCACTATCTTCTAGTTAACCAGCTGGGTCTCCAAATTTATTCCAACTACAAAACTAAAAACTCCCTCTTTGTTTATAGTATATGAATGAATGATAAAAATCATGCCACCTCCCAAAACCTATAGCTGCCGAGCACCTCCCTTTTATCCCCAAAAGTGCCTCCAATTTTCCGTGCGGCCCTCTCTTCTGTCATGTGTATATATTATACTAGTAGACTAACACGTACGTTGCATATGGCGATTTATATTTGTGATGATTAGAGTGACATTATATCTAAAAAAAAAATGTTATACGAACAAAAATGATTAATGTTAAGAGTAAATAATTTTACCTATTCATGCAATTTTAATTACATGACCATTTGAGACTTCATATTCATACGTGAATTTTAGAGTAGATGGGAAAATGTTATTTAAATATAGAATTGACTATTAATATTAGATAATTAGATTGATAGAAACAGACTAATATTCATGACCAAAACCTTGAGAAAGCACGTCCATATTATTGTGACCAAAACCTTCAAACAGAAGCTTCACTGCAAACTGTTCAACACTTCCGTTGACTACCTAAGAATCATTAGCCTTTGTAACCTTTTTCACAATCTTAGGAGAGAAATTCCAAAATCTTCCTACGTTTTTCCGTTGGGAGTATTTATAAAGTCTACCGTAAGCCCAAAAAATGACTATTTAAGGTAAAAACAAATTAGTAATATAGCAAAAAATCTAACATGTTTCCAGTTTTTTTATCATTTTGCGAATAGATAACAGATACAATATTAGTGAGTTCATGAGATACTAAATGGTGCAATAGCAACATATGAATCATAAGGTAGATCTATACTCCGAATCAAACAAATGCATGACCAATTTTTAAACATAGAAACATGAATAATTAACCTAAGTTGAATATAAATATAGTGCAGACCTAGCTGATGTCGCCAATATATTAGGCCCTCCTAAATTAAATTGAACAAAGAAGGAGATTTCAAGCTTTTTGTTGATCAGGCGACACTCGAATTTCAAATATAACGAAGCTTTCCCCCATTCAAAACCGTTGAGAGTCTGAGACCTGTTTAAAGGAACGACATATTTAGGGGTGTAGAAATTACATCATGTAACTATTATGTAATAAGTCTTCAAAAAATTACACGTTAACATTTTTTTTACTATAATAAATATCGTAATATTGTAGTAAAATCGAAAATGAAATAGTAAATAACTCCTATATGTTAATCAAAAAGAGAGAGGGCCTCACTATTTCCAGGACTTTTACCATTCTCCTGGACAAAACCTTGATAGACATCCATTTCTACATATTCTTCATTTAATACGTACTTGTTGTTTCCCACTAAATTGATGCATATCCATGATGGTATTTGACAGCAACTACGTAGATCATTGTGCTTTAATGAGCAAGAAAATGGTGGAGGATAATGTTGCAATTACATGTTAGATTATGATACATTAAAGTGAACAAGTAAAGGACGACAGTAAAGAAACAATCAAAAGTAGAAAATAGTGAACATGACCCATATTCATCAAGATATTTTGAATGAAACTAACTAATTAGAAGGTCTATTGTTATGTTCGTTAGGCACTTACCAGAAGATATAGACTTTAAAGATTCTGCATAGCTCCAAGTTTGAGAAATCCCAAGGATGTCAATCGATTGAATGACAAATTTCAAGTTCTCTAATCTTTGTAAGGGCCACAATTCTGGAGGCACCTCAACCAGCTTATTATTAGATATATCAGTGAACTCAAAGAAGCTATCTCATCTGGTAAACTCCTCATCTTATTAAATGAAAGATCTTAGAACTCCAACTTGTTAAGACAACTGATCTCTGGAGGCAAGTATCTGCAGGAAAAATATTGATGTTAAGATGTTTAAATTCATGGAAGTCCATATTTTTGCAATGTAACAAAGGCACGCAATCCTATTGAGGACATTGATGCATTTAAATCACGACATGTTGAGCTAACCATTAAAATTCAAAGTCAGTTAAGTCATCAGAATTTCAACTCCGTTGAAGCTAAAATTTAGAACTGCCATTTGATAAAACATACTCAAATTTTGAGAAAAATTGGTGCATCCAGCATCCCAACACCTTCACAAGGAGATACAACAATTATATTGGGTAAAACACCTTCTAATGAATAAGAACTATGAGCTTTGAGTACAATGAGCTCTCAAAGATAAAATTTCTAGATCGATTAACTTAAGGTGGCCAAAATTGATATGAGATTTCTCATTAGAACTATATAAGACAAATTTATATCAGGAAGGTTACATTGGACATGGATATCAATCGAAGTATACAAAACAGGACAAATTCAGATAGAAATAAAAAAGAAGAAACGATTGGAAAAAAAGAGAGTAGTGAGATAAGGTAAGGAAGGTGATTATACCTGCTACCAGTGTTGGTAAAGAGGACCCAAATTATTCCATCTGCATCATCAAAGAATTCTTCATGTTTATCGTTTGGTCTAAGATAGTTAAGCCATTCATAATCTTCTCCAATTCTTTCCATCTCACTTTGCCCCTCCATCCCCATTTGTTGTCATAACAAGAACTTATAATGAGTACCTGAGTTCTTTAATTAATGTTAGCTAGAAATCTTGGATCATCCCACTATTAGATTTAGGGTATCCAAGAAAAATATAACCTCCTGATCGTTAATCAATGGAATTAGACATTCCTGACCTTTATTATAAAAATTAAAGTCTTAACAAATAGTAAATATAGGTATCTCAATTTTCTCTGGAAAGATTGGTTTCCCATGAAGAAGTTCAGCAAAGATGCAACCAACTGACTGTGTCAGAAGATGGACCATACTTTGTGGCACCAAGGAGAAATATGGTGGCCTACAAAATTTAGGTCGTGATCATTCGAATCCTAATTAAATACAGGATCTTAAACCATTCAAAGAGAGACCCAATTAGCTTAGAAACTAATGGTGTCAGACAGTAGGTCTCCTGTGAAGCTTACTTATACCATAAAGTTATTACATGGTTTGTAAGATTAGAATTGTGATCACTTGAGAATGAGCTGACAAGATCAAAATTCGCGAGCTTCAAGTTTCCTTCTTTGTTGTCTATTAAACCTACAAGCAAAAATAAAGTACACCTCAATATTAGCCTCATAAAATGATTTAAAAACTAAAGCTGATTACTTGTTTTGAAATACATTTAATATCATAGTGAAGCACTTGATTTACATGACAATATTGAAGCCATTTCAAAACCTGTCTCATATAGCACTACAAGAAGAGGGAGCAAGTGAACATCAATTATCTGAATGTCACTTTTCTTTTCCCCCAGAAGCATCTAATATTCAGCAATTTAAAAAAAATAAAATAAAATTGAATCTTAACACCAACTGCCTACCTTTATTTTTGAAACTGAAAATCTAATTTCAGGACGATTAACGAGACCAGTCAAATCATGGTCCATATATTCAAATTGCTACCATATGTGAAATCAAAAGACAAAAAATGCAATAAATCAGCCAAAAGAATTAACAATTGAATTTATGAAGATGGTTTAATGAATACAAATGGTAAAGCTCATTCAACAAGAAAATAGCTACGATCCCAAAATAAAAATAAAAATCAGTTGGACCTTGGAAAAAAACTTGTAACCCGATATTATAAACTCGGATACCATCGGGATAAAACAACCCATAAATCCTTTCTGATGATGGTCCAAGTTTTAAATTCTCCTTAAAAAGTGCAAAAACATGCTAAAAATTGAATGAGAATCAGTCTGTGAATGGAAATTTAGAATGCTATGGACGTACTCGGCTAGATTTTGACAAAACATTCCTGCAAAAGGAGGGAAGGTGTTAACTAAAATTTCGGTTGGATAAGTCGTTGCAACATAAACATCCTTGTTTAGTCCAAGACTACCAAGAGCCCTGTACAATGTCTACATTGACAGCAGAAGATAAGACATTAAGTGAGTATCATTGCCTGTAAGGACCTCATTTCCAATAGTAATACAAGTTATCTTGGTTTGGAAAATAAAAGGTAGCACATGTGACATTTGAATTTCCAAATGTAGTTAAAACATTTGGATTGGCATCATAAAGCTTCACTTCACTAATGTTCAGAGATTGAAGGAGATATGCAACAAGGGAAGGTGACTGGAATGTTGACAATCTAGCTATAATTAATTCCTACGCCGAGGCCTCTGGTACTAACAAATGAATCTAAACATAGTGAATAACCAAATTTGATAAATTATAGAAGCTTGAACATTTATGAACTGAGCACATAAATTATTGCTAGAGAGATAAAGAGAAAGACACAGAAACAGAGAGAAACCGAATATAAATACCTTATTCGTTAAGTTCAAGGGATCCAGATTTCTAGAATAAATTGTGGGCGACTAAAACAAGATGCATTCAGATTTGTATAAAATATTTATCCGATATCACCATATATGAACCAAACAAACTTATCATCATCATAGTTCCCAGCAATTAAAGCTAGCAGAATGTAGATGGTGGAAAAACTATCAAGCAAGGGTAGGGTAGATAGCTGTCGTTTTTGTTCCTTATTTCATCACTTATTAATATTGTCTCGCGTGCAAGACACACGATCAGTTAACAACAATATTTATAAGAGCCTGTCAATAAAATTTGAAGGGTAAGTACTCAAATGACAACAGGGGAAAAAAATTGAATAAATATCCCCAAGTACTTATTTCTGGCTAAAACATGATCAGTTAAGGACAATTATTTTTTTCAAAAAAAAAAAAAATCACTGAGACCCTCGAATGCTAATAAAATTGAAGGCTAGAAATTCAAATGTCAAGAAAATTAAATCGTGATCCAAATGTTTTTTTATTAGATTGGAATTGTAGGTAAAAAATTTCAACAAGCAACTCAACATAATTCCCAATTTCCAAGCAACCCATGCAACCATCCATGACTTTGTTTGTGGTATCAAGCCTATTTAGCCAGGTGAAAAGAAAGACTTGTTTTTTTCATTTTATCTTTATTGAGTTACCTAATGTCTCTGGAACAATGTTTCATGTGCAAGACACATGATCAGCGACCAATTTAAAATACATAAATAAAAAATAGATCCCAAATGCGACACGAATTAAAGGGTGGAGATTAAATGGAAACTCGAATGTTCTTAGGAGCAAATTTCTATAGATACATGGATTCATTCATATTATTAATGAGGAACATCACACAAAAAACCACTGCACAATACAAACTAAAAAAAATACTAATAGAGAAAACGATCAAGGTTACCAAAAATAAAGAGCGGTAGAAAACATCCAGAAGCGACAAACTATTCGTCCCCAGCTGAAATCGATCAAAAGTTAATTGTATGACTGTATTCGTAAACCAAACAAGAAAAATGTTAAGCTATAGGTAACCAATTGCACAAATCTTCCTAGAAAAAAAATCAACCAAGAAAAGATGTTTCAAAATGAAGAAAAAAATGTTGAATCAAATAAAGAAAATCAGAAAAAGTACTATCGGGCTTCGAAAATTCCAAATCTGCCCGAACCTGAACGATGTTACCAAAACTAAGGAAGAGGAAGTCACTCAAAGAAAGCAGCGACCAATTTTGGGAGCAACAATGGAAGCGAAAATCTTTTGACAAAGAATACTCTGGAAGGAACGGGAAGAAACGAGCTAATGCCGACATTTTTTTTACCGATTATTATAGTAGGGAGATGTGATGAGAAATCGTTGTATTGGAAGAAAGAAAGAAGAAGCGTGTTTCATCTTTAGCCTAAAAGTGCAACTTTTGGTCATTAGAAATAGTAACCTTGAAGTGAGATTTATATATAGTAGATATATATACCAATTAATTCAAGGTCCAATTGCACTAAGTAGGGTTATTTTTAAAGACTCAATTCTTCAAATAAATCAAATTGGTCATTGAGTTTTTAATTGTGCAATAGATGTCTCCATTTATGTCACTTCGAGTTCTTCAATTTTTGGAAGTTGCACTTGAGTCCCACTTTGTTCTTTTTTTTTTGTATGGCTTTAGTCCATTTTTTCCGTTTCGCATCCAAACGCATTCAAAATTTGATTTTTCCTAAAACAAATAAAATCAACACATAATTAGCAATATCATATCACAAAACACTTAAAATTATCTAAATTTAAAGTTAAGATAAGTACGAAAAATGTACTTATCATTATGTATATGTAACAAAGAACTTAAAAGTAGGATTATTTATAATAAAATTTAATACAACTTCATTAAACAGTCGATATAAATGTAAATGAAAATTCGACATTGGATTTGTATGACTAAACAAAATTATTCATCCATAAGATTAAGACCAATAAAAGATCACAATCATTATAAAAAATTATTTACGTATTAAATGTAATTTTTTATAAAAGTACTCATTAATTTAATAAACGCAATACAAATGAGCTCGAATTTTTATATGTACTAAATAACTAAAAAATAAGATTATTAATAAAAAAATTTATACGATAAGGTTTATTTAGTATTAGATGTATAACACAATTTCGATATAATTTTGAATTGAAAATTTTATATTGAATTTATATGACCGAATACAAATATTTATTTGTAAAATTCAAAACATTAAAAGATCAGAATAATTTTATGAAAAGAGAGGTTTAAACATAAATAACCAAATATAAATAAGTAAAAAAAAAAAAATCTCCATAAAAATTCTTTATAATTAAGCCTCATTCCATCATTGGTCGGAAGTAGCAGCAGTGTGAACAAAATAAAAATTAAGTTTTCCTGTCAAAACTCAGCTGTTTTTATAGATCATATAGATATAGATTAAAAGCTTATTTGATTGTTTATAAAGCATTGAGAAAAATTTTATAGCACTTATCTTCTTGGTAATACGTTTTCGTAAAGAAGTTTTTTTAATCTCTCCTTATGTTGACTAGTGAAATCTACAATTTATATCTACATCTACAATTTATCTACAATCTACATTTACATCTACATCTATCTACGTCTACAATATATAAAAATGGTGGATAGTGGAGAAACTTTTGATTCCCTAATATACCCTCATATATTTAGTGTGTATTTGGGAGAAAATTCATTAATATTTTGAAAATCACATCATCCTAGAGCTAACAGAAATTGTTATCATAAGAGTCAGACCAATGATGTATACTAAATAAAATATACAATAATTTAAAACTCAAATAAAAGAATTGTTTGATCAAAAACTAATTAGACCTATTAATGAACCTCATAGTGGCTTTTATGATCATGAAACATGCTAAAAAATATAGAAGAAAAGCAATAATTGTAATAAATTATAAGGAACTAAATAAATATACCAAATAAAGAAGTTCTAATAAATCTTACAAAAATAAAACAATATTATTTTAAATTTGATAGTAAATCGGGATTTTGACAAATAAAAATGGAAGAATATGGTACACAATATACAACATTTAGAACGCCTCGAAGTAAATATGAATAGCTAGTAATGCCTTTTGGTCTAAAAAATGCACCACAAATATATCAAAGAAAAATGGATAATATATTTAGAAAATTTAATGAATTTTTCATAGTATATGTTGATGATATATTAATTAGGGGTGGAAAAAAAATCGGAACCAAGAGAATCGAACTGGAACCTAACAAAAAATCGAAACTGGTCGGTTCTTTAGGAGAAAAATGAAAATTGAAATAAAAAAAATGGAGAACCGAAAATTGATCGGTTCCTATTTGAAAACTGAAAACCAAACTGAGAACACAATATTCGTAATTTAAAAATTAAGTCCACGTAACACTTTTGACATTTTCTGTGTTGCTTTACACGATAGAGTATACAAATCCAGCTTAATGTATTATGATAATTGTTGAATTGTTCATATCGTATTGCATCTTACAAGAAATTGTTTGCACCAATTTTAGAAAATTGGATGTCTGATCTCTCACTCGCATTAATTCAATGCATTTTTTTGGTGCAGTATTTACAAATTAAGGTAATGACTGTTGTATTGATATGTACTGAACTAATTTTAAGAAGAATGTGTGGTTTGACATGTATGTGACTTTTGTTGAGGTGCATTAGTGAATTATGATTTTATATTGAAGTCTGAAATAAGAGTTCATTAGAAATCGTTTGTTATCTTCGAAGTATACCTAGGTTCAAATGACCTAAATGATTTTATGTTATGGTAAATGTGTCTATATGCCGTCATTATCATTTTTTTAAGCAGTAGATAGAGCAACAGAAGATGAAGATCCTATATTTTTAGTTGATATTGGGAATATACAGAATATTATAACTTATTTAGTGTCTTTAGAACCTGAATATATTCAATTTGAATATTTTACCACATGGATGGATTCGTTTGTGAAATTTTAACTCAACACTTTTTTGGTTTTGCACACATTTTCACGTTTACTCAAAGTTGAATTTTTTTAATAAAATATCTGAACAAAGAACCGAAAAATAGTCGGAATCGAATGAATCGGAATCATTCGATTCTTGAGTTTTGAGAACCGGAACCGAAACCGAACCGAAATTTTCTGTCCCATTTCGGGTCCTTCAATAACTGAACCGAAAATCGAAATGCTCACCCCTAATATTGATATGCTCTAATAATAAAGAATGTAAGAATCATTTAATAAAATTCATAAATGAATGTAAAAAAGAAGGAATCGTTCTTTCAAAAAAGAAAGTTATTATAAAAAAACAAGACATTCACTTTCTAGGATTATCAATAGATAAAAGTGGAATAAAAATATAAACCCACATATCTAAGAAGATGGAAAAATTTCCAGATAAATTAGAATCAAAAGAACAAATAATTTTTTTTTTTAAGGATGTTTGAATTATGCAGAAGGATTTATTGAAAATCTTTCAAAAAAATAGAAATAAAATCCAAGTTTTACTTAAAAAACAAATATCAAATGGAGTAAAGAACATACAAAAGTTGTTAAATCACTCAAAGACGGATGCAAAAATTTACCAAAATTAAGATTATCAGATAAACAAGATA
Source organism: Ligustrum vulgare (assembly GCA_963555705.1). Taxonomy (NCBI): domain Eukaryota; kingdom Viridiplantae; phylum Streptophyta; class Magnoliopsida; order Lamiales; family Oleaceae; genus Ligustrum; species Ligustrum vulgare. Next base: position 35,944,961 of record OY743171.1, on the reverse strand, counting down.
ATCTGATAATTAATACTGATGCCTCAGATATATTGGACATCAATATTAAAAACAGATCTAAATGAAATACGTAGATAATCAAGTGGAACTTTTAATCAAGCATAAATAAATTATACTACTCATGGAAATGAACTATTAGCAATTATTAGAGGAATAAAAAAGTTCTCATTATTCCTATTATCCAAGAAATTTATTGTTGAAACTGACAAATTTCAAGTTGCAGGATTAGTCAAAACAAATTACTAGCAGAACCTCAATACATGAGATTCCATAGATGGCAAGCCTAGGAATGTCAATGGGGGCGAGGATGCCAATCCTCATCTCGGCCCCATCGGAGATTTATCATCCACATCCCCCTTCCTCATCTAAACGGAGGTGAGGCAGGGATGCCCATAATCCTCATTTACATCACTGCTTATATATATATATATATATATATATATATTTGTCCATTAATGTATTTTTATAATTGTAATCTAATAACTTAGATATACAAATTATTTTCTTAAATTATGATTATTTTACAAAATTCTCATTTAATAGCTCTAAAGAATTATTAACTTTAATATAAAAAAAAAAAAAACTCATAATAGCTAGGGGTGAATATGGTTTGATTTAGATGGTTTGTAACAATATTTCAAACCAAACCAAATCATTTCAATTTCTAAATCGAACCAAACCAAACCACTTTTTGCGATTTGACACGGTTTGAAATCGCAGTTTTCCAACGAATGAATTAGTATATAATAAAGCGAGCTCAAAGACACATATTCGTCTAAAAAATTTCGCGTTGAAACTCACTCAATAATAGTATTCAGTTTCTAATTGAGTGCATTGTTGTAAATCATTCCATGTTGATAAACAAACTAATTATATAGAAAAAACATTTAAAACTTTCTTAAATAAACCGTAATTAGTTCTTACATTAAAAATTTTATTTTAAAAAAATATCTTGGATGATGATTATGAAATGTATGAGCATGAATTCTTTTCAAATGACTGTGGACTTGAACAAATTAATCTTTGACTCCTTAATTTGATTTGTTGAGAATAAAAAGTGTGTTGTATTTTTTTTTTTAAAATTGAACGTTTGCCTTTATTTTTTAATTTTTAAAACTTGGCCATTTGGATGTTTGAAACCGCGATTTTGAAAATTGAAACCAAAACCAAACCGTTTAAGTCGGTTTGTAATTTTTTCAATCCAAACCAAATCATTTATTGCGGTTTGGTTCGATTTTACGGTTTATTTGTTCACCCCAAATAATAACTTTTATAAGTAGTACAAATTTAATTATGTTAAGAAATATGTTTTGAGAGAATGAGATGAGACTTGAGAGTGGGAGATGAAGAGTAGTATAGAGTTAAAATGTAGGGCTTGATTTTGAAATTATATATTTGTGCATGCAGATGATTTTTCATCCTCGTCCCCGCCCTATCCTCGTCATTGTCGGGGATTCCCTGCCCTGTTTGGGGTTGGTCCCCATCGGGTTCGGGAAATTCCTGTCCCATTGCCTTCCCTAGGCAAGCCTATTTAGAATTTTATAATTTTGATATAATTCATATTAAATGTGTTAATAATTATCTTGCAGATTTTCTGAGCAGAAATATAGAATTTGCTAGTGGATAATATCAAACAATCTTTGATAAACACCAGAATGCGAATGGACTTTCTTATTGAGGAAACTGATGATATAAAAGATGGAATTGAGCAAATGATAGAAAATCTCCAACAAAATCTTAAATATTTAATGGAGATATCTGTCTCTCATGACAATTATACCAAACAATTGAGCGATAGAATTAGTGAGATTGAATCACAATTCGAGTCGTTAAATACCAAACAAGTTGATACCAAACATGTTTTACCAAATATAAAAACAGATACACAGCTGGAAGGAAGCAGCAGTGGACCCAAAATTAAAATAGATGAACCAAGTCCTCGAAAGATGACAATAAAAATAGGTGATGAACATACAAGGGTGATCAAAATTTGAACTGATGAACAAAATGATGATTCCCCTTTTTTATCAAGAAGAAGAAGAGTATAAAAATTTTGCAAAAATTACATATGAAATCCAGGAATGTGATTGTTACTTCATTATATCTAGAGAGCATGTTTATCCGCGATTAATTGTTACCAAGGGAAGTGATCCCAACATGACAAAAATGACAGCAAATTATGGATTTTTAGATCTTATTTACCCTGGAAAAGATTTAAAAGAAATTGAAAAATCTGATGATATATGAAAAGGTTAAATTTCAAGATTTGCCCAAGAAGACCGATATACTTAAAATTTTATTCAACCAGTCGTGAAATTGATGGAAGGATATATTATCCTGTTGAACATATTACAACAATTGGTTATGTTACACGATATTTCCAACTAGAAATTGGACAGAATACCAAGCCTTTATCAAATATTACAAGATCATGGTAGAAGTTTCAAAGAGTGTTGGGGATAAAAATCCTTTACAACATTATTAAATACTTATATGATAAAAAGTTCAAATGTTTATGCCAATATGAAGGATAAACCCTCCTCATGAATGGAGGAAAAGAAAAATCAACAATTTTAAAAAAAATATATTGAAAAGCTTGATACTCATTGCATTAATGGAAGTCCAACAACAATACAAGATTTATGCATTGGCAGAGATTGTTCATCATCCCGACAAAGATGTAAAAAGAAGATGGAACCTACTTTTGAAAAAGAAGATTCCGACAAAGATGATACAATGTGCCAAAGATTGCTGCATGTAAAGCCATGTGAACATAGAAATTATGGAGGATAGATGTCATTTAATGTAATGTAAAGTTTTAAATTTTGAGTGATGTAAGCAACAATGTAAGATGCTAAATAATTGTTCCTCATGTAATATTATAAATAGAGACCTTTAGGCTTTAGGCTAGGAAAAAGGCAGAGAACGTTTCGAGCACTCAACTTGTAAGATTGCCAATGAACTTTTCAGTCTTTGAAAAGTTCTCTTATCAAAACTTGTATCAACTTCATATATCAATAAAAATTCCAAGTCTTTCATAAAAATATGAATTTCTAAACTCTTTATCCCATAGATTTTTGAAAGATCTAATAAGAAAAATTCTTCCTTATTTTTACAAAAAAGAGAGTTTTTTTTTATTAATTAAAATCTAGAGTTCGATATTTAGAAATAATACAGTGAGAGCAAGAAGCTGAAATAACAAAAGATCCCGTATAGGCAGGAGACTGATAAAGGGAGTTTGTTTGTAGATTCAGTGCTTAAAGGTTACTTGATTCTGAAGGTTAAAAATCCAGATCAAAATTAAGGTAAAACTATTGTTTTTGTTATATTTAGAAAGATTTTTCTTAAGATCTCAGAGAATCGCAGTGATTATTATACTGTGGTGTTTATACAATTCAATTCAATTCAAGTATATAATACCAGGATATACTATTTAAGGATTGGATAAACTTTTAAAAAAAAATTAGAAAAAATGAATGAAATTATATTTCAATTTAAAAATATAAATGAATCATCTGAAGAATATTATATACTCTTAGAAAACTATGATCAACACATGATAGATTACCCTAATATAGCAGACTATAAAATGGATTTATACAATAAGATTCAAAAGAATACAAGATAAAACTAGTTTATTACGTGCCTGAATTAACTATTGAAAAAGAAATTAAAATTATTCGAAAAGATTAGATTAAATAATTCATTTTATTAATAATAATAAAATATACCGAGAAGATATAAAAAGTCTCTTTAAAAGATTATAATTATTAAAATCTAAAGTATAAAATAAGAAATAGATCAATCAGAGGACATAATTGTAAAATTAATAATTAGGATAAGATTGCAAAATACTATTTACTATTTTGTTCGCTATACTTAATGTGTGTTTTGTACTGTTTAAATTTTTTTTTTTTAAAATAAATAGTGATTTTTAGAAGAATAGGTGATTGAAATTTAGTTAAAAAATCAAATATTGTGAATTTATCTTTTTAACGAGGGGTTGAAATTGAATAATGTGTAAAAATAGAAAAACTTAAAGGATTCAAACAAACGATTAATACATAGATTTCCGATCTAGTCGACGGTTCGAATAATCCAACAACTAGCTGCAGTTTCATTGGCTGGAAAAATCAACCTCTAACTTCTGATTGGTCCACGTCACTTGCTATGACATAGCCCGTTGAACCCCATGAACCGAACCAAATCGTAAATGCCGGAGCATGCTCTATATAAACCCCGTCCACGTCAAGCAAACTCCATAAATAAGAAAAGCTTTTCCTCTGTTTCTTCAGTGCACGAATACATACGCATTGTAGGCGTATACGGAATTGGAACTTGCTCAAATTGGATCCTTTCCATTATACAGAGTGTTATTATATACGCATATATAGAGGGAGAAGGTTTGAAGGTGAAGCCATGGGTGGTTCGTGGAGGAGGAATAGTTCATTCATTGTGCTAGCAATTGTTTTCTTCGGTAATTATGTTTGTGTTGTTTTTAATTTGTTCTGTTCTGTTTTAATCTGGTGATATTGATTGATAAATTGGTATTTTCGTTGATAAAATGAAGATAGATCTAGATCTGTTACGTACTAATTATTAATCTGTAGTTAAGTAGCGGATCGAATTGTATAATTGATTTTGATGTTTAGATCTGATAAGAATTTTGAGAGTTTATATCATTTATCATGCTAACATTTCTGCTTTTGTTTGGTTGAATTTTACATTTTCTAATTTGAGGACTATAAAAAATTAAGGTATGAACTTCTAAGTCTACTTTTGGTGAATTAGTAGTTGTAAAATTCCTTTTTTTTTTTTTTTTTTTTGTAATGGTTGCCGTGGACATAACATTATTCCTCAATTGGATAAATTGTTCTTCTCTGCAATTGGAAAGTTTTTTCAAACTGGCATGCCTTGAATTTGAAAGTTGCTACTTCATAAATATATTTTCTCAGCTGAAGAAATAGAGAAAAGATATTTTGCTGGAAAGGTTCAACTAATTAAATGATGCAAAGAAATTTACGGACTGTTATGCGACTTAAGCAGAATTATTACATGTAGTCATTTTCAATAGCTTCAGCTTTCATATGAGATGTTAACATTGTTGCCAGCTGTTAATAAACATTGTACATGTGCCTGACTTTCATGAGAAAAAAATGAACCTGGACGCGATTTACATGAATATGATGAGAGTTAACAACCTTGAAACAAACTTTAGAAGATGGAATTTACTCTGGCCTGTCCAGGTGAAGGCCAGCATGAAAGATTGTTAATACCGTTTTCAACAAGCAAGTGTTATGTTAAAACATGACTGCTTCTCCATACGTCCTTGGCTCATGGCGTAATTGCTTTTGGCCTCTGTGTTCAAATTAACTTGCTAAATGAGTCAAGAGTACTGATATTGACTAACATTGTCTTATCAAACAGGCTGTCTATCAGCAATTTCTATTGCGAAGGAGGAAGCCACCAAATTAGGAACAGTTATTGGTATAGACCTTGGTACAACCTATTCCTGTGTTGGTGTTTACAAGAATGGGCATGTTGAAATCATAGCTAATGACCAAGGGAACCGTATTACCCCGTCATGGGTGGCATTCACTGATAGTGAAAGATTGATTGGTGAAGCTGCAAAGAACCAGGCAGCTGTGAACCCTGAAAGGACAATCTTTGATGTTAAAAGACTCATCGGAAGAAAGTAAATCTTATTACTTGAATGTATTAAAGTATTTTTGTTATACAGTGTCTTGGTGATAAAATACTAATGAAAGTTTTATCTTATTTTTTGACAGGTTCGATGACAAGGAAGTCCAGAAGGATATGAAGCTTTTTCCTTTCAAAATCGTCAACAAAGATGGAAAGCCATATATTCAAGTCAAAATTAAGGATGGAGAGACTAAAGTCTTCAGCCCTGAGGAAGTCAGTGCTATGATTTTGACTAAGATGAAGGAAACAGCAGAAGCATTCCTTGGGAAGAACATTAAGGATGCCGTGGTAACAGTTCCTGGTAAGTTGACTTTAAGTTTTATGGTTTACTGTTTTTGTATGGTTTCTTTGTTAGTGAAATGTGCACTGTGATTGCATTTAGTATTTGATAATTCTTACTATTTATTTGTGGTTGTATCTTGCAGCGTACTTCAATGATGCCCAGAGGCAGGCCACCAAGGATGCTGGTGTAATTGCTGGGCTGAATGTGGCAAGAATTATTAATGAGCCAACAGCAGCAGCTATTGCCTATGGTTTGGATAAAAAAGGCGGGGAGAAGAACATCCTTGTCTTTGACCTTGGCGGCGGAACCTTTGATGTCAGTATCTTGACCATTGACAACGGTGTCTTTGAGGTTCTTTCCACGAATGGAGACACCCATCTCGGAGGTACAGATCTTTCTTGTTAATATCTCATATTTTATTTTTATGTATTTGGTAAGTTCTTTTATTAGGAAATCAGTGTTTGGAAAATGACTGATTTATTTCTATAGCAAGTTCCAGTTGGTCATGATAGTAACTAAATTTTGAAGCTTTATGTATTCAAGTAAACAGCCCTTGAACACATTGTCTTTTTATGATATAACTGAGAAATCAATTTGATGTATGATCCATTTGGCAATTTGAAAGTATGAATTGTTTCAAGAAGCATCTCATGATGTTAAGTTTGATCTTAGCTTTCAAAATTGTACATTATATGTTATTCTGCACTTCAAAGAGGAAGTCTTAGAATGGTAATTTTGTGAAATATTGTTAGGTTTAGTTATGCTGAAAGTTCATTTGTTGTGCAGGAGAGGATTTTGATCACAGAATTATGGACTACTTCATCAAGCTGATTAAGAAGAAGCACGGAAAAGATATCAGCAAAGATAACAGAGCTCTTGGGAAGCTTAGGAGAGAATGTGAACGTGCTAAGAGAGCCCTGAGCAGCCAGCATCAAGTCCGTGTTGAAATTGAATCACTTTTTGATGGCGTGGATTTCTCTGAACCATTAACCCGTGCCAGATTCGAGGAGTTGAACAATGATCTCTTCAGAAAAACCATGGGACCTGTGAAGAAAGCCATGGAAGATGCTGGTTTGCAGAAGAACCAGATTGATGAAATTGTCCTTGTCGGTGGAAGCACTAGGATTCCTAAAGTTCAACAACTCCTGAAGGACTATTTTGATGGGAAGGAACCAAACAAGGGGGTGAACCCAGATGAGGCTGTTGCTTATGGTGCTGCTATTCAAGGAAGTATTCTTAGTGGAGAGGGTGGTGAAGAAACCAAAGGTATTTGTTACATCAATTTTAATTCTTTTCGACAATGAAATGCTGTATCTTGATAAAGTGAGGTTTAAGCAGCTTTATTCAGACTAAACTCTGTGCACTTAAATGCAGACATTCTTCTCTTGGACGTGGCACCACTCACCCTTGGTATTGAAACTGTGGGTGGAGTTATGACTAAGTTGATTCCGAGGAACACTGTTATCCCAACCAAGAAGTCTCAAGTTTTCACAACTTACCAAGACCAGCAAACTACTGTCTCTATTCAGGTAATGCATCACAAGCTGAAATACTTCTCTCACTGTCTGTGCTGTTTGAGAAATTGATAGATGGTTATGTTTGGCCAAGTTTAAGATAATGATTTACAAGTCAATGTTGAAATAAGTTACTTTTTTTTTTGTTTTTTTAATAACAAGTTGCTCCATCCGTCTCACAAAGATAGGCTTATTTCTATTTTCACATGGATTAAGAAAACATAATTAATATATGTTAGAACTATAAATTTACTTACATTCTACCTAATATGGACATTAAATAATGAGTTGTTCATATTTGTTGATAACAATGCATATTAAATATGGATATATTAGAAAATGAAGACATTAATATACTCTAAAAAAGGAAAGTGACCTATCTTTGTGGGACAAACAAAAAAGGAAAACACTATCTTTGTGGGACAAAGGAAAACAAATCTATCTTTGTGGGACGGCGGGAGTACTTATTTTGAGATTACCTTCAAGATAACTATTTGAGTCCAATTTAATTTCTTTTTTTAAGCTTAGCCAGAAATGCTCATTTTCCATCATAAAATGAATTGCAAATTTGCATCTTAACTGAGATGGTCCTATTTAGTCTCTCTTTTCAAGCTTAGCCAGACATGCTTATTTTCCTTCATAGAATGAATGTCAAATTTGCATCTTAACTGAGATGGTCCAATGTAATCTCCTTTTTCAAGCTTAGCCAGACATGCTTATTTTCCTTCATAAAATGAATGGCAAATTTGCATCTTAACTGAGACGGTCCGACATTATGATGACAGGTTTTTGAAGGAGAGAGGAGTCTTACAAAGGATTGCAGGCTGCTTGGAAATTTTGATCTCTCTGGAATTCCTCCGGCCCCAAGGTTTGTTGCATGCATCGTATCTGTTTGATATTATATTTTGTATCTGAATTAAATCCCTGCTCCATTTGATTAGAGGAACCCCTCAAATTGAGGTCACATTTGAAGTCGATGCCAATGGTATCTTGAACGTCAAGGCAGAAGACAAAGGCACAGGTAAATCCGAGAAGATTACCATCACTAACGAGAAGGGTCGTTTGAGCCAAGAGGAGATCGACAGAATGGTTCGTGAGGCAGAAGAGTTTGCCGAGGAGGACAAGAAGGTGAAGGAGAGAATTGATGCTCGCAACAGTCTCGAAACGTATGTATACAACATGAAGAACCAAATCAGCGACAAGGACAAACTTGCTGACAAGCTCGAGTCTGATGAGAAGGAGAAAATCGAGACTGCTACGAAGGAGGCCCTTGAGTGGTTAGACGACAACCAAACCGCGGAGAAAGAGGACTATGAAGAGAAGCTTAAGGAGGTGGAAGCTGTATGCAACCCGATCATCACAGCCGTCTATCAAAGATCCGGGGGAGCACCTGGTGGGACATCAGAAGAGGATGATGATTCTCATGATGAACTGTAGGTAATAATTTTTAAGAGTTTTTGTCGACCAGTGATGGGACATAAATTAAGAAACGACTCAGTTAAATGTAGTGTAATTTTTGTTGTGGTAGAAATTGAGGGCAGAGTTCCTTGTTCGCAGCTTTTGGGATCTTCTTCATTGTTCACGTTATCGAATCATCTCATTAAGAGGAGCAATTTAATCCTTTATTATTGTTTTTAGTGATGTGGGGTTTTACCCTCGACAATACTCTGATAGTCATCAGATGATGAACAAGATCACAAAATATAAGTTCCAAGTTAATGAATGCGGAGCATGATGTCCGATGTTAATCTTTCAATAGTCAATAGTGTTTTGGCTCTTGGAAGCCACAAAGCGTTATTGAATATAATGTTTAATCCCTACTCAATGGTCTTTGGGGGGAAATAAAATCTTGTTATTCGTAGCCCGTTAACTATCCATCACAAGTGACAAGTCATTCGACATTATAAAATTGAAGATGGGCAAATGGTTGAGGGATGAAGTCAATCCCATTTGGCCTGCGAGTTAAAACCTAATTGCATCATCGAGACTTAAGAGGTAAGAATGAATTAAACCTTGATGTTCTTTTTGTGTTTCAATTTTGAGTTTTGAATTCACTTTCAGTTTTATGTTTTTGAGTGTATTTTTTTTTTTTTTTTTTTTGGAAAATGCGTTTGCTTGGTCATTGTGAAAAATTATTTTTCAAAAAGTTGTTTTTAGCTTTTTTCAGATTTTTACACTAAGAACGTCGAAAACACTCAAAACAAGAAAAATTCCGTTTTGATTTTTTATTTATTCTTTTACAAATATTTTCCTTATTTTTGAAAGCAGAAAGCACATTTTTGAAAATATGAAATTCAACAAGTTTTCAGTATTTTGAAAAATTAAAACAAAAAATGGCATGAAAGTAGTAAAGAGAAAGGCCTTAATTTTCATTATCTCCCTTATTTCTTCATAAAAACGCCCAAATGGATGATTGAATCGTGTCTGATGGCTGTACTTGGCCATGCAAGCAACGAAAAATTATAAATAGGCTACAAGTAATCAGTCTTGAGGAACTTCCAAACTAACTAGGAAAAACGACGTTTGAGAGAGAGAGGCCGACAGAAATGAAAAGGTTATTCATTCTCCATTTTAGCAACTGAATCAATAAAATTTAGAAAATGATATGTTATTGATTGAATCTGACACTAAACTATTATAGTTGTTCTGGGTTAATAGGCATTCAACGTGAAAAAAAAAAAAAAAAAAGAGTAGATAAAATATCAAAAATAAAAAGTATAAGGTTAAACGAAAAGTATTTATGAAATTTTTTTGAGGCAAATGAAAGTGTTTGATATTTATCCCGTTTGATTGGCAAGATTTGCCTAGAAAATGTCTTGTCAAAAGAAAATATTTTTCATCCTTTTCATTTAATTGGTGTTTGATTGGTAAATTTGGTTAGGAAAATATTTTTTAGGTACAATTAGTTAAAGTACACCTTAACTCATTTGTCTTGAAAATATTTTCCTACCTAGTTGATTATAAAACATTTTCCACCTTAGGTGGAAAAATCTTTTGGTCACATTTGATCATTTTTGTTGTTGTTAATTGACTTATTTTTTTTTCAGAAATTAACATTACTATTATTAAATACAAATAAGTGAAAAATTAAAAAAAAAATTATTTTTGATTAAAATAACTAAATTTTATTTTATTTGTCATGAAAAATAATGGTAATCAAACAACAAAACTAGAAAAATTCTATAATTTTTTTTACTTGAAAAATTAATCCAATCAAATACTTTTAATTGATATTTTCCAAAAAAAAATAATTTTCAGATAAATCAATTTTCTTACTACATATTTTTCATCTTTTCAATCAAACACACAATAGAAAGAAAAAGTTGAATAAAATGTCCATAAAAAAAATATGCGCATCCGGGGAATCGAACCCCGGTCAGTACCGTGGGAGGGTACTATGATACCACTACACTAGATGCGCTTTTTGACTTTTCGTTTATTATTATATATATGTATAATAATATAATTACAGTTTTCAGCTTGTCTACCATTTTTATCAATTTAAATATTTCTTAAGATTTTCAAAGTACTATCCAATTATTGATCTCATATTCTATAAAACTCGTAACTCATACTTGCTTAAGCCTCCATTTGTTATACCGTTTATAAACAATTTTTTATAAATAGTGACTTATTAACATTTCTTTAAAAGTCAAAGTCATCCGTTTGGTAATACTGTTTTGTTTATAAATTGGTTATTTATGATTTTGAGGTAAAAAATAGTGATTAAAAATTGAAGGGAGAAAAGTGTGTAATTACAAAGTAGTTTGAGAAATTATGTGGTTTATAAACCAAATAAAGTACGTTTACCAAACAGTGATAGACAGGAATTTTGATCGATAGAAATGATTAATTTTCAAAAAAATTGTTCAATAAGATCATTTATAAACAAATTTTACCAAACAATAAATTTTAATTTAAAGCTCACCCAAGTATACTAACGTTTGCTTATGAGGCAAAGGCCGCAAAGCGGCAAAGGCAAGATTTTAAATTAATAATTTTTATTAATGGAAACAAATATTAAGTTATTTATTTTGGGATTATGCTACTTTCACAATCAATCAATCTGTACTTGCACCATTTCCGGACTTTCTCCCTCCAGTCACGACCTCCTGTAGTGAAGAACATCACCAGAAACAACACTTCCAGGTATTACTCTTCCAAGAATGTCACGACACGAGACGACTGTGAACTACTACCCCCTCGGCAGCTCGAAAGACTTATCCTTCCTGCCATGACCTCTTACCAGTGAAGAACATCACCAAAAGTAACACTTCCAAGTACTGATCAACCAAGAATATGAATACCCGACTGCGGAAATGCTGCATCTCGTTGCTCTCTCGTCCAAAAAATATAAAAAATGTTGCATCGGTTGATCATCCATTGACTTGAAGTGTAGGGGAGGCTGTGGAGCATAATGTGGAAAATGGGCAAGTGTTTTTCCATTATTTTAAGCGAAGATTAGAATCTATTAATCTGTTCTTGTTTGTTCGGTTATGTTGTCGGCAAAAATGGGTAAGTGTATTTTTGTTATTTTAAGTGAAAATGGGTAACTGTACTTCCGTTATTTTAAACGAGTTTTCTTATGGTTTCATGCCTGCCCATAGTCATTTCATTTTTAGTTACAGAAATTTAAATTTATGAAATTTATGGTTTCCTTCAAGTAATCAATCACCGAATACTGATGAATATGAGGGAGGTTTGGAGGATGATGAAATTGTGGAAGCAAATGAGATATATATGAAGAATTCGGTGGAATATGAGGGAGGTTTGGAGGATGATGAAATTGTGGAAGCAAATGAGATATATATGAAGAATTCGGTTTTAGTGAATGAAGTAATCACAATCGAGGAAAGTGCAATAGTGTCTACGGTTGGAATGAAGTTTGCCAGTTTGGAAGAGGCTTTTGAGTTTTACAAAAACTACGATTATAGTACAGGTTTTCCTATCAGAAAGAGAACTCCTAAAAAGAACGATGACGGGCAAGTGAAATATGGAGTATTTGTATGTAGACGAGAAGGAAAGAGAAGTAGTGCGGTAATTATTTGAAGCCTCATTCGACTACGCAAATAGGTTGTGAGGCTAAATTGACAGTGAGTATAGATGTTATAGGATCATGGCGAGTTACCAATGTCTTTCTATAGCATAATCACAACACAAGCCCATCAAAATTCAGGTTATTTCAATGTGGACAACTGAGTGAACAAGTTAAAAGGAAGCTGGAAGTTAATAATATAACAGGAATTTCATTACATAAGAGTTTCAACTCGATCGTTGTTGAAGCAGGTGAATATGAACACCTCGAGCCACCTCACGTAACCTTCTCCATACCATGGGCATGGCTACTTGTAAGGGCAATCACGTGCTCAATGCCCCAGTAGCCTACATCAATGGCAGACTTTGTCGTTACTACCTCCCATTGTTTTTCTTTCAATTCGGATAACTACTGGCAGATTACCATAATCTTAGACATAATTTAGACTGAAGTTACAACAGATCACAAAACTACAGTCAATCCAACATAATTAAATTTTCAATTTCTTGTTTCATTCAGCATCTAACATGATATATACACAAAAAATTGCTCATATCTATGATAAAAAAAGGAAATTCATATACTTCAACAAACCGATTCCGCCAAAAATTATACATATATTTATTTCTCCATAAACAGGTTCATAGTAGAATAAGAAGATTATGATGCAATTGCTTTGATAAAATTCATACTTTTCAAGAGGCTGTTTGAATTCGTTAATTAAGATTTTGATTTGAACCTTAAATTTAATTTTTTTTTTCCAGAATAAGAACTAGATGTTCAAAATCAAAACCCTAACTTTTGACTCCACAACTTCGAAATCACTTTGGGTCAGGAGAGGGATGTAGACTTACACTTAAATGTAGGTTCTCCGACGAGATTGGTGGCCGGAATAGGTTGGGCTGCACTCTTCCCTACGGCCGGAAGCAAACGGATACGGTTTGGAGAAGGATAGAGTCTCCAGATTTTTTTTTTTTTTAAATGGAGTCCAGATTTTGGTTGGTCGAAATTAAACAGATTTGATTTGGTGTGGCGTAATATTTGATTATTTCAGGGACAACTTCTTAAAAGCAGTAGAATTGTTTGAAAAGTTGTGAGATATGAGTTGTGAAAGTAGCATAATCCTTTATTTTGATGGTAACCAATTTACTCTTGAAAACAATACTTTTTCATTCCATTTAGTAAAAGTAAATTATTTATGTTGTAAAACTATTATAAAACAATAGAGAATATAGAAAGATAGGAGAGAATGAGAGAAAACTTCTCATTAGGTATATTTCTAATGAAATGAAATAGCTCCTATTTATAAGAGGGAACAATGGCAAAATCGTAATATATAAAGTTTTACAGGGGTATAATTGTAATTGATCATTCACATATTTTATTATTATATTTATAACACTCCCCCTTGAATGACCTATTCTGCAATTGTCTGCTTCGTTAAAACCTTGCTAAGAAAATCCAGTGGGATAAAACTTGAGCGAAGGAAAAAGAGTACAGAAGTTCCCCCTGATAATGGTCATGGTGAATCATTGAGTCTAACGTTCGAGTAGAACAAATCATGTACTGAATCTTGAAGTTCTGAAGTGCTGCCTCATTAAAACCTTTTCAGTAAAACCCAGTGGGATAAAATCTGAACCAAGGAAAAAGAGTACAGCCACTGCCTCGTTAAAACCTTGTCAGGAAAACCTAGTAGGACAAAACCTGGACGAAGGAAAAAGAGTACAGCATGATTCTCCCCCTGAAGTGTGTAATCAAGTATTCATGAACCTCTCGAACATTGATATCATCTTTCTTCTGGAATATAAAAATCTCCTTGCATAGCATTCTTCATAAGATGTCTATGATTTTCTTCATTTGTTGATATCATTCCAGTATAACAATGTGTTGCTGAATTATAGCTTGTTGATAGCTATGATGATGCTTCAAAAACATTGTTAGGAAAACCCTGCGGGACAAAATCTCAGCGACGGGAAAAAAGAGTACATTATTCTCATTAATTTTCATCAATACGCCTTAACTGTTTCCTCATTAAAAACCTTGCTAGGAAAACCCTGTGGGACAAAACCTCAGCTAAGGGAAAAAAAGTGCAACGCATATTTATTCCTTTCGTGGAATATCACAAGTATATTGGTGCAATCATATAATTTATGATGAGCTTTATATAAATTGTTCATAGCTCATAATGTCATAACATGCTATATTAAGCAATGTTATACTAATTTATCGATTGCATCTTTCACTTCTGGTGAATAATTAAATTTAGAATTCACTTCTGGTGAATAATAAAATCTAGAATTCACTTATGGTGAATAATTAAACATATTCATTTTCATATTCACTTCTAGTGAATAATCAATTTAACAGATGTCATAAATAGTACACTCCAATTTCACTTTCAACATATTATATCATGGAGTCATTTGTATCATCCTATAGTGATACTAATTTGAGCATATTGAATCTTTCAATGATTTATACATGTATGTTCTTGCACTTTATAAACTGCAATTTCTAATTTGCAGGAGCATAATCAATCATTGAAATAGATATCAATTTTAACATATAATCTACAATCATTTTACTTGAAATCCCAACGTACCGCGATCAACTGGTACATCAAAAAATACTCTCAAAGTACCGAGATGAGAATCATACATTTTGATCTCACTCATTGGTATATAAAAGAGCTCAAGTTAGTGATTTAGACTATAGTCTATCCACCATATGTTATGTCAGTTCTATGAAAAATCTTGCGCGCAACGAGTCGTCTTTTACGACCGTGAAATATTTTTCATTTGTACATATAATTACTGGCTTTACACATTTAAGCATTTGGACTTCAGGTCCTTGAACAATAATCCCTACATTGGGGTTATACACTCGGCCAAAGTATTATAATTTCATCAACCTCATTTTCATAAGAGGGTTGTTTATGTATGCAGTCGACTTATTTATCGATTCCATTTCAACTCAATATAACATAGAGATATCTCTTTATATGTTCTATCATCAGGTACCTAAGTCTCTTACATTTAATTATGTCTCTTTTACTCACCATGAGTATTTAGCCTCAAATGGATCATTTCAATCATTTAAGAGATATTTATTTTTGGAATCGATAGTCATTATGCTTCAGGCATAATTACGCATCAGGCGTGTTTTCCTCATAATGTTCTCAAATATTATCAATCGGCTAAAATGCCATAACAAATGTCATTCTTTTAGAGATATAATCTCAATCATATTTCTAAGTGCGCTTTGGTGGATTGTATACATATCGCACTTTTACAAATCATAAAACTTCTTGAGCTAATCCCTGTTTGACATAAAATATTGTTGTATGATAAACAATTTCTGAATAAGTTATTCTCATAGAAAATAATTTGAAACTTTTGATAATCTAACCGTTTATTATAGAACTTCTGGTTCAATACGGTTTTATTTCATTTCTATGTATGAATATTTGATTCAATACAATATCGCTAAACTTCTGGTTCAATACAATGTATATTTCATTTATGAGCTTCTGGTTCATACTATATACATATTTCACTTGTATGTATGAACTTCTGGTTCAGCAAGATATTTCACTTGTACATATGTATGAACTTCTAGTTCAATACAATATTCATTTCATCAGTACGTATTTCTGTACATTTCAAATCAGTATACCTTTATTACTTTTAGTATACCGGAAAAATCAGGTACAATATCCAAGGAAATATCTCATGATCTCAATCTTGTCGCCAAATCTTCCGTTATATCGAAAAAGGTAATGACACATTATCTCATTGTTCCCACCTTTCCAATAATTTATTCCATTATTTCTTGATGGAATCGATATCACTGACACGCGGAGCCACCGCTCTTTTACGCGTTGAATAATGCATTTAAATAGATGATTTGGGAAGAAGGCTAGATCCATCAAAAATGGATATCATACTTTCAAATATTCGCAAATATTATTCCAATCTTCCAGTAAATGATTTGAGAAAAATATATCGAATTAGGCTCGAAAGATTGAGGTTGCTGATGAATCATGGCATCCCAGAAGATATTCACTGGTTGATCGAATCAAAAGTTCGATTAGCTGGTGAATTACCAGATTCATTTTCTAAGCACAAGTCTGGCTTAGGTAAGAGTACTTTTGTAAAGAAGCGAAGAGCAAAAAGATTAAATAGTTGCTACAAATGTGCTCGATGGACATGTGATACCCGTTGTAAATCAATAGGATATTCATCCATAAATCGAGATGATAAGATAAACTTCATTAAGGGTGGACTGAGTAATGAGTCATTGGATGATATCCGATTGACTCTTGAGACGCACCCTAGTGGGTATGTGCAGCATGAGCTACTATCTTTATTGGCTAAATTTATCAGTGATAAAGAGCGTTATAGTCTGAAAAATATAATAGCAAAAGATCATGTTTGCCAGGCTATTATAAAAAATGATGTTTTGGCTATTCAGCATTAATACAAGGTAAATCATTTGATATATATGCACATATAAAATATTTTTCTGTTTCCTTTTACGAGTTTTGATAAAGGCTGGTTAAAAATATTAAATCACCGGAAGGTGAGTAGGGTGATTTTGTCAAAAGTAAATCTTCACTTTTTCAAAAGACAAGCAGTAAATAGTGAAAATTTTCAAGTTTAAAAAGTTAATGATTTTCACAGTTTCATGCATCCCAAAATATCATTTTCTCATAAGTTTTTCCTTCCTTATTCTCTCAAAGATGGAAGGACCAAAACTTCGACAGATCAAAACTATCTGTGTATTTTGTGGATCAAAAGTAGGGAAATGTTTTGGGTATCTAGAAGCAGCAGTGGATCTTGGAAAGAAATTGGGAGAGAAAGGTATCACTCTCGTGTATGGAGGAGGTAGCACTGGATTGATGGGTTGTGTTTCACAATCCGCTCAAGCAGAGAAAGCAAGAGTGATAGGTGTTATACCCATTCCTTTAGTTGATATCGCAGGCAAAACACAAGGGTATGAAGTACAAACCTTATCTATCCATGAACGTATAACTTGCATGTTCTATGGTTCTGATGTCTTCGTAGCCCTGCCTGGAGGTTTTTGTACTTTAGAGGAAATCTTTAATATTACCTCATGGGCTCAATTAGATCTCCATACCAAGCCTATTGGCCTTTTAAATGTTAACAATTTCTTTGATGGTTTGCTAACATTTATTGATTATGCTGTGGAATAGGGATTCATCTCTCCATTTTCTAGGAGAATCCTCATTTCTGCTCCTACTATCGAGGAACTGCTGGATAAGTTGCAATCATACATCCCCATCCAAGATCCAGCAGGAGTTAAGATAGATTGGTCGCAAGGAAGGAGAATCAAGCGAAAATGGAGTCCGGTTAATTTAAATTTATCTTTTTGAACCCTAGAATAGGTGGTGGTAGAGTACAGAATATTCTCACTCTTGAGACACACCATAAATTTCTAGGATTTTATCAATGTTTAATCTTGTGTACCTCAAAGATTTAAGGTGGTAGAGTACGGAGTATTATTACTCTTGAAACACACATTTTTCTTTATTTCCTCAAAAGATCAGAGGTGGTAGGATACGGCTACTCCCGAAACACATCTCTAATTTTGAGGATCATAAATGTTTCCCCCTTTTGTATTTTGCATGTATGACTCGTTTATGCTTCTTCAGGAGCAATAATAATAATAATATCATTTCAGTATGTTTAGATGATAATTTTTACTTCTTCTGGAGTAAATATGTACTTCTTCTGGAGTGCTCGTGCAAGAACTTTTCTAAACACTTATCATCTAATATTCATCTCATAATACTGATGAGATTATTTTCACATTAGCTATGTCCGTACTATCATGTGATATTATCTTATCATACATCAACATTCTCTTGTTGAATAATTTTCATCCACCATTTCAAATACAGATATTGGTAACTTCGGGTACCATTGGATAAAATATTTTTATCAACATTTACCAACTTTTTGGTAATGATAACTTCTGGTATCATTTGATAAAATATTTTCTAACTTTAGTATTGATAATTTCTGGTATCATTTAATGAAGTATCAAATAACAATAATATTGTATATATATATTAACAATAATAATATTGGGGTTATACCACCACGTATATATGTTGACAACATCCTCTAATATGTTAGAATTAACTAACAACTGAGGTGTTTCCGAAATAATATACAATATGAATATATGTAAAGTATTCCATATATTCAATCGATAGACCGACCATATGGCGGTGTCAACATAATGAAATAATTACCTTTCATGAGTGAGCGAGTCATATCTTCCAGTCAAGGTATTCATAATAGTCCAATCCGTTACGATAATGAGTCATATCCAGTTAAGGTATAAATTCAATCCATAATAACTCAATCCATCACGGTATGACAATGATTATTACTTATACCTTGTTTAAAAATTTTAATTTATCTTTGTTGATCACATATTAATCGTTAATTTACGATTAATATACTTTTATGTATTATCAAGGGCAAAATAGTCCATATTTTAATATATTGTTCATATGGATAAATCGAAACCGTCAATAGGTTTGAAATTTAATTTAGAACAAACTTACTTTTGGTCCGAAGTTCAAAATCTCGTCGGAAGTGCTTCAAAAATAGTTTTTAAGAAAACTGCCACGTTCGACCGCCGAAAAATTTCAAAACTGCACAAAACAGAAAAGTAAGATCATAGAAAAATACAAATCATCAAGATGAACAAACCGCCTTTTGACGTCATCGCCGGAATCCGTCACGCGCTGCCGCCGGCCGCCACGCGCCGGTTGTCGGAAAAATCAACTCATCACCATAATGTGTGCCTCGACGTCCTGAACATGCCTATGGTCTCCGTTTCTCCAAAAGACCAACTATTTGGCTGGAATCAGCATTTTTCAGTCCGCCAGCATCTTCTTCTCCGGCCAATAACTTCCGTTTTAACCGTCAGATCGGCGCCAAATTTTAGTCGAGTCTTCTCCTAGAAAAGCCCGTTGATATGCCTCTGGCCGATCTTCGATCGGAGTTCAGGATCGTCCGGGATCAGCATTTCAATTTCTGGTCAGATTTTGTTTTTTGCACAATTTTTCAGCCTTTCTTCTTCGGTCGATATCTTCTGTTTCAGCCGTTGGATCATCCCCAAATTTCAGGCGAGTCTTCTCCTCGACAAGCCCGTTCTGATGGCTGTGGCCGATCGTCGATCGGATATCTGGATCGGCCGGAATCCTTCTTTTTCAGTTTGCCAGAATTTTTGAAAAATTGGATAAATTTTTAGATCTACAATATATGAGTTCTTTTTTAAAGCCAAAAATGTTTGGTTTGAGAAAAAGAAACATTGATTAGTAATAATCAGGTTTCTGATACAAAGGTTCATCATTTAGATGCAACTGTAGAGCATACTCCCGTTATATTACTCAATTGGCTAGAGATTCGTACTGATAACGTGTTGTAAAACTATTATAAAACAATAGAGAATATAGAGAGATAGGAGAGAATGAGAGAAAACTTCTCATTATGTATATTTCTAATGAAATGAAATAACTCCTATTTATAGGAGGGAACAATGACACAATCGTAATATATAAAGTTTACAGTGGTATAATGGTAATTGGTCATTCACATATTTTATTATTATATTTATAAAAATTTAAAAATATTTTAAAAATAAAAGAATTTATAAATAACTTTACGAATTTTTAAACTGAAGGTGCCCTATTTGTTTTTTGTCGTGTTTTAAATGAACATTACTAAAAGTCGAAAAATAACAAATTAAGTTATACTTCCATGAGTTTTGAGTCTTTTTAGTCTCTCTATGTGATCTATCAATACTTTATTTTTAATATTTTTTGATGTTTTCATCATTAAATCTGAGTTTAATAAGTAGTTCATTCCTCAACTTCAGTTGTTGGCAATATATTAAACAGAGGTAACCTAGAAAGAAATGATTAAACTATGGTATATATTTAGCACGACTTCCTTTGGCAGGTCTCGTTGGGTTTTGACCCAAAATATCTTGAAAAATCCATTTTTTTTATCAAAGTGATTAATTTGGAGATCAAGTTAAAAGTGAAAAGAAAAAAAAGATAATTTTTTTGTCACAAATTTCTTTTCTTATTCTGATTATTCTACTTCAACTAGGAAATATCTTGAGGTACAAGTAATACACATTTTTAGATTATGCTTACCTATAATATGTGTATTGAGGAGTCAATTAATTATACATTGGTTAGAGAGTATTGTGAGAAAAAATGTAGTATCACGTCTTGGTTTTTTTTGGGTTCTTTGTGGGTTATACAAAGAAGTAGAAATTGGTAAATGTGGTAGAGCTTAGTTATTTTTCCTACAATATTTGGGGGTTTGGTAAGTGGAAATTCTATATAATTGTAACAATTTATTATATAGTAAAAAACTTTGAAGGTCTGTAAATTTTGAGTTATTGTTTTATTTTCTTATTGGTTCAATTATTTCTTGAACATTAAAATTCCTATGAGGTTAATTAGAGTGAGAATTTATGTCTAATTCCCAACAGGGACGCCGTCGACGGGGAAATCGACGTCTAATTAACAGATAATCAGGTGGTTCGAAAACTTTTTTGGAGCAAAAGAAAATATGTTTAAAAAGTATAACGTGGAGAAATTTGACTGGAAGATAAATTTTGGCTTGTGGTAAGTACAAGTCATGGATGTATTGATTCATACGGGACTGCAGAAAGTTTTGAAGAAAAAGCCAACCCCGAGTTCTGACAAAGAAACTGAATCCAGCACAAGTGATGAAGATTGAGAATATTTGAATTTGAAAGCTGCTAGCATGTTACAAATTTGTTTGATCAAAAATATTCTTGCAAATATTTATGAGATATTTACTGTGAAGGAACTATGGGAAAAACTAGAAGAGTTGTATCAGATGAAGAGCTTGTCAAATAACTTGTATCTGAAGCAGCAATTTCATTCTTTGAGAATGAATGCAGGTATGAAAATATTAAGACCATCTTAGCGTTCTCAATGATATTGTTTTTGAACTGTAATCTATTGGAGTTAAGATTGATGATGAGGATAAGATTCATCTAGTCTCTTCCATTCACGTTTGAGCACATCATGCTGATTTTGATGTACATGAAGGAAACAGTGGAATTTTCAGAAGTTAAGTTGATTAAGTTGAAGTGACAGTTCATCTGAAAACCTTTGCTTGTTACTGAAAAGTGGAAGAGAGGTAACTCCATGAAGAAGAAGGTAATGTGTTGGAATTATGGTAAATTTAGTCATGTGAGAAGAAATTGTCCAAAAAAATGGAGCAGAGTCTGCTAACTGCTCGGAGGTGGACAATGCAACTCTCTTAATGGAGGGTGGTGATGATGTACTTTAGTAAGATGAGACTTCCTTATGGCATGAAGGCAGTTTCCATGATAGAGGATGTGTTCTTACTGGCGAGTACATGTGTTTGCACACAGGTATTGATTTGACATTAATGCAAGGTGTGTTATGAAATTGATGTCGATGGCTGATGAGCTCTCAAGGAAAGCCAAACATGTGAGTTGCACCATAATTTTTCAGCAATGTTTATTTCGACATGAATCGATGAAAAGCTCGGATTTCGTTGATAATTCTGAGTGCTAGTTATACTCATATGGTGGAGTATCGAATCATCAAAGTGTTAAATGCTTACCTGTTTACCCAATGACTGAATTTGAATTTTTTGGCTTGGAATAATTTGATTCAAGGTGGAGATTATTGGGTTTTGACCCAAAACTATCTTAGACAATTGATTTTCTTGTTAAAGTGGTTTACTTGGAGACCAAGTTAAAGGTGAAAAGAAAGGAAGATAATCTTTTTGGCATGAATTTCTTTCTTGATTTAATTATTCTACTCCAAGTGGCTTAATCACAAAATCAATTATTGGCCAATCAATGAAGTTGAGAGAATTTGATTTGATCTCTTCCTCATTAATTGTCACTTCCTCATGTGATTCTTGTGTGATTAAATTGTCATTCTCTTCAAGCTCATCTTCTTTAGTTGATGTCTCCTCGGATTAAATAACCGATCCAAAATTTGAATCCATGGGCAATGACAAGTTTTTCCTATTAATCCCCAAGAGTGGATTATACCCCCATATTCGAAATCCTTCCCAATACATGGCATCCCCCATAAGCATATCATCTTCATCCAAATTGGCAAGCTCATTGTAATACTTTGCAAGTACCTTCTCATTCAATAGTGGAGGACCATCTCCCACAAGAGTGATGTCCTCATCCCAATCACCCGGTACACAATCCCCCAAGAGCATGTAACTCACATCCAATGTATCAATTGCTTGTTTTCGGCATTTCAAATATTGTCTAAACTCAATAAGTTTCGACGTAATCAAATCATTCCCCGAAAACAAACATTGTCCATTACAATGCATCTTGTAACAAATTTCACAACTTGAATATTCTTCAAGCATGTATTCATCACCCATGTTGAGATTGTTCAATGCAATTGCTTTCCTATTTTGCCAATGTTAAAATCAAATATGCATAGAAAGAAAACCAAACACAAGAAAGATTATAATAGTGGTGGTTAACCAAATGTAACAAAATAAAACATAAAAGAAAAATAATTACAAATTTTTAAAACTAAAATCAACTAAAGTAATATTCAAAGTAAAAACATTCCCCGGCAACGGCGCCAAAAACTTGTTCACTCAAAATAGTGTACCGCAAGCGCACGGGTCGCGTACAAGTAATAAAGTGGACTTTTTGAGTCCGGATTGTCGATCCCACGAGGAATGTTTACTTTAAATTATATGACTTTAATTAATTTAATTCTAACAATAAAAAGAAACACACAATTAAAAGTTGGATTTTTGTAAATTTTAAATTAAAGAAAATAATTCTAAACCGAATTAAAATAAGGAAAATGGAAGATAAAATAGTTGAGATTCATGATTTCATTTAACTCTTGCTTAAGTAATTTCTCAACACATGCAAATGAATAAATTACTCATTTACAATGTTAGACCCGATTTTCCAAGCTTAGCTAATTACCTCTCTCGAGTGAAATTAACCCTAATCAATTGGTTTAACCTATTATATCTCTATGTCGATTAAAACTCAATCAATTGCATTAACTCTATGTGAAAATAGCTCAATGGATCATCTAGGGTTTAAGGTATATCTCTATCCTTAACAAGAACCTAGAGCATTTGTTATTTGGTCTAAAATGCATAATATCTCTCGATTATCATACACTTCACAAAACATATATCTGGTGATTAATCAAACACACGGAATAATCTCAATAACAAACACACATGAAATAAGCTCACAATTAATAAACAAACATTAAAATTACTTAAACTAAGTTAAACTACATCAATCATCCCAACATAAAACAACTAGTCCATTATATAAATATTCCACAAAAGATAAGGTTTATGAAAATACATCACAAAATATAGAAATTAATGATAAAAATACAAGAAAAATGAAATACAACACTTCCCTTGATTTTTGCTCCAAGAATCTTTCAACGATACTTTGTATTTCCACTTACTTCTTGCTTCTTTGCTCCAATGGTTGCTAGTAACTTAGAAACAAAACTAAACTACAAACTAAATCAAAAACAAAGGAAAGAAAAGGAAGAAAAGAGAGAAAAGAGGGAAGGAGGCTAGAATGGAGAGAAGTGTTATATGCAAACCCTAGCGAAAATATCCTAAAAACACCCATTTTCGTGTGGATCCACGAACAAAAGCATTTGGGCCGAACCGGGTCGGCCCAGATTATTGCTCAATTTTTTGACCATGCGATCGCGTGGTAGACTTGAAAACTCTCGGGTTGGATTATAGGCTTGATTCGCGAGCGCCACCTAATAGATCCACGCGATCGCGTGGTTCACCTGTAGCTCCGTCTTTCCATGATTTGCAATTGGGTCCTCCAACTTCTGGTCTTCTTCAATTTAGTCCTCGAATTTTGACTTTATTACAAATAGGCCCCTGAAATATTTGCATCTTTATTCCTCCAACTTTCTGAGATATTGCAATTGAGTCCCCGAACTTTTGATTTCTTTCGATTAGGTCATTGGACATCAAATTTGCTCATCTTTTAGCCTGATTATACTCCAATCTTGTCCATTTGCTTTCCAATTGAGGTTGTACCTAATTGTACAAGATAAACATAATATATAAGTAGATATTTGCTCAATTTGTCAATTAAATTGTCTATTTAAAAGCACAATAAGTGTGTAAAACGCACACTTATCACACCCCCAGACTTGAGCTTTTGCTCGTCTCGAGCAAAATTATCTACTAGTGCAATCAAGTAACGTGAAAAATAGATCAACAATGTTAGATAACTTGCAAATTACTCATGAGTGTAAAATTGTATAATAAATTCAAAAGTATGATTCCAAATAATGCTACCAAAGAGAAGTTAGCTAATCCAATGTTCGATCAGTGTGTGTGTGCATAGTCGCTTTCAATTGTCAATTAAGTTTCGAGAATAATGATGAGTAAAGAGGTTTCAAGTCAAAACTACCCACCATTAGTGGTCAATTCTTTTTCTTTCCCACTCGTGACATTCATCTCCCAATAAATATTTTTCTTTCCTCTCCCGGGATGCAATTCTAGAGGATACTCTCAAATCACTCTTTTCTTTTTCTACTCTAGTTTGGGTGTGTTTTACCGACAATCTCGACAACCTAGAAATGCGGTGACTCTCCACTAATGAGTGCTTCGACATTCAAGTTTATACTAAGCAATTCAAACCCACTATTCATCTAAGCCCTTATGGAAGTACAAATGCATGATTTCTAACAACTAACGCGATGAATGCTCGTGTCTTCCCCACTCCCTTAAGCTTTCTAATTGACCCATGTAGCGAACTTTAGGTCGGTAACTCCTCGATTGTTTTAAGATCAAAGGGTACCAGGTTTCAAAATACCCCTACGGACTTAATAACTCGAGTAAAAAAGGCTACGAAGTGAGGTAGACTTATTAAGCAAATGCAATGATGAAGTGCTCTTTTTTTTTTCAAGTGTGTGTGTGAATACCCTACTCATTAAGCTTTCTAATTGATCCATGTAGCGAGCTTTAGGCCGGTGACTCCCAAGTTTCAAACTTAAGGCACCAAGTTTCAAGATACTCCTACGGGCGTAATTACTCAAGTCAAAAAGGCTTCGAGATAGGGCAATGCAATGCAAAAATTAAAATGGGCTTAGAAATTTAGCATACGGTCATTACTTAGCTTATACTTGGCGAAATACACTCCACACAAAATTTATTTCCAACATGCATGGAATCACTACACGTTTAGACCATCTCCTTCACCGGGTCGACCACCCCCAAACTTGTCTTACAATAGGATCAAGAGATTTAGAGTTTTGGGAAACATTTGATAGGTTGATAAAAATTAAAAATACAAGCTCAAAACCTAATTCATCTACTCCATTAACCTCTTCACCCTTCAACAATTCCCAAACTTCACCAACAATCAATCATGACTATTGTGCTCAAGATAAATATGATCTTGCATGGATAAGCATTTTGTAAAAGTAGACACAAATAGCATATTGGTCATAAATCATGAATATATAACAATTTTAAACATCTAAGTAATCCTGGCCGGCATGGCTATCTAACATGTCAATACACAATAGGAAATCACCCTCAAACTTGAAATGCACATTGTCCTCAATGTGTAAAATAAAATCAAAGTAAGAGGAAAGAAGTTACTAGACATCCCAAGAAGTGGTAGGGGCACTCATAAGTAGTCTTGGGCATGTAAAAATCTCATTGCAAGCATCACCAATCCACCCCCAAACTTGTGTTGAAGCCTCTAATCAATTGAACACACATTTCTCCAATGAGGCATTTCATCGAACACCTTGTGAGCATCCTATGAAAATACAAGAAAAGAGTAGATATTAAGTGGTGAATGACCCAAAAATTAAAATTACACTCAACTTCTCAATTCTAACTCATAAATCCAATATAATTTTCCCATCCACATCAATATTAAATCACACTTGAAGATAAAATACAATATGAACCAAGTGATTTAAAAATGAGTTTTAAGCAAATTTTGACTTTAAAAGTTTGATACGAGTATATGTTAGAATTAAATGAGAATGCATTGGAGCTATTTCACACTACCCAACTGGAGGAAAATAAATGTAGAAGATAGAGACTTGGCCTAACCAATTTATTTGCAAGAAAGTAAATAAAATGCAAGAAAGTAAATAATATGCAAAAAATAAAAATAAAGCAAGTAAATGATATAGAATGGGTTGCCTCCCATTAAGCGCTTATTTTAAAATCATTAGCTCGACTCTCTGCATAAGCACTTCATGGCACTCTAAACATAGCTTTTGATGCCTTCCCCATTTTGCTTCTTTTTGCTTTGCCCCACTCTTCATTGATTCGAAATACTTGCACCTTACCCCTTCCAAAGTCATGGGACTTGCCTATTCCATCCAATTCAAACTCAACTAAATAGACTTGCACCTCCTCAAGTGGCTTAATCACAAAATCAATTATTGGACAATCAATGAAGTTTAGAGAATTTGATTTGATCTCTTCCTCATTAATTGCCACTTCCTCATGTGATTATTGTGTGATTAAATTGTCATTCTCTTCAAGCTCATCTTCTTTAGTTGATATCTCCTCGGATTGAATGACCGATCCAAAATTTGAATCCATGGGCAATGGCAAGTTTTTCCTATTAATCCCCAAGAGTGGATTATACCCCCACATTCGAAATTCTTCCCAATACATGGCATCCCCCATAAGCATATCATCTTCATCCAAATTGGCAAGCTCATTGTAATACTTTGCAAGTACCTTCTCATTCAATAGTGGAGAACCATCTCCCACAAGAGTGGTGTCCTCATCCCAATCATCTGGTACACAATCCCCCAAGAGCATGTAACTCACATCCAATGTATCAATTGCTTGTTTTCGGCATTTCAAATATTGTCTAAACTCAATAAGTTTCGACATAATCAAATCATTCCCCGAAAACAAACATTGTCCATTACAATGCATCTTGTAACAAATTTCACAACTTGAATATTCTTCAAGCATGTATTCATCACTCATGTTGAGATTGTTCAATGCAATTGCTTTCCTATTTTGCCAATGTTAAAATCAAATATGCATAGAAAGAAAACCAAACACAAGAAAGATTATAATAGTGGTGGTTAACCAAATGTAACAAAATAAAACATAAAAGAAAAATAATTACAAATTTTTAAAACTAAAATCAACTAAAGTAATATTCAAAGTAAAAACATTCCCCGGCAACGGCGCCAAAAACTTGTTCACTCAAAATAGTGTACCGCAAGCGCACGGGTCGCGTACAAGTAATAAAGTGGACTTTTTGAGTCCGGATTGTCGATCCCACGAGGAATGTTTACTTTAAATTATATGACTTTAATTAATTTAATTCTAACAATAAAATGAAACACACAATTACACTCTTAGGTGTTGGCCATTCTCTAATAGCTCGGATTTTCTCCTCGTCAACCTCAATACAATCCTTAATAACAACATAACCAAGAAAAATGACCTTATCTATGCAAAAAATACACTTTTTAAAGTTAGCGTACAATTTTTCAGTGCGTAAAATCTCAAATACACACCTCAAATGATCAACATGCTCATCTACATTTTTACTATAAACTAAAATGTCATCAAAATACACGACCACAAATTTACCAATGAAAGATCGTAAGACATGGTTCATCAACCTCATGAACGTACTAGGTGCATTGGTGAGACCAAACGGAATAACTAACCATTCATAAAGCCCATATTTGGTCTTGAATGCGATTTTCCATTTGTCCCCCTCTTTCATGCGTATTTGGTGATATCACTTTTAAGGTCAATTTTACTAAAGACACATGAACCATATAATTCATCAAGCATGTCGTCTAACCTAGATATAGGATGGCGATACTTTAGCGTGATATTGTTGATAGCTCTACAATCCACGCACATCCTCCAGGTTCCATCCTTTTTGGGTACTAGTAAGACCAGCACAGCACATGGGCTCATGCTTTTCCGGACATAACCCTTGCTCAACAGCTCCTCGACTTGCCTTTGAAGCTCATTTGTTTCTTCCGGATTGCTCCTATATGCAGGCCTATTTGGAATAACAGCAGCTGGAACAAGATCAATCTGGTGCTCGATGCCTCGAATGGGTGGCAGCCCACTAGGTATGTCGTCTGGGAATACATCATCTAATTCCTGTAAAAGAGAAATAGCTAAACAGGGGAGGGAAGAGTTAGTGTCACCTAGTGCAAGGAAGGAGTCCTTGTACATTAGTAAGACCATTGGTTGGTGGTCAATGGCAGCTCTTTTGATCTCACTCTTTTTGGCAAGGAAGCTCACTTTGGTTTTCTCTCCTCTTTCTTTTTTGGCACTCGTCACTCCCTCTCCTTTTTCTGAGGCGGAACCCCCAACTCTTTGTTTTTCTCTTAGCTCACCTTTTTCTGGGATCGTGGTCCCAACTCTCCTTTGAACACTCAGCTCTCCTTTTTCTGGGATCGGGGTCCCAACTCTCTTTGCCTTCTCTTCTTCACTCTTTAATTTCAACTGATCTTCATAAACTTGTTGTGGAGTTAGCGGCATAAGTCTGATACTTTTCTCATCCTTTGTAAAACTGTATCTATTTTTGTACCCGTCATGTACCACTCTCCTGTCATATTGCCATGGCAAACCCAATAGGATGTGTCCAGCATGCATTGGAACCACATCACAAATTAACTCATCCTCATACTTCCCGATAGAAAGGTTGATTAACACCTGCTTATTCACTTTGATCTCACCGGACTCATTCAGCCATTGTAATTTATAAGGTCTAGGGTGTTTGATTATAGGTAAACACAATTTCTCAACAAGAGTGGTACTAAGCACGTTGGTACAACTCCCCCCATCAATTATCAAACTACACACTTTATTATTAACAAAGCATCTAGTATGAAATATGTTTTCCCTTTGCTCACCCGACTCCTCCACCTTAATTTGGGTACTAAGAGCACGTCTAGTAATAAGGGATTGAGATACCGCATAATCTCCATCGTCACAATCACTAGCTTCTTCTAAGGCAGGCATATCCTTAAACTCATCATCATCCTCAACCTCATCCTCCGACACCACCACCCCATTTCGCACAAGCATTATTTTTTTGTTTGGGCATTGTGATGCAATGTGCCCGATTCCCATACACCTAAAGCACTTAATGTCTCTACTTCTAGGAGGTTGAGAGTCAGAAGTGGGTTTATCTTTATTAGCAGATTCCTCTCGAGCTTTTAGTGGTTCTGACTTCCCTTTTGGAGCAGTTCCTTCATTTTTGTTACTTCCACTCCACGTAGGTTTCCAAGGAGTAGAACCCGAAGAGTATTTTGCTGTCCATTTCCTTTTCAACTACCTTTCCACCTTCATCACCATGTGCAACATCTCCTCCAGTTCAACATAATGTTGCAGTTCTATAACATTTGCAATGTCTCTGTTCAAACCGCTCAAAAACCTGGCCATTGTGGCCTCCGGATCCTCCTCAATATTTGCTCGGATCATAGCAATCTCCATCTCTTTATGGTATTCTACTACACTCTTCGAACCCTGAGACAGAGTTTGGAGTTTCTGGTACAAGTCCCTATAGTAATGGTTGGGCACAAATCTTTTCCTCATCAAACCCTTCAACTCGTTCCAGGTCTCAATAGGTCTTTCACAGTTCCTCCTCCTACTCATCACTAATTGATCCCACCATACAAGTGCATAGTCTGCGAACTCTATAACTGCTAACTTCACCTTTTTTTCCCTCTAAGTAGTTATGGCATTCAAAAATCAGTTCTACCTTCTTTTCCCACTCAAGGTACACCTCCGGATCACTTTTACCTCGGAAAGCTGGTATAGTCATTTTAATGTTTCCCATGCTTCTATCCATCCCATCATCATCCCTATATTCACGCCTATTGCCCCTTCCACGCCGACCACCACGACCTCTTCTCCTACCCAAGCTAGCCACTGATACACTTTCACTATCATCATCAACACTATCTCATATCTCAACATCATCATCATCCCAAACTCCATTCCTAGGATTATTTTCATACCTTTGCGGCCTCCGGATATTAGGAGCCGTGTGCGGTTGCTCTCTTCGTAATTGGGCAATTGTTGCACTATGAGTGTCCACGGAGTTTTTAATCTCCCCCAACTTCGCATCCCACCTATCGAATCGTTTTTCCAGCATTGCAAGGAAGTGGAACTGTTGGTTATCCTCCCCTGTCGATGATGCGTCCTTTTGTGACATGGTTAGTGATCAAAAGAAAAGAAATAGTTTTCAAGAAAATATATCCTCACGTGTTTAGCACTCGTGTATCACTCTATTAGGCTTTTTCCCTCTATTGATCTCACCACTCTGCCTTTTTCCTCTCTATTCCCTTTTCTCAAGTTCTTAAAGAACCCACCAAACTAATAACTGACTTGGTCTTTGTGAAATTGACCCCAAGGGCAAGACACAAATGGATGAAAAGAAAATTTGATGGAATATTGGACTCAAGAAAATTGATGTAAAAGGAATGAAAGATTTTGAAAGTAGTGATGGATGACGAAAACTACCAAGAATGTGGAAAAATAAAAGGTATCAAGAAAGGTCTTCTTGACTATGAAATTGTGTTCTTGATCTTGCTCTTCAATAATAATCACTTTTTTTATTTGAATTTCGTACTTTTTTTTAATCAAGAACAATCAATAATAACAAGAATTGAAACTAAGACCAATCTTGTAACAGTGAAGAATTTCAAGAAATCCAAGAATCTAATACCGATTCAATGAAGACTCAAGAACAATGAAATCTAATGAAGAAAATGAAACAAAACAAGAATTATATAAAAACCTGGATTTAGAGTCAAGCTCTGATACCAAATGATGTGATTCTTGTTGGGGAATCACGGGATCTCGCGGAAATTATATAAATGCTTGGAAAGTTCCAAATCCAGATTAATTGACGATAACAATATGACCCGACACTCACGACTCAAGAACCAAGGATGTATCAAATCCAAGACCCGTTAAGATGCGGAATGAAGAACCATAAAGGGGTGAACGCCACAAAGGTTTTCAAATCCTTTGATAAGTTCAAGGGGTTCAATCAATAAAGAAGAAGAATAGGGATAAACTCACCTAATTCAAGCAATCTCATTAATCATCAAAGTTGTGTGTTTACAATGACCAAGAAAACCTAATATAGTCCAAAAACGCGTCCAAAATAACCCTAGCCGCAAAATTCTTAAAATAAAACTCGGCGCCTTTTTACGGCCGTAACTATCGTTCTTACGGCCGTAATTGACCCTCGGGTCCAAAAATTGTTTTATTTCTTACGGCTGTGACATGTGTTCTTACGGTCGTAAGTCACATACTGAATAAAATTACACAACTCAATTACGACCGTGAAAATGATAGTTACGGCCGTGCGATAACAAAGTTACGGTCGTAACTCCAGAACTTACGGCCGTAAAAGGCCCTCTGACTTCTTTTCTCCTTGTTCTTTGACCCAACTGCATTGTAACGGTTTTGGCTCATCTCCCATCTTGTCATGCATTGAGAATGGAGTCTTCGAACTTGCACTTGAATATTCATCCACTTAAGCTTGCATAAACCCCTGCATTGCTTGCTTGATCTTCTTAGTCCTCAGCCTCGTTATTGGTCCCACTGGTACATGCAACAGGTCCTTACTCGTTGGGTCACTCAGGTACTCATCACCTAATCTTCATGTAATATTTCTTTTTAATTGAATGAAATATTTTGAAGTGTTTTACTCGAGTTTGATTATGCAATATGTATAAACACTCAATGTACACGAGCAAGAGCATAAAACTTAAAATTGGTGATTTTACTAATAGCGAGCCCTAACATGTGTTACATAATGAACCTGTATTAACCCCAAATACGGTTAACGTAATGAGCAATTTATTAACCCCCAACGAGGCTAAGTTAATGAGCAATTTACTAACCCCAAACAAGGCTAATGTATTGAGCAATTTTTAACCCCAAACAAGGCTAATGTAATGAGCAATTTTTAACCCCGGTTATGGCTAATGTAATGAGCAATTTTTAACTCCGATCAAGGCTGATGTAATGAAAATGTATTAACCCCGATCACGAATAGTGTAATGAGCAATTTTTAACCCCGAACATGGCTAATGTAATGAGCAATTTTTAACCCTGATCACGTCTAATGTAATGAGCAATTTTTAAACCCGATCACGCCTAGTGTAATGAACATGAATTAACCCCGAACAAGGCTAATGTAATGAGAATGTATGAACCCCGAACAAGGCTAAAGTAATGAACATGAATTAACCCCGAACACTATTGATCCCCGAACATGATCATGAGTTGAAAGGGTTAGTTCATTATTTTTGTTGCTCGGGGTAAGATATTAAGTTGCTTGCTCCTAGGCAAGGCTTTGAGGTGCTTGCTAGTGGGTAAGGCTTTGAGTACTTGCTCGTGGGAAAGGCTTTTGAGGTGCTTACTCATGGGTAAGACTTTGAAGTGCTTGCTCGTTGGAAAAGCTTTGGGTGCTTGCTCGTTGGAAAAGCTTTGGGTGCTTGCTCGTGGGCAAGGCTTTTGAGTGCTTGCTTGTGGGAAAGGCGTTGGCGTAGACACAATCATTTGAGAACTTTTTCTTTTATTTACTAACATGTCTTGAAGAAGAAATAAGAGTTGGCACGAAGGCTGAAACAAAAACGAAACTAACAAAAAAAAAAGTGAAAAAAAATAAGTGTGCTAGCTGCCAAGCTAGGTGTTGTTACTTGTAGTAAATTTTCAAGTTGTCTGCATTCCATGGTTTTGGAAGTGACTTTCCTACAAGATCTCGTAAGTTGTATGATCCTCCTCAAGTTTGTCATATGACCTCATAAGGTCCTTCCCAAGTCGGCCCAAGATTCCCCAGGGATGACCACTTATTTCTGCTTTTCTTAGTACGAGGTCCCCTACTCTAAACTTCCTTGGGTTGACCCTGCTGTTAAAGTATTTGGTTGTTTTGTTTTGATAGGATGCTATCCTTACACTAGCATGTTCATGAACTTCTTCGACCAAGTCAAGGTGTTCACCTGTACCTTCACCCTTAACAAGACGTCTGTAATTTGGTATGCCAACTTCGATGGGGATTGTGGCCTCTACTCTAAAAGAAAGCATGAAGGGCTTTTCTCCAGTGGATGTACGATGAGACATCATGTAGGACTAAAGTATGGCTGGCAGGTCGTCAGGCCAAGATCCTTGTGCTTCTCCAATCCTCGTATGGAGGTCTTGGAGTATTCTCCTGTTTGTCACTTCAGCTAGGCCATTGCTTTGGGGATACGCAACAAAAATTAGACGATGGTCAATATGTAGGTTTGCACCGAAACTCTTAAACTGTGTGTTATCGAATTACCTGCCATTGTCTATTATCAATACCTTCGGAAGTCCGAACCTACATATGATGGATTTCCAAACAAAAGACCAGAGTTTGGGCTCCGAAATTGTTGCTAAGGCCTCTGTTTCCACCTACTTAGTGAAGTATTTGACTGTCACTACTATGAAATTTAATTGTCCTCTTACTAAGGGAAAATGATCTAAGATGTAGATTCCCCACTGTTCAAACAGTCCTAGGCACTGGATAGGTGTTAGGTCCTCAGCTGGTGTGTGAATTATATTTCCATGCCTTTGACACTTGTCACGCTTTCTTCACATATTCCATTGCATCTGTCCTTATGGTCGGTCAATAGTACCCGTATCTGAAGAGTTTGTAAGCCAAAGCCTTGTCACCTTGATGATTTCCACATATACCTTCGTGTACTTCTGCAAGATTTTGAGCAACTTCTGAAGTTTTAAGGTATCTGAGGTAAGGCAGTGTGAAACTTCTTCGAAAAAGAACACCTCCTATCAAGCAATATTTATTTGATCTCTGTTTGATGCTTCTAGCTTCCCTTGGACTTTTGGGGAGGATTTTTGACAATAGGGTCCATCCATGAGGGCTCATGGTCAATATCCATAACTGCAGGCTTCGATGCAATGTTGGGTTGTGATACAAATTTCATGTGAATAGTCCTTTTCAGGTTGTCAATGCTCATAAACACTAATCTTGAAAGAGCGTTGGCCTTGATACTTTCTGATCGAGTATTTTTAAGATCTCACAATTTCTGAACATTCTCAGCAGATCATAAATACGCAGGCAATATAAACTCATTTTATCCTCTATCCTTTCGAATGTGCCATCGATCTGCCCCACAACAAAATGGGAGTCACTGAAAATCTTTATATGTTCGAGTTTGAGGCCATGGGAAATCTCAAGCCCAATGATAACAGTTTCATATTATACTTCATTGTTTTTCGTTTCAAATTCAAAACTCAAGGCGCACCGTTTTTCGATCTGACCGTCTGGGCTCATGATTATGACTCCTGCACCCGAGCCCAAGGAGTTGGACGCTCCATCCACAAAATTTCCCTGCAGTCGTTGGGGCTATCGGCCTATTCTCTGGTCCCCGAGTCCTTGGTGTGAGCTCTGCAATGAAGTCCACCAAGGCATGTGCTTTTATCGAAGGTCAGAATTTGAACTCAATATCAAATTCTCTAAGTTCAATGGCCCATTTGAGTAGTCTTCCTAATAGGTCGGACTTTTGAAGTATATGTTTGAGCTGCTGATTCGTGAGGCTGAAATTGTATGTGACTGGAAGTTCTCTCTCAATTTTCTGGCTGCTACGACGAGTGCTAATGCCAGCTGTTCTTCTAGTGTATAACGTGTCTCAGCATCAAGAAAGACCTTGCTGATGTAATATATGGGTTGCTGGACTCAGCCTACGTCTCTGACAAGAATTGCACTTACTGCGTTTTGGGAACCTGCTAGGTACAAGGACAACACATCTCTTGGGCTTGGTTTTGTAAGCATGAGAGGTGTTGCTAGGGATACGTTGAGCTCCTATAGTGCATGCTCACATTCGTCATTCCACTCAAAAGTCCGATTTCCCCTAAGGATTTTGAAAAAGTGGAAACATTTGTTAGATGCTCTTGACATGAACCTGTTAAGTGTTGCTACTCATCCTATTAACTTATGAATGTCTTTCCTGCTCTTGGGAGACTCCATGGAAATTAGGGCCTGTATTTTATTAGGGTCGGCCTCGATGTCCCGATGAGTGATCATAAAACCCAAAAACTTTCCTGACGATACCTCGAACACACACTTAGTTGGGTTCAGCTTCATCCTATACTTTCTGAGTGTGGAGAAAACCTCCTCGAGGTCATGAATATGTATGTTGGTTTCTGTGCTTTTCACTACCATGTCATCGACGTATGCCTCAATGTTTTTCCCAATTAAACTTGCAAATACCTTGTTAGCTAGCCTTTGGAACGTTGCTCCTGCATTTTTTAAACCGAAAGGCATGACCTTATAACAATATATTGCTAAATCGGCAATGAAAGACTTTTTTCCCTGGTCATCCTCTACCATTGGAATCTAGTGATAGCCTGAGAAGGCTTCAAGGAAGCTGTATAGTTTGTGATCCGATGTGCTATCCACGAAGTTATCAATTCGTGGTGGGGGTAGCTATCCTTGGAGCATGCCTTGTTCATGTCTGTGTAGTCCAAAACTCGCCACTTACCATTGCTTTTCTTTGCCAGGTCCACGTTTGCAAGCCAATCTGGGTACTGAACTTGTAACACCCCAAGTTCAAGAATCTCAAACCTAGGTGTTAACTTCCCTTTTTCTTTTAATGCGGAAATAAATCATTTAAAACCATGCGGAATTTAAAACGTTTACACATTTAAACGTTCCATTTTTCTATTATAAAATTTTAGCAGAAATTTCGACAGAGTCTCCTCTGTAAATTGGACTTAACCAACCTGTAGAGGGACTTCAAAACCATTTTTAAAGCATACATCTCAACTCATTCAATCCCATAATCATCAAAACCATTCAATAAGTCCCAAACTCCTCAACGATACATTTCCAAGTAAATAAACTTAGAAAATGAAACAAGAGGTGATTTAACCTCAATAATACATGAATTAAAGAATAAATAGTGAGAAATTGAAATAAATTCTAATTTAACTTTATTTTAAAAAGGTTGAAGCGGGTATAGCCTGAGTCAGCTGCCGAGTGCTCTCCTCGGATCACCTAACTTTCATCACCTGAAATGTTGGGGAGGGATTGGGGTGAGCTAAAGCTCAGTAAGTAAACTGTATGCATGAATGCATGCTTATGACATGAATGCTTTTTCAAAAATTCCATGTATGTATCCCCATTTACTTTACTTTCCAAAACTTTCAAACTTTTCGAACTTTCACTTAACATTTCAAAACTTCACTTCATTCCATCGTGAGCTCACTTGGTGTAACTTCTAGTCAATCAGATAACAGTGGGCCATTCTTATTTGAAACCAGATTAAATGCGCATTTCCACCGCAAAGCGGTTTAACATTCACTTTCCCACCGCAAAGCGGTTCATTCATTCATTCCACCGCAAAGCGGCTCATTACATTCATTCCA
This sequence comes from Ligustrum vulgare, assembly GCA_963555705.1. Taxonomy (NCBI): domain Eukaryota; kingdom Viridiplantae; phylum Streptophyta; class Magnoliopsida; order Lamiales; family Oleaceae; genus Ligustrum; species Ligustrum vulgare. Next base: position 35,907,914 of record OY743171.1, on the reverse strand, counting down.
CCGCAAAGCGGCTCATTACATTCGGGTACGCCGGTCCCCCGCGCCCCATTTCCCACTCGCATCTTTCATGACATAGAAGTACACCCGTTCTTTCAAAAACTTGGGATACATAATTTTTGACAAAAATTGCACTTTGACACATTCCTTTCATTAAAACATTTGACTTTCCCATTTCGATGCCAATGCATGCTTGATGATGCAATGACATGTAACATGCATGCTTGAACATTTTCTTAACTACACATAATTGCATATGGTAGACCAAAAGCATTAAAATTCCGTAATTAACACGAATGTCAATTAAGCACATTAATTCCACATTAACATTCAACTTTGATGAAAGTAGGGGGAAGTTTACTTACCTGAAATCCTTAGTATTTACCGTTCTGAATTTGCAAGTGGGAAAGTCTCGGATGCTCGTGACATCAATGTACCAAAAGTCCTAATTATTCGCATCAATCAATAAATATGACTTTTGACTGGAAACACATTTGAAATTCTTTTTAACAATAACAGAACGTCCAATCGAGATCAAAATTTCAAATTAACTTAAGTGTAACTTAAGGATATGACCAAAACACATAAAACCCATATTCAAGACTAGGAATGAATCTCAATGCACATAATGCCATACTTGACATAAGAGATTAACTTGAAAGGCAAAACTTTTGAAATCTCACTTATCAAATTGAACAAAAGTCAAAACTATGAAATATTCCTCACAGCCTAAGTTTCATACCGACAATTCCAATTAACATTCTACCTACTCATAAATCTGAAAGTGAATATATCTCTTTATAATTCCCCCAAATTCAAAATGTACAAATATAGCACAAATTTAAACCCAACATTTCAATTAAATTACAAATTCATGAATTTCGAAATCTGTAAAAATCATACATACATAAACACCAAATTCCCAAATTTCAAAATCTGAAAAAAGCATAATATTACTCAAGTTTTAAATTAATCAGTCAGCTAATTTTACAGCTCTCACAATTTAGGAAATATGCTATCTAAACTAAAACTTAACCAAAATAACGAAATCAACCATTTTAACCTTTAATAAATATAAAATTCTCGAATTTATCCTAAACTGATAGGAAAATCAAAATTTCGAAATCTGAAATAAATGTATATTCACGTAATACATACACATACCTATACATACATACCCACAAATCAATATATACATAATGGTTTGAGTGTGCGAAAATCGTGTGCGCGAAAATCGTGTGCAGGTTCGTGTGTGGGTGTGTGTGCGTCGACTGTGAGTGCGGGTGTGTGTTCGGGAGGAGTTTACCGTGAGGATGGTGGCCGGTGGTGGCGTTGCTCGCGCCAGCGATAGTCGACCGGAAGTGGAAGAGAGAAGGGCGAGGTCGTGAGAGAGATGTTGCGGCCGTGAGGGAGTCGAGACAGAGAAGGCGTGAGAGTGAGAGAGAGCGTGAGTGATGGACGGGTTTGAGGGTTATTAGGTTAGGTTTAGTATAAATTTTGGGTAATTTACAAATCAAACCCCAAACTCTCTTAATTTGGCAATTTAAGCCCCCAACCCTTGATTAGATTCAAAGTGCCACTAAACTCGACAATTTCAATTTATGCAATTTAGGCAAATTATTACTCAATAAAAAATAGAATTTGGCAAGTAACAATTAAAATAAATTATTAGGCATAAAATTTCATGTAGATGATTTATAAACTTTTAATTGACATATTTGGCACATTGAACGAGACGGCGTCCCATTCCTCCCACTGCAAAATAATTCAAATAATTATCAACAATAATAATGTCAAAAATGATTAATAGAGACATTAATAGAAAAATTACGCGAAATCCAAGAAAGCACGTAAAACGAAAAAACGGTATTACAGAACTTCTTTGATGATTCATGCCTTTGTGAGCTTGCCTACTTCTTCTTGAATCACAACTCGTCGATCAAGGGAAAACTATCTCTTCCTCTGTTTCAGTGGTCGTGCATCTGAGTTCACATTCAGCCTATGTACTGCGACCTCTAAGTCAATCCCAGGAATGTCCTCAAACTTCCAAGCGAACGCATTGACATTGTCCTTCAGACACTGCGTGAGTTTTGATTTTAGGCCATGATTAAGGTCTTGACCAATGATGACCTTCCTCCCGGCTTGAGCTCGACCTCCAATAGTTATTCAACTGGTGAGAGCCTACCATGGTGCTCGAGGTCGGGCTCCAGAGTTGAGAGTTGTAAATTTTCAGTTGGAAGATTCTTAACACTGGAAACATAACACTTCCTTGTTACTATTTGATCTCCATGAACGACCCTTATGCCTTCTATTGTTGGAAATTTCATGGTGAGATGGAATGTTGATACTATTGCTCTGATTCTGTTTAGCAATGGTCTTCCTAGGATCGCATTGTATATCATGGGAGCTCGGACAACATGGAACATTGTTATTTCTGTCACTTGTTTGGGTTTGTTCCCAATGTCAAAGGAAGTTCGGTGGTTCCCTCAGACATGATCACACTCCCCCCCAAAGCCCTGCAAGGGAGTTCTGATAGGCCTCAAATTGCTTGTTGATATCCCCATTTTAACGAAGGCCTCATGAGATAACACATTGGTTGCGCTTTCATTGTCAACCAAGATTCTTTTCACCTCGTAGTTTGCTATGATTGCTGTGAATACCATAGCGTCGTCATGAGGAGTGATTACACCTTTCATATCATCTGATCAAAACGTGATATCTTGATGAGTAGCAGGCCCAGCTCTTGCAGTCTGCCTGGCGTATACCTTGCGCCCATTTTGAGAGTCTCCACTAGAAGCTATTCCATCAATGATGATATTGATGGTTCCCGCTGTAGGTTTGTTGTTTCTCGATTATCGATCCTGCTCATGATCATGCTTCTGTCATTTGTCATTCCCGACTTATGTTTTTAGAAAACCTTGCTTTATCAAAGCCTCAATTTCTCACTGGAGCGCATAGCAAGTCTCTATGGTGTGACCATGATCACGATGAAAATCACAGTACTTGCTCTTGTCACGTGTGTCGGAGGGGACCTGATCCTGGATGGCCACTTCATATCCTTAATTTCCATAAGGATGTCGACCCGATGTGTGTTCAAAGGAGTGAAAGATGACGGATGTTCTGATCCTGATCTTGCTCTTCCCCGATCACGCTCCTATTTTTTACTATCATCACGCTGTCTCTTACGATCGGGCCTATTGTCCTGCGCTCAGATTTTTCGGAAGTAGTGTTGCTCTTCCTCCATGTTTATATACTTCTCACCCCGAGTAAGAAGCTCGGTAACCGACTTTGGCTTTGTTTTCAATAAGGGAATTTTGAAAGATTCGCATTTCACAGCACGAGTAAGAGCTGATACAACAGTAGAAATATGAAGATCAGGGATATGCAATCTTTCAGCATTGAACTTGGTCATGAATTCACCCAACATGTCATTCTGTCCTTGACTAAGCTTCATGAGGGAAGCAGCTGTTTTCCTTATGCGGTTACTACTTGCAAAGAAGGCTGAGAATTTATTGGCAAGATCTATGAACGTCGGGATAGCATTCAGTTTAAGAGTTGAGAACTAATCCCTAACAACACTGGTCAAGGTTTGGGGGAATGTCTTGCACATTACCTGATCGGGGGCAACTTGTAAGTTCATGACGTCAGTGTACACATTGAAATGATTCACAGGATCAGTTGTACCATCATACTACTTTATACTCGGGTACTTGAACTTATCTTATAGGGGAAAGGCAAAAACCTCTGACGTGAATGGAGTGTTCGGGGTGAATCCTGCTAGGGCCTGAGTATTTTGTCACATACCTGCTGTTATTCCCTCATAGATAATTCTAGCAAGTTCGACAGGGCATGTCGATTGTTCTTGAACTCATCATGTTTGGTGGTAACGAGGGTAATCCCGAGGTACTAGCCCTAGCAATATTGTGTGCATGGTTCTGAGGTTGGACCCGTGAAGCATTCCCTTCCTCAGGCGTAGATGGCGCACATTGGTTCTGTTGCGCGAGTAATTGAGTCAATGTAGCGACTTGCTGACGAAGTTTCTCCAAAGCTGCCTGGATATCAACAATAGATTGGGGGTTTGATGCCTGATTTCCTGATAATGTCGGGGGGCACCTGCTCCCCCCCCCCCCAACAAGATGATCATGAGTAGGTAAGTCTGTTTGTGGAAGTCCAGAACGTGTATTAATCATTGGCTTCTAGTAATGTTTCACACGGACTGCGCCAATGATGATGTTGAAAATCCATACTTGAAATACTCTAAGCTTGAGCAACGAACGAACTCGAACTGAATCTCCGAATACCTGAAACAAAGGCAATGAGGTGTGACCTCGTCGCTCCTCCGATGCTTAAGTCAGTAAAGATGAAGGAGAAGATTTATGCAGGAGGCTATAAACTGGAAAATAATAATTGTGTCCCTGACTTATGATTGAAAGACGAGTATTTATAGAGGTGCAAAATTGAGTTCTAGTAGGATCGAGGCGCTTGAATTTAGGCACAAGTCCTACTAGGTGTTCTCCTATTTTTCAAGGATAAAGTTGTTAGATGTTGGATAAGGATACAAGTCCTATTGTTTTTAGGAGATAGATTTTCCACGTCAGATAGAAGGTACCACGATCATTCATGAGGATTGTCTCGAGCATATGTTACCCCGAGTAGGTCGTGAATAAAACGTGTGTGATTTAGTGCTCGGGGACATAATGTGCTCGGGACATAATTGGCCCTCGAGGAGGATTACCGCTGCAAGGATTGTGATGGTGGTCGGGTGCTATTTATGTGGTCATGCTCGAGGCAAGTGTTAATTATTGCTCATCGGGCTAAGTCCCGATTTATACAAATTCTGCAATATTTTTTTTTCTAAACTTATTTTCAATCACAAATATTTCAATGAATTAATTTTGTAAGTGAACACATAAATTTTTCTTTACTTTTTTAACAACAAATTTTCAAAAATTTAACTTTTCACAAAATTTATTTTAGTGGTGCCATTCTTATCGAATTCAAGCACATTTGTATAGTGCTTTGAAGTTTTCAAAATTAAAGCCAATTTTTTAAATCTTTATTCCTTTGAAAGAGACTCGAACTTGGGTCGATGACCCCGTAGGACTTCAATTTTACCACTTGTAGCAGACTCTCATTTCAAAACAGTGAATACACCACAACCTTTGCGAGTTGAAATTTGTGTTCACATCTTGTTAGGTTTTCATTTTAGTATGGTAGTCTCGTGGACAAAAGCACCATTGCTATAAAAGAAGTCAAAAAAAAGTTTTAAAAAAAAAATCAAAATTGAGTATTTAGATCGTAGGAGGACAATATTGGAGTAAGGAGAAATTACCCTTGCAAAAACGCTCGATTTTTTTAGAGACATAGTTGCTCGAATCCCGTTTCAGTTGCGCTCGAGCAGTCGATGCGTGATTAAATCATTTTTAGCGATTTCAACAGTTTCACAAGGACTAAAACTCTTCCACAACCCTCTACCTATATATATATATCAGACATCATTTAATTTTTTTAGGTGTGTTAAATATTATTATTACTTTGAGAGAACTTTGATTTTACATAATAATTTAACCTTTGATTCTCCTAATATTCAATTACTCGTTATTTTAATTGTTGGACCAAAAATTGACTTTATTCAACATCCAGAAATACCAAACTAAAATTCATTTGCCATATAGCCTTTCGAGATCTGAACTTGGGAATGAGCAACTGGAAATCCAATTAGTGAAGAACAAGGAGTGTTCTTGGGGATCCAAACAAAGAGAAAAGAGTACAGAGTTGTTGAAAGGTGCTGGAAGCACGATTAAAGGGAGTCTTCAGTGATTTACAAAATTGGAGGTCAAAGTCTAAGACGTAGTGTGTTTGAACCAATTGTTATAAATAAATTCTTTTCTATTGGACTCATTACTGAAAGCTCGTCCTGATGTTGTTTCTCTTCAATTGTTATTCAAGGGTTTTTTCTTCGTTACCAATATCTGCATTATTTACTTTTCCATATATTTAAATATTGTGGATTGGTATTACTTATTTAAAAATTAATTCATCTAGGACTTATAAATTGGTGATTAAAATTGAATTTCGTCCTAAACATCTATTTATTCCCTCTAGGTGTATTTGAATACACTTAGGGTGTGTTTGATTGCGAGAGTGGAAAATTGGTAAAAAGAAAATATTTTTCAAGGAAATGATTTTGCTTGAAAATTATTTTCGTGGAAAATGTCATTTGAAGTGTTTGATTGATTTAATTTTGTAGGTGGAAAAAGTGGGACATTTTTCAAGTGTTATTTTTTTATTGACATTATTTTTCATGGCAAATAAAGTAAAACTTTGCTATTTTAATCAAAAAATTTTAACATTTTTAACACATTTGTACTTGAAAATGATAATTATATTTTTAAAAAAAATAAGTCAATTAACAACAACAAAATTAATCAAACGTGACGTAAAATATTTTCCATGTAAGTAGGAAGATATTTTATCACCAAAACCAAGAGAACAGATTTTCATCAAAAAGAAAGAAAGCAGGGCCTGTGGGATGAAATGTGGAAAAGATTTTTCGCAAAATTTTGGCAATAAAACGGTAGAAAACTAGGAAAGTTGGAAAATATTTTCTTTTTCCTTGAAAAATTAGGTACTATCAAACATGCCCTTAGTTTATTTAAACATCCATTATACAGTAATTTTAATTTCAAATGTCAAATTAAACAGTATCAAATATTGTGACTTTCAGAGATACATCAAAAATTATAAATATAACTTCTCACCTTCAATCTCAACGTCAAAAATTAATTCCTAAAGTTGATTTACTCTCTTTCCTTTCCTGGAAAAGTTGTGTTTTTATTTTATTTATTTATTTATTTTTCCGAATATTTTCCAGCATTTTAGTATTCATGCTTATTTTATTTAATAGGAGTAATATTAAATGATGGTTTGTCTACCAACACAAGTATTACATTTTATTGCTTTGGAAGAAATATTATATTTCGAAAACATTTAATATATTATGTTAACATCATACAAAAAATGAATTCCTTTTGGAAAATTATTACTTGGTTCACATTTCACCTATTTTGTTTTTATGCTCCTAGTCCTTGTTAAGGCATGTGCGTGGCCTTTTGTCTTTAACACCCGACATATTCACCGTACAATTCGTTGGCATGGACACGGAATATCAGTGTTTGGATTCTTGTAAAATTGAGGTACAACAAGTGGAATTATAGGATGTAATTCTATGAAGAAAAAATATTTCTTCCAGGTAGTAAATTCTTAGCTCTGCTAGTCTGGTTTGAGTATGCTAAAAATTATATTTATATTAAATTTTGATAAAAGTTGAGGAAGTGTGTGTTTTAAAAGTTGATAAAATTTTTGATTCCTATGAAAAGTATAGTAAAAATTATTTATTGATTTCAACTTAAATTTTATCTACTTTTTTAAGAACCACCAAACATTTTCATGACCTTGAGAATTGGGTCTTTGAAATACAAATATGTATTTTTTTATTTTTTTTTGGGGGACCAAGTTTTAGTTTAGGCCTTAGGGCATGTTCAGCGGGGCCCATTTATTTGGTTAAAAGACAAAAAAAAATCAAAAAATTAATTAACACAATTTTTCATACCATTTTTTAATCATATACATTTTCTTTCTTCAATTTTTAACCTTACATCTTATCTAGAAAATTCAAATAAATCAACAAAATAGCTTGTTCTTTAAAAGTTATAATTTCAAATTATAATTGGTATAATTTCTCAAATTACTTTTAATCATTAACAATTTCTCTTTCTAATTTTTAACCACACTTAAAAAATTCAAATAAATTAAAATTATAATTTCCATTCTCTTTTTACGAGCCGCCGAACGGTTGCATTCCGAACAGTGGAATCATTATTACAATTTGATTTTCCAAATTGTTGTTGGGAACGTAGTGTTTGTCTTCATATTGACAATGACACGTTTCATATAATTTATTTTTTCTTTTTTCAAGTAATTTGGGGTTTGAAAAAAGGTCTATTGCATTAATTGAGTATCATTAGATGATAAATTAATGTTATATTCGTACGATGCAAGGTCATTTATTACTCACATATATTACATTTATATGTTAATAAATGAAATGAATATTTAATTAAAAATGAAAAATAAAAGAAGAATTTAATTACGAAAAAGGTGCATTAATTGATTATCATTAGATGATAAATTAATGTTATACTCGTACGATGTAAGGTCATTTATTACTCACATATATTACATTTATATGTTAATAAATGAAATGAATATTTAATTAAAAATGAAAAATGAAAGAAGAATTTAATTACGAAAAAGGTACATTACACATATCTTATTTTTTTTAAAGTTTTTTTACGATTTGTATATTTATCATTTCAGGAATTACTTTAAATATTGTAATTTGATTTAATTTAAAACTTAAAATGAAAAAGAAAAATTACATTTAAATAAAATTTATAATAGGTATGTGTGTGTGTGTGTGTGTGATATACGCTCAGAATTTTATTAAAATAAAAATGAAGAATTTTATTAAAATAAAAATGAAAAGAAAAAGATCAAAATCAAATTGTTAAATTCCGTATAAATCGGTCTATAACGTCAAACCAAAATAATAAGAGAATTTTTAAAAATTAAAAAATTATAGATGCGAACTATTAAAATATTCAAAACTTATTCAATAATTTTAAATACAACGTGACTTTCTATTTTCCACCGAGCAGTCAAAGTATTATGTTATAGAAAAAACTATTTTTATACATTTTAAATAAATGTATGTCATCACACCCTATTTTGAAATAATATGTATTTGCTAACATACCGTTATTTTTATTTTGATAAAAATTATTTAAAATAATTGTTAAAGTTAGTAATATGTATTTTGCATATTTTTATTATTTAAACATATAGTATTAAACATAAATAAATAAACAAAATGAATAAATAAACAAATAAATAAAACTAAATAAATAAATAAATGAGTAAATAAATTAATATATGAACAAAATGAATAATATGGGTGTCAATTCAAATTGAAATTATTATTTATGACCAAATTAAATTTAGTGAAGAAATTATAAATATCATTATTTAAATAAAATAACTTTGAAATAATGTGACATTTGAAAAAAATAAAATATAAAAAATAAGACTTTTACATTTAATCTTTGATGTAATTTCAGAAAATGAGATTTTTAATATTAAAAATAACAAATGATTTGACAATTAATAATTAAAACACAATTTTTATATTGATGGCTACACATTGAATTTATAATATTAAGAACAGTAAATAAATAAAATAATAATTAAATAATAATTTAAATACAGATAACTAAAATATTAATTAACTCATTCAGTATTAGTGTTAATAATAAAATCAAAATTGATTAAAAAAATCAACCATTATTCAGTGTGTGTGTGTGTGTGTGTATTAAGGCAATAAATGTGTTCACATTTATCCAGATTTTGCATTCACGTTTGGCATACATCTATTTTGCATTCACACTAATCCACTTTACATTCACACTGTTTAATTTTATGGTAACTTACTATTTATAGAAACCGAAAATGGGAGGAAATTTTTTTTTAGAAACTACCCAACTTTTATATATTATAAAGACTAGTGAATTATCCCGTGTGATGCACGGGAAGAAACGTCTAGATACAAATAATCCTACACGAAATTAAATGAATAATAATATAAAAAAAACTGCGAGGTTGACAAATATATTGCATCAAATTTATGATATTTTAGGTTTTCAATATTTATATAACGTAATTGTTTTCTGAGTGAAATTATAATTTAGTATTGATTATCTCAATTTTTAGTTAAGTATAAATTCAGAGATAACTTATATATTGTTGTGAAAAAATATCATAAATTTTGAATTAAAATATAGCAAAGAATATCTTGGCATGGTTAATTACTTTTTAAATTTTTAAAATTAACAGTTAGGAAAAAAATCATTAATAAATATATCATTTCAAACAATATAAATAAATTTGTGAACCGTTAATGTTAAAAAATGTGATATGTGACTTTTTGGAATAAAAACTTAATTAGAATTAAATGTAATTGTCATTAAAATTATTTTGATAAATAATGCGATATAGAAAAGAACTTTAATATGTATATGTAAAAAATAACTAAAAAATAGGATTTACCTATAAAGATTTAAATACAACGTGATTTATAAAAATATGAATGTGTATAAATTTTCGATATAATTTTAATTGAGAATTTGACATTGGATCAGTATGACTGAAACAAATATTTATCTACAAAATTAAGACCAATAAAAGATCACAATTATTACAAAAAATTAATTACGTATTAAATGTAATTATCTATAAAAATATTTAATAATTTAACAATACGCTATAAAAAAGAGCTCCAATTTTTAGATTTACTAAATAACTAAAGTAAGATTATTTATAAAAAAAAAAAAAAAAAAAAAAAAACTATGAGTACTGTGATTTATAATTTAGTACTCCATCGGTCCCATAAAAATAGTCATCTACTCATTTTCACACAAATTAAAAATAAAATGGAATATAAAATATTAAATTCACTCTCAAAAAATAAAGTGGACTATCCTTTTGGAAATGACGAAAAAGGAATAGTAGACTATCTTTGTGGGACGGAAAGAGTATATCTAGTAATAAAATTTCGACATAATTTTTAACTGAAAATTTGAATTTGAATTTGTATGACTGGACACAAATATTTATTTGTAAGATTGTAAACAATAAAAGAACATTTTTTTTATGAAAATAGTGGTTTCGACACAAAAAGCTAAATATAAATAAGTAAAAACAAACAAATTATCATTCTTATATCATAAAAAAAATAAAAAACAACTTTTTGACAAAAACAAATTTAAAAAAATAATAATTTAAGTTTTTGTTTTTATTATTTTTTATACAATGTGAAATACATTTTCATCCAATATATATATACTAACCCATGAATAATATATTTTTTCTTCACTCAACGGTAGGGGTGAGCGTGGGTTGGGTTGGGTCGGTTTTTTGCCTAACCCGAACTCAACCCACTATGGTCAGGTTGATAAAAAATCAACCAAACCCAACCCAAACATAAGTTCAAACCCAACCCAATCCAACCCAATCAAGTTTCGGTCGGGTGGGTGAGTTGAACTTTGGTCCAATTAACTAAAATTCTTAGAAAATCAAAAAATTATGCCCATAAATCAACTATTAACTCAAATAAATTATGTACATTACAATAAGCTCAAATATAATAAATTGAATACTTCCTAATAAAACTAAAATATGTTCAAATCATATTTGAGTTTCATCCAAATTAAAAATTGGCTTAAGATTCTTGAAATTTAAATGGTCTTATATTTTTAAAATTTTGATTGGGTTGGATTGGGTTGGGTCGGGCTGAGTTTGTCACCCAACCCAAACAATTTTTTTTTTTAGAACACAACCCAATTTTCATCAAAACCCAACTCAAACCAATCGAATTGGGTTGGGTTGGGAGGTTTTGGCGGACTAGGTAGGTTAATGCCCACCCCTACTCTACGGCCGAAACCATGAACATAGCTATCCAACACAAAACTATTTTAAATAGCCCAATATTAGTTAACATATTGCAACCCTAACAGAGAAATCTAGAACATAATATAAATAGACTATTAACGAATCCTCATATTCCAGTGTATTGTTGTTGTGATGAGGAAGAAATCTGTATTTTCCCAAAAAATCCCTTAACAATCATCTTGTATTATCAGACTATGTCAAATTGAAAACTTCATGTAATTTGAATATTCTCATATCGTGTTTTCATATAAGATTTACTACCGCACCAAAAAATTCCTTTAATAAACTTTGGTTAAACCCAAAAATTGCAAGAAATCTTTGCAGATCGAAGATGCTTCAACGAACTCCTACTCATATCCAACCTGAAAAAGATAAGATCTAGTAGATTCATTATTAGTCCTAAATAATTTTGCATTCTATATCGTTTTCGAAGCTTTATCTACAATATTATTGTTTTAATATTTTTTCTTTTTTGTCAGAAATCCAAATATATGTTCAACGACTCAAAATATCACAGATCTTGAAGAAAAGAGTAGTGCCAATCCTTTTTACTTTTTCAAAAAATAATTTATGTTTTTTTTATTTTCAACTGGTTTGTAATATTAATAACTAATAAGCATTACCACCGCACCAGAAATTTTGAATCATAAAACTTGATAAATAGAAGATGGAGTGGAGGTCATGTAAAACAGTACACATTTTTTCAAAGAAATAACCATTTAATTGAATCTTTTATTATTGTGTATATCTTCATAATAATTATATATAGCAGAAATGAAAGAGGTTGAACATTGGGAAACGGGGAAAAAAAGGATATAGAAAACAAAAGTGAATAAACAGATTTTGAAAAAGGGGAAAAGAAAAAGAAAAAATTATGAAAAAACGAAAAAGAAAAAAAAAAAGAAGAAGAAGAAAATAATTGTTTCCAGTGTGATTAGGGGGCGGGAAATAGAAGCCATGTAAACATAATAAATATTAAAGATTGTAAGTAGACGTCAGAGATTTTGAAAATGATAAATAAATATTGAAGGCCCAACTATTTTTGAAGTTGATTATTGGGTGGGGGATATAAACAGTATGAACATGATATGTGAACATGATAAATATTGAAGTACCCAAAAATCGAAAAAAAAAAAAAATATTCAAATAGCACAAGAGTTTTGAAGGGAAACTGTATTGTTGACTACAATTGACTCAACTACTTTAATATATTATATAGAACATATATTATATAAATATGTTGAATTATTAGTTAGGTGATTTAGAATATTCTATAATCATCCAGAATTAGTTTGTTAGACTTGATTGATTAGATTTAGTTTGATTCTTCTCTAATAATAGGTTTTAGTAGAGATGGCAATGGGCCGAGCTGAGCCGGCTTGGCCCATGGCTCGACTTGCTTGGCTCGTCAAACGGACGAGTCGAGCCTCATTTGACGGGAGTCGAGCTCGTTCAAAATTTTTTATTTTTATTTTTAATTTTTTTTTTGTCTTTAAATTGTTATTATTATTTTTTTTTTGTTATTTTTTTTGTTTTTCAACGAGCCGGCGAGCCACTCGGCTCGTTGAATTCGTTGGCACGAGCTCGTGGCTCGTGCCACGAGCCGCTCGTTGAACCACGAGCCAAGCCAAGCCAAGCTCGGCTTGTGGTTCAACAATGTTGATTGGCTCGCCCACAACTTTGGGATGTGTGTTTTTTGAGACACAACTTTTTAACAACTATGTATAGATCCCATGTGTTTGAATTTTATTCATTCATTTCTATTCAAAAATCCATCATTGCAATGTCTCACTAATGCATGTTCACTTCAAAATAATTTTAGCATTTACTTTGAGTTGATTTTCACATGAAGAGAGTTAAAAAAAAAAAAACATAAGTAGGTTAGTTGGTCCATGTAATTTGGAATACTCCTATTGCGGGATGTGATCGTTGTAGGCGAATGTCCAAAAACGTTAACAACTATGTGGACATTATCGTCTTAAAGACAAAGAGTCAAACTTTTGCCTCAACGAAATTTATATTCATGCATTTTTTATTTCTACTTCATGTATTCAATTTCGACTTACAAGTTTTATTCACATAAAATGTATGTTATTATTATAATATAATTATACACGTTAATTTTTCCCAACAGATACGTGTGATATTTAACAATAAGAATGATGAAGTCCCTCTACTAGAGAGTAATTTTACACCAAAAATATAGAGGTCGGAGTTGATGCTATGAAAAAACATTGAGAACGATACTGCAAAACCCCTTGTTCGAGGACCAATGGTGCAATTTCCCCATACTCCCAAATGAAAGACAACCAACGACTATAAAGACTAATGGTTTTACGGGACTTGGCAATTGGTCTTGCTATACATTTTTATCTTCTTTTTTTTTTTTTTTGGTTTTCTTCTTACCCTTACCTTTTATTTTTATTATTATTATTATTATTATTATTTTTTAAGACTTGGACATAATTAAGTATTCCAAGTCGACAAAGAAATATGTGAGTTTCAATTATGTAGTGAAATATGATGACCATAATAGGTGGACCCCAAATCATGCTTGATCAAGGTTGTACGTAGGATTTCTTATATATTGAGAGTTTTGGATTAGAAAAGCCAAAATTGGGATCCTTTTGTGAACTATCCTCCCTTATATTTATAGGAAAAATGGGTGAGCTAACTTATTACAATATCTGACCACTCGATAATATATCTTAACTGAAGTACTTGAGTTCTTACAAAGTATAAAGCAATTGACTTTTAACTAGTTCAACTATCCTAATGTCAAGATAATTGTTCAAGTGGCGACTGGTCAACTTCCAGGTCATGCACATAGTTAGGCACCGAAGATGATTACATCGCCTGAATCATCCTGAGCTCTTGAAAACTCAAGCCCCGGTTCTTCATAGTTTATTCCCTCAAACGTAATCGCAAATCCGTGCATACTCTCCGTATGAATTTTAGACTGTGTTTGGTAAAAGTTCTTTATAAACACTTAAACAGCCACATGACAATGCCTCTTTGGACAATTTTTTAGAAAATTCAACAATTTCGGCTTGTCAAAGATTCCCGCCCATCATTTTTTACTTTTTAAAAAAAAATGAACCAACTCAATATTGTCACGTCGCTATCTATAAACAATATTTATAGAAGATCGTTTATAAACAGTTTTCCAAACAGAGGATTATTCATCGGAATATTACTTATTCTTTGTTTAACCATCTCCAACTGAACAAATCCTAGAATTTTCTTGGCGAACACATGGGATTCCTCCGGTGGCTAGGTAGGCGGAGGTGCGTTCATCCATTTAAGATTCATGCGGTGGTCGCTCACTCACCGATGATGTTGAGTGATGGTTGTTTCGTGGGGGTGGCTAAGGTGTGACTAATGAGATTAATGAGCGACTTGTATTTTAATATTAGTCTTCCTTTCTTTTCTTTTTTTAGAAGTTGATTAATAATTTTTCAAACCAATTTTTAATTAAACACATTTTCTCTCTAATTTTCAAATACTGCTTTTTACTTTAAAATCATAGATAAACCAGTTTATAAATCAAACAGTGTACCAAACAAATCTGATTTTAATTTCAAGTAAAAGTCAATAATTAATGTGTGGTTAAAAAATGTGGGTTTCATAAAATATGTGGTTAAAATTGATTGTTGACTTTTATTTGAAATTAAAATCAGAACCGAACAGGGGAATATCAAACAAAATTTACGATGTTTGTAATGCATCATTTTTGTCTTTTATTTTGCCGTAAAAAAATCTAATAGAGGTACATATATTAATTTTTTTTATATATATTCTCCTATTTGGTTTTGATTAGCCTCCGTTTGGTAACAAAAATAAACTAGTTTATAAATTGCAAAATTTTTCAAACCAATTTTTAATTAAACACATTTTCTCTCTCTAATTTTCAAATACTAATTTTTACCTCAAAATCATAGATAAATCAGTTTATAAACCAAACAGTGTACCGAACAAATCTGATTTTAATTTCAAGTAAAAGTCAATAATTAATGTGTGGTTGAAAAAATGTAAGTTCCATAAAATATGTGGTTAAAATTGATTATTAACTTTTATTTGAAATTAAAATCATAATCGAACAGGAGAATATCAAACAAAATTTACGATGTTTGTAATGCATTATTTTTGCCTTTTATTTTGTCGTAAAAAAATCTAATAGAGGTACATGTATTATTATTATTATTATTATTATTATTATTATTATTATTATTATATTCTCCTATTCGGTTTTGATTAACCTCCGTTTGGTAATCAAATTAAACTAGTTTATAAATCAGTTTATAAATTGCACAATTTTTCAAACAAATTTTTAATTAAGCACATTTTCTCTCTCTAATTTTCAAATACTACATTTTACCTCAAAATAATAGATAAACCAGTTTATAAACCAAACAGTGTACCAAACAAATCTGATTTTAATTTTAAGTAAAAGTCAATAATTAATGTGTGGCTAAAAAATGTGAGTTCCATAAAATATGTGATTAAAATTGATTGTTGACTTTTACTTAAAACTAAAATCAGAACCGAATAGGATAATATCAAACAAAATGTAGGATGCTATCGTTAATAACAAACGAAATTCAATACATATACGTCTGCTAGAATTTATTATGACAATAAAAAACAAAATAATGCATTACAAAAGACCAAATTATAAGATAAATAATAAAAAAATATTTTCAAAAATAGTAGAATAAAAAAATTAAACAAACAAAACATTAAAACAACAAATTACATTATTTTTTTTTTTGAAGTTTAAACAAACAAATTATAAGATTAAAAAAATAATAAAACAACATTTGAAACAAAACAAAATATTAAAAAAAAAAAAAAAAATTAAAAGGTTGCAGCTGACAACTCATTTGAAAAGTCAAATGAGCTTTGCCATTTGGGTTCGAACTGTTATTTTCATATATTATAAATTAGTTCAGCTAAAAAAAAAAAAAAAAAAACACGAAACAAAAAAGAGTTTGTGCTAGTAACTTTGTTTTTGCTTTCAACATTTATTTTCATATATTATACATTAGTTCAGCAAAAAATAAAATAAAAAAAATTGACAAAGTACCACACTATCTTCTTTTCTTCTCATATATAGCTAATTATGTTGTATTTTTCTTACAGCAGCTGAAGATATTCATCAATCACCTTCTCCAGCATTTTTACAGTACTCGAAGAGTCCGAATATTGGAGTGGATAATCATAGGTGCTGAGAAAATCTTGATATTCATCATAAACTTGGTCAGGTCCCCCATTATTTGCACGATCAAGCTCAAACAGAGGCAGCAGGTTGAACTCTGGTACGTTCATTCCGTTATCACCTGACGATGATGCAGCACTCAACACACTGTCTAAGCTGTTACTCCTCGAAAATGCCGAAGAAACCCTAATGGGTCTCGGAATATGAAGCGTCTTGGTCTTGCTACCTTCTGTTTTAGCATGACAATCATCGTTACTTTTCTTCTCTGTTCGACTTCTTGTTACGCTGTTTTCTGGCACTATAGATTCTGTTTTCTCTTTGAGGCATTTCATCGAACGCTTTCGTGCTTTCGGTTCAATTCCTGCATTTTTTGTGTCTTCTTTGGGGCATTTCGTCGAACGCTTGTGCAACTTTGGTTGAGTGCCTGAGTTCTTGAGCTTCTTAAGCATATGGGTGTTCCAATGATTCTTGATCTCATTATCGGTTCGACCGGGCAATCTTCCGGCAATCAATGACCAGCGATTTCCCAATAAGGAATGGAGTCTGGTGATAATATCTTCCTCGTCGGTAGTGATGTTTCCTCTCTTGATTCCTGGCCGGAGATAGTTCATCCATCTCAATCTGCAGCTCTTCCCACATCTTAGCAGCCCTTTTTTCACAGAAACATCAGCAAAAATGTCACGAGCTGTCGGCTAAAACTTCAATTTCAAAACCTATTTGATTGATGAGCTTATAGAGTTAAGAATACTAAAAAACTGTAAGAAGATTTAGAAAAAGAAGTTACCCGCTCTTTGGGGGAGAGATCTCCATTGGCCTTCGCCATGTTGTTGAATGTAATTTGTAAGCAAAGTGTCTTCTTCGGAGGACCATGGACCTCTCAGCAAACCAACTTTTGAACAACAAGGGGACCTTCCCATTTTTCTTCACTTTACACTGAAATTTACATACACACACATATAATATTAATAACACAATTGCGAAGGGAGGATGGGAGATGCAGTCAAGACTCAAGACTGCAGTCTACACAACACAACAAGCTCATCTATGGGGTAGCGTTACTTTATAAGCCACGAGAATCATGCTATTGAAGTACAGGAAAATACTCCATCCGTCTCATAAAAATAATCTCCCGTCCATTTTCATACAGATTAAAAAATGTCATTTAATATTGTTAAAAAAATAAATTTTACAATCATTTTTCTAGTATATCACTAATAAATTTATGTAGTTTCTCATAAAATGAAAAGCGTATAAATTTATATAAAATAACAAAAAATACATTGAATAAAGGCAAAATAAGACATAAAATATTAATTTCACTCCCGAAAAAAAAAGTGAACTATCTTTGTGGGACGGGCGAAAAAAGAATAGTGGACTATCTTTTTGGGATTGATGAAGTATGTTTTTCATATTATAATTTTTGAAAATGCTATGATATCAATGTATCAATTTTGATCTACTACCCATTGTGAGCAACATAAGAGTTTTTTTACGGTTAGTGAAAAATTGTCAAGCGTCTAATGTTTAAAATATTGGACATTTGACAGTTTTTTACTGATTGTGGGAAAAAAAATTTTTGTCAATGTATTTGGCAGATTTTCTTTATAAATAATCACGTAATAATATCTTATTGAACAATTATTTTTTGAAAAGTTAACAATTTTAGGCAATTAAAACTTTTTCTACACCATTTTTTATTTTTCAAAAAAAAAAAAAAAGATCGAAATGTTGACATGTAGCTATTTATAAATAATATTTGCTAAACAATAAACCACACGTTGAATAAAAAAAAAAAAATATATATCAAATTATAAGGGTTTGGACTTCTCTTAACAAAGTTGACCTTATATAAGTTGAAAACTCTCAAGTCTTAACATAGTATCAGAGTATATTAATCTCCATCAAGCATTTTGATCCGATCAATGCTCTAAAATCTTAAATCGTATGAAGATGAAAACACATATCAAATTATAAGGGTTTGAAATATTCCCTCAAAAATGTTAACATTTTAAAATGAAATCTCAAATCTTAATAATATTTATAAACATACTTATAAATAAATTGTCAAACAAAGGTCAAATATAACATGTGTAAATTAAAATTTATTAAAAAATTGTTTTCTTTATCAAAGTTAAATATTAATTTTAACTACAAATTCACAATTATTATTGTTTTATTATAAATGTATTTCGTGGAATTCAATATCATTCCTTCCAAAAAACTAGTAAAATTCTTAGTCAAACACTACAATAATATCATAATAAATAAAATCTTTCAATTTTGAATAATTATCTTTTCTAATATTTATTAAAAACCAAAGGACACACCTATGTGTAGTGATTCTTTAGGACTGGTAAAAAAATTTCGACGGATCGAGATTTGTGGGGACCTAATTCCATTAGGAGCGCCCCCGTCCCGCCCCGCCCCGTCCCGAACAATCGAGTCTACGGGGAGGGCTCGGTGCGAGTCCTTCAGCCACTCCGCCTCGAACCGGTGAAACTTTTTTTTTCGTTTTTTCCTTATTAAAAAATGTAGAAAAAACAATTAAAGAATAAATGCGATAATAAACATCAAAACGGGACTGGGGTCTTGCAGGTCCGGACAGGGTCGCCCCATGCCCATTGACTTTTATGTATTAACGTAATTTCATTCTAGTGTGTTCAACAAACTTTTATTATAATCAACACAATTTTCAACATCACTTTCTAATCACATATCTTTACTTTCTCCAATTTTTAACCACATATCTTATATAGAAAATACAAATAACAGTAATCATTACCTCACCTCTTGTAACAGTTGACGAACACAAGCCTAATTGAAACTCTTTTTTTCAAAGTTTCCAATAATTACTAATACCACTGTCACTTTCAAAAAAACAATCAAAGCACTATAGGTTTTTTGAGAAGGGTAATCTAATTTGTACTCAAATTTGAATTGGTGAACTTAAAATGGGTCCGAAGTTGTAAATGACCACGATGAAGTTAATTAATTATTTAAATACAAATATAAAATAATTAATAATTATGCATTTAAAACTCATGATTCATCCCACAAGTTTACTATATTGTCACTCTCGAAAAACCTTCTAGGTCATTTGTTTCCTATTTTTGTTTATGAATATCTTCCGTTTCATGGAGAATCCTATACTTTTTTTTGGGTGAAATGATTTTCAAAATCCTTGATCTTGGTATATTTGGTACAAGTTTATTTCAGATTATTGACTTACTTCCCGAGGCCTGATGCTCTTTGAAAAGACTCTTGAAAAAAATTATTATTGTAGAACCGAAACTAACCAAAACCGAATGGTTTGGTTCTTGCGATTCAATAGAACCGAATAGTTCCATTTTACAATAACCGAAAAAGTATAGTTCGGTTCCTGTTCTTGAGATACCCGAACCGAACCACCCGACGCCCACCCCTAGTATTCATTCACTAAAAAGGAAATTTTGAGTTCAATTCCCTATAATATCAATAATTTACATATTTATTTTAATTTAATATTTTCCATCATTTTGAAGCATTATTACAAAATATGAGAAAGATCAAACCTATGACCTCTTTAAAATTTATGGAAACTTGACCATTATAACATTGAGAGAATTTGAAGTATAAAATCAATAAATTATTGATAACATTATAGTTTTTGTGGGGTTATTTTTCTATCACATCATATATAATGCAATGTTATACAAACTATTCTATGCAGATTTATCTTATAAAAAAAATATGATAATACTTAATCTCTTTGAAAAGATTGTAATATTTAATAATTTCAAGTTTCGATTCCACTTATAGATAAAAATTTCGCTAAGCAAGTCCATAAGAAATGAAAAATTATTAACCTCTTTTTACCTCTAAACCTATTTTGATTTTTACTACGGTCATTGATGTTCAATGACCGCTCTTGTTCACTCGAGATCATGTATTCCTCCCTGGACATGCGTCGCATCATATCCAAGTTGGGCACCATAAAACATGATTATCGTGGACTCCACATCCTTCCTGTTGTGAGTAAAACGATGTTTAGGTAATCTTATACAGTACAAGATCTATTATGTTTTGAACAAGGGAGATTTGAGTTGAGGAAAAAAATCGGTTTGAAGGATATTTCAAATTTCAAGATTCATATTAGAAACTTACACTAGAATCTGATGTGATTTTATCTTATGTTTAGAAAATAATTTGTAGTGGGTCTATTGTTTTTAATCCAACATTGCATCAACATGAGAAATTGGGCGACTTCGGAGCAACGTAGTTGAGAACGTGTTGGAACGAGTGTTGCCATATGTTGAGTCTCAAGTGGTCAAACCTCGAGTTTTTTAAATTTCGAGTAGGTAGTTTATACCCTGTTTGACTTTCTTTATTTCAATACCATGATTTTCTCTTTTCTTTTCAATTACACATTTATCAATAAAATAATATTACACGAAAATTCAAAAAAGAATATCTATTTTTCAACCACATATTCTCCTAAAAATTATTATTCAAAACTACAAAAACTATTTTCAAATAACATCAATACACTCTTAATATTGAATATTACCATCTAAACCTCGAGTTTGAGTTTGGTGGCCGATAAGATGATTTTGCGCACTTATTTAGGCTCTAAAATTAAGCAAATGATTTGTCATTTTATAAATTTTCTACTTAAATCGCGGAAAATTGTATTTATTTCAGTTCTTGACCCGAAGAGAAGACAATGGATGATTTGGAGTGAATTAAGACCAATTAGATTGCATTATAGACTCATTGTACACTATGGAAGTGAAGGACAAGAATAAAAAAATCAATCCAAAGCTAAATTGAAGAAAATCAAGAGTTTTGGGATTTAATTACATAAATGAAAAGAAGAATGACATGTTGTACAATAAAAGATGGAGGACTAAAAGAGGCGGTGGATCAAGTAACACAAGCGATCGCCTACCCGATACCCAGAACCAAGAGATCGCCTAACGACTCTTTGAAGAGGCATGCTTGAAAAGCCTAAACCTAAGCGATTGCCCTTCTTTTTGCCCAAGCGATCATCAAGGTAAAATGGGTCCATATTTTGTTCCTTTATTCAATATAGACTCTAGTAGGTTTTGTTGAGCTTGAACCTGATTCTCTTCAAAATATAAATACCTAGAGGCACGAAACCCGGAGAAAGATTATCAAGGAGCCTACTTTGGAATTAAAAAGAGGAGAACTTCAAGGTTTGAATCAAGTTTTCATCCAACGAAGAAACAAAATTCAAATTTCGAGTGATGAAACTACATAATTCTTGTTATCTTATTCCAAACATGATGTTAGGACAAGTTCTAAATTGTGTTAAGATCATGATGAAACATTTATTTTAGATTGTTAATTTTTGGGTTTTGTTTGACATTAAAACAATTTGTTGATTTTGAGCAGTTAATATCATTGTTTCTTGCATTTACAATTTTGCATGCAGTAATTGTATGATATGTTGTGACTTGTTTTTAGATTTAAGAGACTGAAAACTTGTTAGAAATTATTGTCATCGGATTTTATAGGGGATAGAAATGTACCGTTATATTTTGTTGATCTACACTTGTTTATGAATCCAATAATAATTTCTTATATGTTAGCATTCGTTATAGATGTATGGAAGGGTCACATATAGGAATACGTTTAATTCTAGTCAAGAGAATGTTTTAAACAAATTAGGAACATTGATCTTCACTATCAAGAAATTGTTGTCAATCAGATAACCCAAAATTAATAAGATAGAATAAAAGTGGATTATAGGTCTTAGCACTACATTCACGCATGTAATAAAAAAACATTCATTTAGAACAACAAGTAATTATTCTAATTTTCACCATTAGTTACATAATTATTATGTTTATATTAAAAACAATCTTGAAATTTCGTGTTTTGGTTAAGGCTAGAAGCTTAGAAAGTAATTTCTCAAAATCATTGTGGGAAAGAAGCTTAGAAAATAATTTATCAAAATCCTTGTGGGAATGATACGTGAATTCACTCTCCAATTTATTACTCGTTCAATCTGTCCACTTACGGTACTATAAACACGCAACAACTTTTTGGCGTCGTTGTTAGGGATTATATTTTATTTTATCTTTTAACTAATCTTGTACTAACTAGATATTTATTTTTTTTATTTTTTATTTCAATTTCTTTCACTATTCCATTGCTTCTCCACGTGTCTTTGTATGCATAGTTCAAGGCATGTTGATCTCATAGCATCTAATCCAAAAATTGAAAGCACATTCAAAAGATATTGTATTGGCAAGAATGTTAGACCATAAAGAAGCTATAATATCTCATTTAAGTTGAGTCAGCCTCTTTCAGGGATTTCATACATTGGGACTTTATATTCATAATGATGTAATGCTTGTCTTTGGTACTCCAGAATAGAAAATCTTGGTTGCCCATTTGAATCAATAAAAAAAATGAGCAGCTTTAAGTTTAAGAGGAATGCAATGTTGACCATCGCAGCCAAAGAAAAGCAGAAGAATTAATATAAATAAATAAATAACAATAAGACATGATCAATGCACACAACAATCAGTGGTACAAGTAAATGACCCAACTGATGATGAAGAAGGAAACATGCTCATATGCCAGTTCATGACATCCTAGATCATTTAAATCCAATCTTGTAGGTTGACCATTTCTGGCCATAGGACGAGCATTAATTGATGTAGAGAAGGGAGAGGTAAGTTTCAGAATTCAAAATAGGTCAAATTATCAAGCATGATGTGAGAGCAAGGGGAGAGTGTAAGGATCAACTAGATTATTGAGATTTTATGAAAGTGCTAAAGAAGAAGGAGGTTTGCAAAATCGGAATTTGCAAGCAGTGCAAGGCCTTAACAACCTGTTTCTGACCACCATAACAAACCAAAAAAAAAGTGAAGTTGTAGACTATAAATGGAGCGTTTACTGCAACCTAAATTTCTTGACTTTTTTTATTTATTTGGTATTATATACTACTTTTCACGTAGTTTTAGGTATTGTATGCACATTTTAAAAACGTTTTAGTTGAAAATAGGAACTAATTTGCATTTTTTTATTTAGCGTTCATCATCGCGATCCTAGCACCAAATAACACCTACACCAGCAGGTCCATCACAACCCCGTCAGCTAAATCAACCCCCCAAAATTACTTGATCTATTTTCTATGTAATTTATTTATTTTTTCTATTTTTTCTATAAATTAAGGATAATATACTTTTTTAAGTTTAGGGGTAGTGGTGTGTAACCTATGTTGCTCGGACTCACTTTTGAAGAAGTACTCGTGTCGGATACTTGAGTATGGGACATGGGTATGGGATCTTTTTAACCAAAAGATGATATTTTATCATTTAAATCAAAAGATAATCATTCGTATCTCCAAGAAATACATCTATCTATTATTACTAATACATACATTTCCAAAGTAATTTTAAGTTTATAAGATGTATTCATGCATTTATCTCAAAATAAATTTTGCGCACTTTTAGTCTTGTCCCCATATCCCAAGTTTTGAAAAAAAAAAAAAAAAAAAGATCTGACACTTAGAAACGTACTCGTACCCTAATCCGAGCAACATAGGGTGTAACCCATCTATTCTTTTACTTTTTAAATCATTCATTCATGGTCTATTTAATCTTTAATTTTCCACTTTTAGTTTGTATAACATGATTATACAGTATATGCAGTTTATTTTGTTTATTCATTCGTAGTTGGGGATTACAAAAAAAAAAGTTATAGATTAGGTTTGTTGACGTGTTTGTTGTCTATGATGATATCCTGATTGAATTAAATATTGCTTTAGGAGGAATATCGGACAACAATTAATTTGTACTTTTACTAAATTGCTTATCCATATTATACTTTATGAATTGGGCACATAGCCAGCATTGAACAATCGCTTGTGTAGGAATATAACATGCATATTTGGGGTAATTTAGCTCCTGTTTAGTAGCGCTAAAAACTTAGATTCTAATTCAATTCAAAGTTAGCATTTAACCACACTTTTATGGACCCCACAGCTTTTCAACCACGCATCTCATTAATTTTTATCAAAATCTACTAAAAATCTGATTTTTATCAATACCAAATAGGGCTTACTTATGCAACCTGATCTAGGATTGACTAGTTGATGTGATCCGGACTAGGTATCGAAGGGCGAAGTCGAGCCATCGACAATATAATAATGATCTGCGTGCAAAACGGAACAATATCCGTGTTGGGGTCGAGCCGAGAAGAGGGACGGATCGAGCCGAATCGAGTAAAAGAAATTATTTATGCAGAAAAGGCATTACGGCCGTAATGGAGATTCTTCACGGCCGTAACACATATAATCACGGCCGTAAATCATGTTATCACGGCCGTAATCAATTGTCGAAGAAAAAAGGAAAATTGCAGCAGAACGAGGCTTACGGCTGTAAGCTTGGAAGTTACGGCCGTAACATTCAAACAGGGACATTTTCACGGCCGTAAGAAATTCATCACGGCCGTAACTGATGGTACAGTTTTGATCAGAAAGGTTATTACGGCCGTAAAAGAATTATTCACGGCCGTAAACAAGCTGCGCCAGATTTTCCGGAATTTTCCATTATTTTATTTCCTTTTTCTGTTTTGGCTATTTTCCTATTTTAGAATTTTAGCATAATTAGAATTCTATTTTGAGTAAATTAGATGCTAGGTTATTTTGCTTATTTATACGCTTTATCAATTCATTGTAAGTTAAGTTTGAGTTGATTAATAAAATTTGTGAGAGGATTCTCCAAAATTGAGAGGTTGAGTTTATTCCCTTTTTCTTGAACTTATCAAAGATCCGATCTTTGTGGCGTTCTTCCAGCAAACTTATCAAATATTCGCAAGAATATTTGTGGCGTTTCCAAATTCGATACTTATCAAGGAAATTGACAAGTCCTTGTGGCGTTCACCAATCTTGGTTCTTCAATCCGCATCGCCATAAATTGCGTCGTGATTGTCGGGTCAAGGCTTTACCGTCGTTCTATCCTTATTTTTCGTTGTTTGTCTTGTGTCGATCTGATCTAGATCTATCCTAGGGTTTTAAATATCGTTATTCCGCGTGTTCGACGAGATTCCCCGACCGGGAACTCATCACTAGTTGTTCCCCAACCTCAAGTATAGTAATCATGCCCTTTAACATCGATGTCCAACAATTTTTGAAATGTTTGGGATGAAAATATTAGTACATATAGGAATAGAAGTTTGGTTGTCCGAAGTTCATGAATCGTATAATTATTTGAAGGGGTTTTAGTAAATTGTATATATTTTAGATATTGACCCTATTCGGAGACATAGAATCAATCAATGTGAATTAAGACCAATTAAATTGCATTATAGACTCACTTGTACATCATGGAAGTGAAGGGTGAGAATTGAAAATCAACACGGAGCTAAATTAAAGAAAATCAAAAGTTCATGAATTGAATTGCATAAATCAAAAGAAGGACCTGTTGTACAATAAAATATAGATGACCAAAAGATATGGAAAATCAAGTATCCCCAAGCGATTGCCTGCCTAGAACCAAGCGATTTCCTACGGAAACTTTGAAGAGGCAGACTTGAAACGCCTAAACACAAGCGGCCGCCTGAGCAAATCGGGCTTAGATTTTGTTTCCTTATTTGATACAGATTCTACTAGGTTTTGTTAGAATTTGACTCAATTCTCTTGAGAATATAAATACCTAGAGGCATAAAATTCAAAGGGAGATTATCGAGGAGTCTACTTTGGGATTAAAGAAGACGAGAACTTCAAGATTTGAATTAAGATATAATCCAAAAAAAGAATCAAAGTCTATTTTTTTTTTCTTTACATTAATAAAATTTGTTGATTTTGAGCAATCAATATTATTTTTTTTTTGCATCTACAACTATGTGCACAATAGCCTATTTTTAGATTTGAGAGACTAAAAGCTTGTTAGACATATATTAATTGTCATAAAGTCTATTATATGAGATAGAAATATACTTCTATACTTTGTGTGGTTTCTAATTGTTCATAAATCCATTAATAATTTCTTATATGTTCGCAACGTTATAAAGATATAGGTAAGTCTCATATATGAATATGTATAATTTCACTCAAGAGAAGGACTTTAAAAAATTAAGAACACTTATATTCATTATCGAGAAATTATTGTCAATCAAATAGTTCGGAATTAATAAGGTAGAATAAAAGTGAGTTCTAAGCCTTAGCAATAAATTCACGCATGAAAAAAAAAAAAAAGAACACTTGTAATTATTGTAATTTTCATCCATAGCTATTTTATTCATAGTTTAATTTGATTTTACATAAATCAATCTAAGGTTGGATGCTTGAAAAATAATTTATCACAAAACCCGTGGGAGCGATACACAAAATCACTATCCACTTTATCTTTCAAATTGCGGTAGGATAAACACGCAACATGACCACATTTCAATGTTGAAGACCTCTTAGTGGTCAACATGCCGCTTTTCGTTAATTTGAAATACATTTTTAAAATATCAAGTTGAAGAAAACTTCTATAATTTTGAGTTAGCAAGACAATCATCGGGTTGAAAGTTATATATCGAAGGCATTTCTGTTGCCCAACTACGAGTTCCATCAAATCTCAGGTACTTATTCCAAGCATCGAGTTTTAGAACTTGAAGATCGAGATTGTATATTACAAAGTGAAAATACTACTTGTACAATATATCTCACCATGTGTTTGACAATCTTGAACCAAAATATCGGTAATATCCTTAACTAGCTTCTAAAATTACCCACTACCCCTGCCCCGAATATTAAAAAACACAAATTGTCAAAATCAAAACCCCCATCTCTTTTCGTTATTCCCTCTAGCCTCTCGTTGTCCCATCCTTTGTCGTTGAATGTTTTTCGACCACATCTCATCGATGAAATTGGTGTTCTAAGACGGTGTTGAAGATTACTGAAACTAATAGTTTGAATCAACTTCCCAACAAGTGCTCATCTCCTAAAACTGCTTAGCCATCTTTTACATACTTCCAGTAACCTACAATCTTTCCTCGCCTCAAGTTTCAATATTACATATTGGAATCATTGAAAGCAAGATTTGGTTATTGAAATTTCTTGCTTGTTTCCTATTTTTAGATGATTTACCCTTATATTTTTTGAACCATTTACGAGCATATGAAACTTACAAATATTATTGATGAGTATTTTGAGTTATTGAGGTTGATAAATAATAAATTAATTTGAATATGCATCACTATTATTTGGTTTTAAAACTGGTTTTTCAAATGAACTCAGCGGTTTTCCGTCTAACATCCAATTAATTTTTCTAATGGGGCATTTTTACTATATTGGTGCATTAGCTTGCATTTTGGGACGTGAATTGTGAAACATATATTGATTTATTTATGTATGAATGTAAGACTAGTGCTTGCACCTGCACTTAAATAATTTTCATTCTATTTTTTCTAGTAAAAGTATTTCGTTGAACTTTTTTTTTTCTAGGGAATTTCTGCTATTGATATATGAAGGCCTCATGTACCATGCTGGCTACTGCAGTAGTTGAATGTGTAACTTAATTTTTCATGTTGTAGAGGGATCATAAAAATATCTTCATCATTTAGGAAATGTAGTGGCAATTGCTTTAGGCCTTTAGATTTCTTAAAAACATCAAGCCATTTAAATGAATGGTTTACAACATAACCAATGTGCAATGTTAATCTACCTGCAAGATAAAAGGTCCCTTCAAATCAAGTGAAAGCAAGTTTAAAAATACAACACTAACTCCAAACCAAGGTTACCTTGACCAAATGATACTATCATAAAAGTCAAGTTACCACATTGTTCCATCAAATACAACATAAAATTCACAATCCTCATTCATGTGATAAATAACCCAAACAAAGAATTCACTTCACACACTTAGTTCTAGTTCCATTGTTGAATCCCATTGCATGTGATAAGAGTACATATTCTTCGTCCAAAGGACACTGGGATGCGTAGATATGCATAAGCAGTGCATTTATCCCATAAGGTGTAGTCTAATTGCCTCCATAGGAAGTACATATTTCTTGTGTTGGTTGAATGATGGAAGGACTTTTTTTTTCAATGTTTTCAATTGGGGTCTTCCCTCAAGTAAATTTCAAAGAAACCTAATTGTAACAAAAATTGAAATCAATTAGAGCTAATAACTAGTTATGAAAACGAGTAATAAATTTCCCATTTTTTTTTTTAAAAAAAACTTACAGAACTTATCATAACTCAACTGCACAGGACTATTAATCCATCAATCATAATTGATCTTCAACCGTGTGTATGACTTTGACCAC
Source organism: Ligustrum vulgare (assembly GCA_963555705.1). NCBI lineage: Eukaryota > Viridiplantae > Streptophyta > Magnoliopsida > Lamiales > Oleaceae > Ligustrum > Ligustrum vulgare. The sequence goes on along the minus strand of OY743171.1, from coordinate 35,878,864 downwards.
ATCTCTTCTCCATCTCCTAAGTACACAATTCTTTGGAGTTGATTTCGCATCATTTCGGATTAATACCGAGAGCGAATGTCTGCAAATTATCCCTCTAAACTCGAACAAATAACGTGTCATTTCTCGCTATCATACATAACTATAAACTCCTTGCTCTTAAAAAATTCATTTTATATGATAGCCTCTCGAACAATGTATCTCATTCTATGATAGCCTTCTTCGGTGGAAATTACATCGCTTTACACTTTTGTAGTTTGCTTTTCTTGGAACTCTTTGAATTTTGAAATCTTGTAGACTTTTTAGAATTGTTTCTCCAAACAAGCCAAGTTTAACGCGGGACCATCTAAGAATACATTTTAAAATCTGCTTGGAATTCCTTCTCCGTCCTAGATCATAACGCCAAATCATAATGTTCTAGAAACTGCTTTAAGGAGGTTTTGGAATGGATGTACCCATCAAATAATACGTTAATACTCTCACTTCGTTGCGTAGTTAACATCTCGGCCCAAAAACAAGCACGCAAGAATCATGGTACCCAACATGTTCTTTCTCGATAAAGACCTATCAACCAATCGTGTTCGTGCAAAGACACCTTATGTGTGTGATAGCCAAACTTTTCAGATAATTTTTTTAAGATATGCCACAAAAACCATCTAAGTAGAATCCTGATCGGTTATGATGCCAATTGGATCTAAATCATCCATACACTCCAACAACTTCCTCAAAAGTCAAACAAAAGTCTCTACCTCCTTATTGGATAGCAATTTACATCCAAGCAGTGTTGATTGTTCATGATGATTAACTTCGATAAAAGGATTAAAGGGCATGCATACCTATTAATAAGATAAGTTGTGTCAAATATGACAACATCTCGGAACTCTTCGTATGCCAGTCTACACTGTTTATCGACCTAAAATACATTCTTCAAAAGACATTCATCGTCCAAGTCCATATTGAAGAAGAAACTAGGGCAATGAGTTTGCATTTTTGAAAATAGGCTTGTATTGCAGTTGCATCACCTTCCCCAAGTCTTAATCGCCGATCCTTATCTATATAGTTTTTGCGATCTTTTTTCAATGAACGTGAGCTCCTCATATTCAATTGCCTCAACAACAACAACATTGAAACTTTTATGCATCAGAATTCTTTCTATGTCATTTATTTCAAGATTCATTTTCATACGGTTATTCAGCTATTGGTTACATCTATACAATCTTGACTTAATTTGTAGTTGCCTTCACCATACTCGTCACTACCCGTGAACTCATAGATTTGGAATCCGATTGTTTCTGTGTGAATATAGTGAAATTGTAGGTAGTATGTATTTTCTTCGATGTTCATACCAGAAGCCTAAGTATGACTAGAGCAGAAGTGCTGGCAGTATGTGTTTTCTTCATGTTCATTGTATTGCCGTTGTGCAATTAATAAGTTTTAATTAATATGGTTGTAATGAATATTAATAACTCGAAAAATCTGAATTAATTGCAAAAGAAGGATACCTTGAGATAAATTGTGGACGGGTTCTTCTATCGTCACCTATTTTGGAGCAGTGTTCGCACTGTTGTTGTGACTGGTTATACCCTTCTCCTTGATAGATTTAATGCATTTTTCACATCTCTTAGCCCTCACGAGTTGTGGATTCATTATTGTCCTAGTAATGTTGTGAGTTCTGCCCTTAGCTTTAAAGTGACTTTAACCCAATAGAGTTTCTTTCCATATAAGGGAAGGAAAGGCTCTTGCAGTAGTTGTTCTGTAAGAGTACCTAAAGCCATTGCTATTAAATTTGGTCAACTAATGATTATGGCTTCTTAGAAAGTGTTCCTGGAAGCACTGCTGAATAGAAGCTGTCAAAAGTGATTTTCATTTCTCTCATTTCTTTGATTACATAATTGCTTGAGATCTGCGTTAGTGATGCCTCCTCGATCAAGTTATTAGACTCATGTCTCAAAGTGTGAAGTCATAAAGCAATAGAGACTTCCTCGGTGAATGCTCAATGGGGTCAAACACAGGATTCGCTTTTGCATTCCTCATCCACCTGGGCATAATGTATATTTGTGGCAGAAGCACTATATCCTTTTTCTCAACATGCGAGGAATGTGACGACATGGGTAGCCCACAAACTCGAACAACGTGCAACTACAAGTCATGAATTCCATTTGAGGATGGTAAACAATATCCCTTTAACGATCGTAATCCTTACCAAACGTCTTACATTGAACTGCATAAACCTTCATGCGTTCGTTGCTTGATCTTCTCATTGTAGCGTAATGCGTACTCTCAATGAGTTCTGCCTGGAAGAGTCGGAAAATTGCTTTCATGTACACATGGGATATTTTCAATTCCATATCGACTCTTGTAATTAGTCGTGGGCGTTAGTATAAATCCATATGAGTTTTCATGAGTTTCTCGTGTCGTTGGTAATCATTTACTCCCAAAAATCTCGAAATGAAATTCATCAACCCACATCTCAAATCCACAAATCTCGAAATGAAACCCATCAACTCATTGAATACTTATTCGTGTTGTAGGTAGTTTCGAACATAACGACATCACCAAAAAAAATATAGTTGTTTCTCAAATTTTGTCTACTTGAGGTACAAATATATTGTCATTCATTTCTATTACTACATTAATAAATGAATATAAATTACTAAAAATGAAATTTGAAATAAAAAAGTGTGGCAAGTTTTTTTTTTTTTTTTTTGGCTTGGGCATTTTTCGGATTATCACAATGTTGATATAGAATGTTATAACAATGCAATGTTGCGTTTCTTATATAGATAAAATTCAGGCTTTTGAGAAGAATAAAAAAATAATTAAAAAATACAAAGTCAAGAAGGTTGCAAATTATGGAGCCTTCTTGACTTTTATCTATGCGGGTACAATATTGTACCATCCAGCAGGTAGGAGAACAATTTACACACCGTTCTTTTATGCAATGATTACAATTTATAAATAAATTTATGAACAACACAATTTTTCAAACTACTTTTTAATCATACATATTTTCTCTCTCAAATTTTCAACCATTAATCTACCTATAAAATACCAAAAATTCAAAAAAAAAAAAAAAAAAACTCAATGTAGTTGCCAAACAGACAATTACTGTATAATTAGTACATCTTAATCTATAAATATGACAAGATATTTATAACAAATGATCATCTTTTCTTTCCAGGGCAACAACCAAAATAGAATCCCTCTAAAAATGAAAAGACAAAGGCCATGAAAAGCTAACAACAATATCCTTTTCATAGATAATTTGTTACCTTTATTTCATTTTCTCATATCTTTAAGTTGGAAAAAATCATAAAAAGTGTTCCACATCACTTTTTGATATCAACGGTTATCATTGAAGTTTATTTTATTTTTTTTGTTTGAGTGTATTTTTGTGTCTCAAGCCTTTGTTTGATAGTTTTTCTTTGTTTATAAACAAAGAAGGTGCTATTTTTTAGGTAAAATATGTGATTAAAAAATTATTTAAAAGAAAATATATGTGGTTAAAAAGTAGTGTGAAAGAATTTATTATTTATTTAAACAAGTTTACCAAACAGAGGCTTGTATATCGTATTTCAGTTGAAGAATTTTGTTGTTAGAATTTATCCTTTTTGTACTCAAACTTCTATTGCTATTTTTCTTTTTAGGACTAGTGGACGGTTGGTGGTATCTGTAATTTTGTATGTAATAGTATTATTGTACCAGAAATTAGAAGTAACATTTTATCAAATTATGATAACTCAACATGATAGAAAAATCTGACTCTTTGAAAACGTCATACTCTTTTTAAAAACTGCATCTCGTTGAAGTTTACGTAACATATCATAGTTTAGTTCTCACTAAAAAACACACTAATCTTGCATGTTACAGAAGAGACAATACAATAGAAGCAATCAAATTTAAATCTAATATCTCAATGTAAAAAAAAAAAAAATGAGATTCCCAATTCTAAAATAACTCTTTTTTAGTAATACATGCTATTTTTTCTTCTTTAGATAATTCTTTTTAGATAATATGATGCTTGTTTGATATAATTATTTTGAGCTAAAAACAGACTTTTAGATGAATGTGTTGTTGAAAAATATAAAAATACAGAAAATATAATGGGTCTCAAAAATTGTGTTCAAAAATAGATTTATAAAAAATAGTTTTTGAAAAGTATATACAAAGCTCATGATATGTATTCTTGTGTCTGTATATATTTAAAAATAGCAGAAGATTTTAGTATGTTAAAAACTCAGGTTTGTCTAAAGTATGTACGTTTTTTAAAATTGAATCAAAGTTAACTCATTAAAGGAAAATCGAATAATATATTTCCAATGACGGATAACCCCAAAGATTTAAAAAAAGAAGAGATGATTGGTCATTTTTTATGTACATTCGCCATATTTTGACAGTTGTAACAAATTTGTTTGAGTTCTTTGAAGCAGTATATTAAAAACTCAATTATGTCTAAAGTGTATATGTCGAAAATGAAACGAAAGTTTAGTCGAAAAAACTGAAAAATGATATAGAATGAAAAATAAGGAGTGATCATAGATGAACATTTTATGCATTTACTCTTATAAAGTAGTGAAGATTGAGAAAACAAGGCTCCAAATTATTTGAGTCGGATCTACGTTCTACATCTTATTGAAATATATATGCACACTTCGGTGCGCATTTGGTTGAAATTTGAAATGTATTCGTTATGTTAATCTCCATAACACTTGACCAAAACTAAGGAAATGTGAAATGTAATATATTTGTTTGTAATAGAAAGACTAGCAAAATATAATGCATTCAGTCAATAAAAGTCGAGTTCGATAATTCTTTGTTAGGTAAAAGAATATGATACCTATAGTGATGGCTTTTTCATTGATTTTTAAGTACTTATACATCATCAATAATTGTATCATGAAAAATGTTCAAACATTAAAGTATTCAATTGCTATAATTTGAAAATTTTCCAACTTGAAATTATCATATGACAATTCGTACACACTTTATACTAACATGTGTGTGTCTATGCTTATTTAGTAGGTTCTTACACTGTAGTCACAAGGATGTCTAGTCTCTTTATGAGAACTTGATTTCTCAATTGCTAGCAATGCACCCAAAAAAGTTTTATATTTGATTATTTGGATCAACAATGATGCGAAATGTTCTTGACTATTTAATGGTTTATTTACTCAGGGCAGTCCCACCATGTGCCAAGTGCAGGCAAATGTCTCAACTGAACTTCTGGATCTCAACAAAAATTTTATTTTTATTTTCCAATAAAAGCTTTGTTCGACGACTCCTTAAGTAATTATAATGTGATTTATTTGTATTTTCTAAATAAAATATATGATTAAAAAGTGAAGAAAAAAATATGTATTGTTGAAAATTGATTTGAAAAATTGTGTAATTTAAATTTTGAATTTAAAATGACAATCATTAAGTTGCCGAACACACCCTAAATAATAAAACTCAAGATAATGACATGAATAAGAATGTAGAAGTGATAAAAGTCTGATCAATTTGGTTACTATTAATTGTTCTTTTTTTACTTTTTTGGGAAAAAATTGCACAATTAATTCTAAACTCTAAAACTATTTGCATAATTTGTCATTTTGTTATAATCCTAACAACTTTTATAGGAATGAGCTAACGCATGATCTCACTCCTTGGTGGAACTATGGTTGTGTTTGATTTGTGTCATTTTCCATGGAAAATGTCATTTTTTATGCAAAATTTTCACCATAATTGTTTGATATACTACATTTTCCCTAGAATTGAATTCCATGGTACAACATTTTAAAGCATGTTTTGGACTATTTTTCATGGAAAATTAATTCTAGTGGGTTGGTGATTTTTATTTTTCATGAAAATTGGAAAACCTTAAAATTCTTTCCCATTGAAAATAAAAGCTATCAAACACAACTTTAAAAAAGCATTTACAATAGCCGAAATAATTTTTTCTAGCCCATTTCCAATAAAAAAAAAAAAAAAAGGGATTTCCACCCCCCACTGAAAAAAAATTTGGGACCCCTCCTCATTTACCGAGCCTTTGTTTGGCAAACTTCAAAAAAAAAAATTAAAAAATAAACATGTTTTTAAACAATTCAATTCCCCAAAAATCACTTTTTAACCACATACATATGTTTTTCTCTATCCACTTTTCAACCATAAATTTTACCTCGAAAACCTAAAAAAAAAAATATTTTTAAACACAAATTTTTTAACAAACAGATAGAAGATTTTCGATCCAACGAACAAATTGATTAATACACCATTAGAAGCTAAAATTGAGGTTGAATTCTTCTACATTTCTTGAAAGTATTTTAAAGTGATACATGCATTTACCAGATGGTGAAATGATGCTAATAATCTAATCTTTACATAGATTCTCCTCGTTCCATTTCTCTCCCTCCTCTTTCTTTATTTATACACAAACACAAAAATCCTTACCTCGCAAACTACAGAAATCACTTTCTTATTGCATTTCGTTCCAAAATCTAATTAGTTAGTTACTTATGTGAAGAAACGTATTGAGAAGTAAGTTTAAATTAAGTAAGAGGAAAAATAAAAAATATTAGACAAAGAGAACATTTACACAATTCAGATGTCCACTGAAACCCAAAAATAATTCAATATGTGGAAGCTCTTGGCAATCAGACAATTGCAATTACATTACTTCTTAAAACTTTGTACATAAATAAATGGGGCCGGGGCCATAATCACATGATCCCTCGTACAATTTTCAAATGTAAACCATGCAAATGTCTGATAAAAAATCAAAGAATTTTAGGACTCAAATCAATTACAGAAAAAATTTAAGCCAGTTGATTAACATTTGGGCAGACTGTATACAAAAATTCACTTCCAGATAATCATAGTATATCATCTTGTGATAAAGGGTCCAAATAAGCAAACCCTGTTGTGTCGAACTTTTATCAATCTAACTCGGGTCGAGAAAAAATGGAACGGATTTCAAAATCGAATAGGTAACCCGTAATTGAGAAAGGTTCGGATGCATCCGTCCCATCCTGCAGTAACGACCACGAGACCCCACAAATGAGGAGAATGCAAGGCATTCTGCCAAGCACTCTTTAGAAACTTGAATTCTGATTTGCATACGGAAGGGGAAACCTGGACACGACTTGAGTTGAGGAGTTTCTCCTCCGGCCATGTTGCAGATCCCTTGGAATCTAAGAAGAACCCACGGCTCATTGTGAAGAAGTCAGGGAAAGATGCAGGCAGTTTATGGAGCAATTTCTCATCGAAATTTACGCTTCCTAAAATACTTCCTGGTAGTGCCCCTAGCTTGGTTTTCAAGCCACCCCAAGGTATAGCAATGGATGCATTGCGTGAGAAAAAACTCTCACGTGATCGCGCATTCTTTGGTCGAGATGATTTCTGGTCCTCAGTAGTATAGCTCCAGACACAGACATTTGAGTCCTCGGTGACTGAGATAATGTGTTGCCAGTCTGACGTGAAAGATGCGGTTGCTTGGCCTCCAGAACTTCGATTGCCTAGAGGTAGCAAAAGAAGCATATGAGCAAGGACAAAAGATCACCAGCTCCCAGTTCCATTTAATCTAAGTAAACGGAAGGGGAAAATAAATGATGTACCCATTAAAAAATAAATAAATAAATTAACCAATACCTTTGAATTTGCAGACTATATCAGTCCCACGTAGTATTTGAACTTGTGAATCAGCGGAAGTGACCATTACTTTATTCACGTCATTCGGGCAAAACTGAAAATAAATGACACGCCTCATAGGTGAATGAAGATGTAAAATATGAAAAGAAAAATGACAGCTGCAATCAAGTTCAGAATAGATACCTGAAGTCCAGTTATCCTCTTCCCAGTTAACTTCTTCTTCCCTTTTAAGCATACTTGAGCATCCAATTGCAAACAGTTATCTAAACCAAATAGGTTATGCCACATTAATGTAAACTCTTATTGTATGTTTAGTACTATGCCACATTAATGTAAACTCTTATTGTATGTTTAGTACTAAAATCTTGCTGGACAGGATTGAACAATCTTAAACTAAAATCTTGCACATTGTATCATCCAATTTAGTTAAATTCTGGGGTATCAAACATGATGGTTACGCAAGATGATTACAAGTATGTAAAGGTTATGGATTCATGTGCAAAATTATTTTATTGGGAGAATGTTAGGTTGAATATGAGTTTAAGAAAATGGCAACCAAACTGAAACAGGGGCTAAAGTTTCCTAAATATTTAACAACAAAACATACTCAAATGCTTACTGGACTTCAAGCCATGATGACTAATCAACCAATCTTGGGGTAAACAGTCTTCGACTGATTTGCTTATATTTACTTTCATTTCATTCTTGTAGACATTAATCTTTATTTTCATACTTGCTTATAAAGTTATAAGTTGCAACACAGAGCATTCACAAATAGTCCAATCCCCCTAATATTGATATAAAAAAGAAATAAGGTAAATACCATCACGACGGATATTACATACCAATAATGTCATAAAAACGACAATTGCCATCCATTGTACCAACAGCGCCTCTCTGTACCATAAGAAATAAGATATATAAAGAAAATGTGCCAAAGGCTAAATAAACCTAGCAAAAAGCTAGAAATAAATGCCAACTAAACCTTGCCATCAGGACGATAACACACGACAGTCACTATTTCTCTAATATCAGTCCAATCGCTGACTCGACAACCTTGGACTTCCCAGATGCGTATTTTCCCATCTATGGATCCACTTATGAAATAATTATCATCCATGGGATTGAACTCAATGCAGGTCACTGTAAGGAGTAATAAAAGAATTAACGTGTGGGGTGTGGGGTAAGTTTAATAATTTCAAAGATTAGAATGTACATTTAGAGCATGTTTCTTAAAAAAATGAGTTACAAGTAACCACCTATGTTTGGTAAATATCTTTTGTTTATACTAGTGAAGGGTCTGTACGATGTACAAGACCCGTTTTCAAGTCGAATTTATTTGCGTTATTCTAGTCGGATTTTTAGAAGATGTGCACAAAAGTAGCTTATTTGAAAAGTATTTGAAAGAAATTTGTATTTATAACTTGTGTCAGCAAATATATAATTAGAATATTCAGTATCTTGTTTAAATACACCTACATTTATATCAATTATCTTACCGAGAAGCGTAATATGGTCTAGGTATCCTCAACCTACACGTTCATCTTTTATGTTTTTTTCCCTTTTGCTAAAATATTTTTATCTCGTGACTAAGCAAAATCATAAGAATATAATAAAAAAAATTCTGTTTTTTTTTTTTTTTTTACTGTTTCCAAATCAGATGAAAAGGAAAATAAATTATCTTTTTTTTTAATTTATTTATTTTTGTGTGTGTGTTTAAACCAGATAATTAATTTTAAGGTAAGGTGTGAAAGCAACTAACCAAAAATGAATAGCAATCTTTGAAGTGACTCTTCTATATATATATATATATATATTTTACTGTTGCCAAATCAGATAAAAAGGAAAATAAATTCTCTTTTTTTTTTAAAATTTATTTATTTATTTGTGTGTGTGTGTGTGTGTTTTAAACCAGATAATTAATTTTAAGGTGTGAAAGCAACATAGACTAAGCAAAATCATACGAGTATAATAAAAAAATTCTGTTTTTTTCTTCTTTTTTTTTTACTGTTGTCAAATCAGATAAAAAGGAAAATAAATTCTATTTTTTTTTAATTAATTAATTTATATATATTTTTGTCTCTACATGCACATAGTAATAGTAAGAAACCTAAAAGAAAGAAGAATATAACATGTTGACTCTCTAGTGTGAATGCAACATACCAAAAATGAATAGTGAATACAAAAAGCACCTCTTATAATATAGGAGGATAAACAAAGAATGTTATGTTTTCAAGGTTGACTCTCTAGTGTGAATGCAACATACCAAAAATGAATAGTGAATACAAAAAGCACCTCTTATAATATAGGAGGATAAACAAAGAATGTTATGTTTTCAAGGTAAAATATGTGGTTGAAAAGTGATTTAGGAAAATGTGTGTGGTTTATAAACTAAGCATGTTGGCAACACAAACTTTAAGCTTAGCCAAACATGATCGAAGTAACACAATCAAGCTATCAAAGGCTTACCATAGTTATTATGTGAATAAACTCCCTGGCATTGATCATGTCCTAATTTCCATAGGCGAGCTGTTTTATCAACTGAAGATGACAGCAAATGCTGCAAAAGAGAAAAAGTACAAGTACCATTAACTCCACAAGACATGGTTTTTCTATGAAATCTCAAGGATCATGGCAACTTTAGGATAACCTAATATAATCAGAACCAAGAGAGTGACGGATACTAACCCCATTCTTAGACCATGATAGAGCCAATACTTCACCGCTATGCCCATGGAACTCATGTAAAGGCTTCTCCAATAACTGAAAAACCTTAGGGGGAAGAATAACACAAGCCGAGTCTGATGATTTTCTCATACTTTTCATTGGGGCAGTCTTCTCTTTATCAACACCAAGTGGAGCTAACTCAGAAAAATGATTCAGTGAGTAATATAAACAAGACGGATCCGTATTTTGAAAATTAAATTTCTTTGGACTCTCATCCTCGAGCACCTTCCACACACGTACAACTCCGTCTTCACCAGCACTAGCCAGGTATTGCCCATCAGGACTGAACTTCATTGTCAAGATTGAGCCCTCATGTGCAGAAAATTCTTGCCCTGTAAAAATAGAGGACAATTCCTTCGTACGTTTTTTGCATGCTTGAACTTGAACACTTCGGGTTCTAGCCCCTGTCTTTGAACTGATCCCATTAGGCCTGAAATGAACTCCCTTTGTCCAATCTGTATTACGAGTCAAGCCACTCAATTTCCCAAGCCAACCACTGTTTACTTTCTTCTTCGTATCAACCATGTTTATTCCCTTTGATTCTTTACGCAGTAACCGTTGAACCAAAGCCGAAGAGCCAAGTTTTCTTAGGAACTCTTCTAGTGAAACCATTTTACCTGAACCCACTTTCTGTAGTCTACTGAGCATACCATCCCGATCCATTCTATCCACAACAAATTCAGTTCCATTATCCAAATTCCTTATTTTCCACGAAAAATTCTCCATTGCACCACCTTCTATGGATTCCATTGATTCATTCGACTGAAAAGAATTTGATGAACAACTTGAGGAAAGCTGTTGTTTGGATTCCAAATTTGCCAGCGCCGTTTCACCATTATCCGTTAATCTGTCAAAGTCGGATTTAACTTCATCACTACAAAAACCCTCCTCTTCATCTCTTTCCATAGTGCCCCAATCTAAACTCAAACCTATCCATCTCAAAAACTTATTGCGTCGTTCCTCAACACTTTCTGGTTTCTCAGTCCAAACCTCGTACCCTAAACTCGAGCAGAACTCAGAGAATTCAGAACCCAAATCGGACATAGAAGTGATCTCATCACGGCTGTCAAAGAATTGATCTTCTTCTGCTTCATCGCAACCACTCATCTTTGTTGAATACAAGTATTAAACAGACATAAACCTACATTTACAACCAACATATATATTATTTTTTAATCTTACGTCTAACCAATTTCGATTAATAAAAATACTTAATAGTTTAACAAACAATTCTTAATCAAACTGAACATAACAAAGCAAAATCCTTAAATTATCAAACCCCCCAAAAAAAACTACAGATCAAAATCCAAAAGCATAGATCTTGCAAGAGTCAAAACAAATTATCAAATAACACGATCTTCAAATCAAAATATAAACTGTACAAATATATTACTGTGATCGATAGATTCATCATATAATTCAGCAAATTAAGGGTGTGTGTGTGTGTGTATTAACCAATTTTCCTCACCTGGGTTGTCAACAATATGAGTTACGACCCCAGAAAATCATAAATGACTTTATATCAGCAACAGAATTGCTAAAAATCAGTATTGAAACTATTTATATTTATGAAAAGTTAAAAAATAAAAAATAAAAAAACATCGGGACCAAATTGAAAGTAAATAAATAAAGATGCTTACTATGTGACGAGACTTCGAAGAAAAGGCAAGGTTTTAAGGTGGAAAGGGATTCTCCGTGAACTCTCTCTCTCTCTCTCTCTCTCTCTCTCTCTCTCTCTCTCTCTTACTCTTCACTTTGATTTCATTTGGGGAGACCAAGACATAACTTTATATGACAGTTTTGTCCCTTCACTTTGATGCCGTTCAACCAACGGTTATGACTATTGAGTTTAAGGTGGCGAAAACTACAATGTTTTTCTTAAATATTTATTTATGAACAAAAATAAAATGACATTAATTCTCAAAAATACAAAAATAAAATAAAAATCTTTTGTAAAGAAAAAGGTGACAATATTACAACACAACTTAAAAGCGGCAGCAGATGCAAAATTTTAGAGTTAAGGATCTATGTACTTATATATACTAGTGTCAACTCGTTCTTCGAACGAGAAACGAGTTGCAGTCATTCTTCTTCCGTGAATAAGATAAGATATGTATAGAGATGGCAAACGGGCCGAGCCGCTCGCCGGCTCGTTGGCTCGGCTCGGATCGGCTCGTCAAATCACGAACCACGAGCGGCTCGGCTCGTCCAACTCATGGGCTCGTTCACGAGCCAAACAAGCAAATTCTAAAACGAGCCGAGCTCGGCTTGGCTCGTTTTACATAGACGGCTCGTGAAACACGAGCCACGAGCCGGCTCGGCTCGGCTCGCGAGCCACGAGCTCAAGGGCCAAGCCGAGCTTGACCCTGAGTAATGAGCCGAGCCGAAGCTCGGCTCGTCTTAGAGACAAGCCGAGCAGCGAGCTTAATGGGCCGAGCCGACTCGGCTCGGCCCATTGCCATCTCTAGATATGTATTAGTAAGTGATCGTATATTGAGAAATAAAACTTGTGATACCCTAATAATACCGATTAAAAATCTCCAAGTACAAAGATTGTGTTGTTTGTAATTGCAAATTGGTCCCTGTGTTGTGTTTGTGAGCCTGCATTCATCACCATACATAAAAATAAATATATGCAAATTGTTCCCTTGACGAAGCCATATATTATTTTTACATTTGTATGGATCAAAATGATATTTACTTGATCAAAATGTAACATTTTGCAAAGATACTTCATCACCGTACATAAAAATAAACATATGCAAATCACGAGGTGATAACTTGTTCATCCAGGTCAAAATACACGAGTTCATGCTAGGAGATGATTTTTTCAATAAACAAAAGGTTACCTATGCACACATCATCATATCTAACAACTCAGAGCATGCACGTGCATTCAAACACTCCGAAAACTTTAACATTTTGCTCCCACAAGCAGGGAATTGCCAATGGAACAGGGAGCAAACTTTTCTAGATAACTTTTGTTAATACACCAACAATACCAGTAAGTTGGATTATAGGTGAATCAAAGCCACCAAGTTCTAATAGAATATCTAGATCAACAACAATTTGATTAATGGACACCGGTAGATATTAAGAAATCCTCGTAATGGTGAAGTAGAATTGGAGAGTGATCGAGTGAAAAAGGATGAAAAGAACACAAAAATCATAAGCGAAGTTGCAAATTAACAACGTTGTTATAGAATAATAATTGACCCAGTATGTTGCACTGAATAAAGGCAACTACAATATGAAACACCAAAAGCCATCACCAGTGACACTTTATAATCCTTCAATTTCATACTTTTTTTTATTAGGTAGAACCGTTCACAGTTTATACTCGTGCAGGTCATGAGTTAATAACTAAAATGAATAGTACAAGGAGGGGGCATAAACTTGACCTCCTGAAAGCAACAAAGCAGTAGAAGGAAAATGATATAAGAGTGATGAATGACGATTTTTTGCCTTCCAATCCATCTCTGCTCACTCTATTGGTACCAACAAGATTGTTGCAAGGAATTCTACCAATGAGGAGATCAAAACCACCAACATAACTTATTGTCTCCTCGAGTTGCTCTTCATCCAATGGCTGGACGTCATCAAAGTCAATTAAATTTCCAGCCTGATTTGTATGCTTCCATCGTTTCCTAAATATATCTGTATTCACTTTGGAGTTCTCCACTAAAACTAAAATCTTCAATTTAATTCTTAGTCAATGATGCACCACTTACGAGCCGCCAATTCTAAAAAAAAGGGATAACATGTTTATGCCGCCTGGGAACATGTCCTTGAGGACCAGGAGATTGTATGCCATAGTGTGAACCTATATGTGGAAAATTAAAGGCAATCTGAATGACGAACTTGACTGGACAAGTAATGCATACATGTCAATGACTAAATATACGATTTTACCTTCTGTAAAAAGAAAAGTTCACAGGATAAAAGGTGATAAGAAATAAAGTTGTAGAGGAAAATAAATGCTTACCTAAAAGGAGTCACCTAGGGATTTATATTTGTAAGTCCTATACTTATGCCACCTTCCCTTGTATGGTTCTTCGGGAACCCCAATAACATTTCCATTTTATCAGGCTCTAGAGGGGCAAGCTTGTTCCTCCCTACCTGAACCAAATTCCATTTGCGCCATTTGTAAAGAACATACTTTTGCACAGAGAGAGGCTGATCATCATCATATCTCTCAAGAGCATTGTGAATTTTCTCGATTAGTTTTGCACTTCCAATGCAAGTTTTAATACAATTATTTTTTTCTCGAGTATCCCATTGAGGCACCAACTTCTCGACAAGGGTGTCCTAGACTCCCTTTGGGACTAGAGCCACATTTTCATTATAAGTTTTGATTGCAACACTATGCTACTACTGGGCACTGGCTACTGCATGCGTTGCTGATTGCCGTCTACCTGCCTGCCATTCTCGACTTCTTGTAGTAATAGTAAGTACTCAAAATAATTGAATTTAAGTTAAGCATATAAAAGATTTGTGGACACACATCATAAATAGAGTTAAATATAGAGGAAATTTACTTGTTTTCTTAAAGGGGGCTGGGAGAGAGAACATATGTATGATGAGCAAATATTAATTGGTGTAGGCATGAAATTCAAATACCATATGAAGGTGCTTCAACTTTACATCTAGTCTAGATTATAAAAGAGGTACAGAAGGAAGTTTAGTATTTTCAAGCATTGACTACTGATTAAGCTGTTATCATTAAATAAACACAAAATTTAGTCTATTTTCAACAGTTAAAGAAAAGGAAAACAAATAAGCTTCTCAGTCCAGAAGCAACAAGATTTAGTTGACTGGCGGCCAGCTTGTTGTACCAGAGCTTTCTCTTGACAAGGCATTAATGCAAATTAATTAGGCTAGAAGTCCATCATTCATTGACGACATAATTCAATCTTTTTATACTTTATGATTATGATTATGAAGAAATCTAATACTTAATTAGACAAAGCAAATGCAAGAAAATAGAAATAGTTTAAAAAATATATAGGCTGGCAATTGTTACGATCCAAATTAGAAAATGAACTCAAGTTGGGTTTTTGGTGCATCTGATTCAGCCTATTCTTTGGTAGGATCCAGTTGAATTCTTCATAGAAAAATTCAGATTTTGGAGTTTGGTAAGTTTGAAAGAATTAGTCTAGTCCAGTTAATTTCCTCGTTTGAGAATTAAGACCAATTTCTTAATAAAAAAAAAACAAAAAAAAAAAAAACAAGCAAACAAAAATCTTAAATTCAGATAGATATACAAATTATATATGTAGATATATGAGATCAGATGTATAAATTAGTTTTTGCTAAATCTGAAATTAGTACAACAAAAACTTCTTCATTTATTTCCATGAAATATATTAAGCATAGCTTAAAGAAGATTTCTAATTCTCGAGGCTATTTTGCATGTTCTTGAACGCATTACAGTCATAAAATGTAAAAATTAAACTGCCTTTTATCCATTCACTGTGAACTAAAATTCCAATATTTGAAAAATATTTCTATGAAGAAATACTAATACCAAAAACTGCATATATTTTGAATCTTTGATCTTTTTAATTTATTCTTAATATAAGCAAATGTGGGTGGGTGGGTGGGTGGGTGGGGGGGGAATATAAAATCTTTCATATAGTCGTGCTTCATATGTTAATGAATAGGTACAAGAATGACTAATTTGGTAGAATACTAAGGTTTTCAAATTGGCATTTATCATGGAATAATAATATATGTCCACTAATACTGAGAAGTTGATGAAAGAATTATTTAACATGACTACTAATAAACTTTTGAGCTCAAATCAAAGTCAATATCCTACATAATATTTACAAAAAGGTCTGAATGGAATGGGAGGGCAATGGATGACAGTGTTGGAACCTCCAGCACAGTCATCTTCCAACCGGAATCACAATTCGAAAGCCTTCAGCTCTTTCTTGTCCTCTCAGTAAGGGATTTTTCTGTCAATTTGTGCATGTTACTATATTCTTTGATACCCTATCAAGTTTTTCATGGACAATTGGAAATTGGTTGTCATTTCTAAGGCCTTCATCATATCAGAAGAACCAGAGTTTCATAAATATGATGACATCAAAAACTAATGACCAAGAAGAGGATGATGATGACGATGATGATGAAGAGTTCGTCTTTAAGAAAGAGTATATAGTCTACACCTCATCCAATAGGTCTTTTAACTTATGTATGTGTAGTAATTGTTATCCTATTCTTTGTTTCCCTATTTTAGCCTAAATAGCTTATTATATGATATGTAATTTCTCTGTAAAAGTTGAAGGGAAGCCCACTTATCAAAAGCCCAACACACCACGTTCAAAACACTCAGCAACAGAGCAACGTAGAAGAAGCAAGATTAACGATAGGCATGTTAATCACCCATACAAATCATCAAATCATTAGAGATTGAGAGAGAAATTAGGTACCTACCTGTGTTTAGATTCATATGAGTAGGAACAATATACTCATCATATCCAATATCAAAATCCTACTGGCACAAGAGCAAGAGGCACCTACAATAGAACCGAAGACCCTTTGTAGAACCGTATGCTACAAAAGTGCAATTTCTTACCTCAAAAATACATGAAGAAACGACAATAGATTACCTTACAAGGCCAGATATTAGTGATTCAAACGCCTTGCAAAGTAAGAGTGTATACCCTTAATGCCTTAATCCTCTCTAGATTCAGAATCCCAAACTAAAAGTAAAAAATAGACAAAACCCAATTGACATAAATTATAAAAGATTCAGATTTCAATAACATCACTTATATATATCCTCTCTCGATTCAAAATCCCAAACTAAAAGTAAAAAATATTCAGATTTCAATAAGCGTTTGATTAGGAGCACTTTCAAGGTTTAATTAGGAATTAATTTAATTCCTAATTAAACCTTGAAAGTGCTCCTAATCTGTTCATAATATTGTGACAATCTTGCATAAGCTAGAGAGGTATACTGCTTAAACATAACTTCTTCATGCTTGTTAAACTTCTACTAAGATGTGCACCTTCTCTCGAATATTTAAGCAAAACAAGAAAATCAAGTAGAGAAAAGCATCGAAATGCTTATGAGGAGCAGAAGTTGTGTAGTCATCGTCGTCCACTATTGAGTCTTCTTGATCTTGTGTGTGAGAAAGAGGTTGTAGCAACGAGAGAGAGAGATCGACGATGAGGAGCGGTGCAGTCGTCGCCTGTGAGAGAGAGATTGTGTGGTCTGTAGAATTGAGCCAAATGTGTGTAGAAAGAAAATATCTCGTGATTTTAGCACCACTTAATTGGGCATCTGTTGTCATCACCTAATTGGCCCGGTAGAGGATGAAAGTGTGAACAGTTAAATGCCAAACTCCCTCTTATTATATAGTTAGGAAATAAAATATGTCCCTGTTTGGCCCCCATTTTTAAAATTAAATTTATTCAACACTCAATTTTAACCATCCGTCTTAGTCAAGCTCATCATTTTTGATTTTTTAAACATTTTTAACCATACATTCTTCCAAAAATACTATTCAAAACCAAGAAATTGCTCAAGAATTGGGGGGCCAAACGGGGGCTATATTTGCATTTTGAATTATTTGAAAGTTTTTCTAAGCTAGTTTGAATTATATGAAATTTAATGCAACGATGCGAAAAAAATTGACATCATATTTTAGGACCCAAAAAATAAAATAAAATTGAATATTATACCCAATGTAAAGTTTTCTCTAAAATATTATAAATTATCTTGAAAAAATTACCGCGTGTAAAATAATAAAAATCAACGAATTATCCATTTGGTAAATCATTTATAAATAGTTGTTTATAAATAACAACGTGTCACCATTTCGTTAATTTATTTTTTTGAAAATTCAAAAATGGTGGACAAGAATCTTTGACCAGCCAAAATTGTTGACATTTCAAGAAAAATGTTTATTATGATGTTGCTACGTGATCGTTTATAAACAAAATTTATAAATGAATTTTACCTAAAAGAGGCAAAATTGAGAAAATATTTTTCTACGCATTAAAAAGAGCAAGTTCTGGAGAACTTATCTAATTTTCGTCCATGTAAACATTGCAACGACGTCGTATGAAGGGTAAATGACATCATTTGAAGGATAAGTTATACGACACCTTTTTAACCAAGATATAAATAGTCTGGTCTAGGGTTTGTGCACCATTTCTAGCTCCTCCTGCTCTCTCATTCTCTCGAACAGCCTTCCACCTACAGTAATGCCTCCTGCTCTCTTACTTTGTTGGAGCTCCTTCAACTAAAACTCAATCTTTGTTTTTGGTTCTTAATCTCAGTTCAGCCTCCACAATTTTACATTCATCATAGTAATTATGGAAGCCCCACACAACATCGCCATTATTGTTTCTAAGCACCCCTCCCCCAACCGCTTTCTTGTCAGATTCCAATGCCCCATCAGTATTAAGTTTAAACCATCATGTCTCTAGTTTATTCCACTACACTTTTATCGATTTGTTAATCTTTTTGCTTTTATCCCTTTTGATCCTTTTGTTACAGTAAAGGGAAGTAATCACTAACCAGTATGTTGATTTGGTTGATTATAATACCTAACCTCATCCTGCATAGATTATGTTTTGCTCTATTTATGGCCCTCCACAAGAACCAGAATATAAAAAGCGGTAGTAGAGATTTAATTTCACCTGGCCAGGCTGGCCTAGCTTGTATAAACCAATTCATAAGCAAGCTTTTGGGATGATTACATGAGGTGAGCTGCATTCCCATAGCTTTATGATAATGCCCCCACACTTCCTTAGAAATCTTACCATCTATGAACACATGATGATTGACAGTTTCAATGTTGTCATAGCACTAGCATTTAGAAGCTAAAGGAGTGCCAAATTTGTGTTGTAAAACGTTATCAATGGGGATCCATTTGTTCTATATTCTCCATGTAAGGAATGAAATTTTTGTGTTACACATTTATCCCAAATATGTTTGAAGAAAAGCTGTATGGTTTTGCACTGCTTGATAAGAGAAGTGCAAGAAGAGATGGTAAATTCTCTAGTAGAGCCTGGTTTCCAATATATCGTGTTATTTTCTGAGGAGATGGGAATTCCTTTCACTTCATTAATGACTTCAGGAGGCAAGATTTGTTTAAGTTTAGTCATATCCCATTCATCATTGGTTCAAAAGTTCATAACATATTTATCAACATTAGTATCCTGCAGCAATTTGCCATGGATGATTCCAAACTTAAGCCAAGTGTCCCATGTGAAATCCATTTTACCTTCACCCACTCTCCAAGCAATATGAGTTTCAATAAAGTCTTTAATTTTGATCATTCTCCTCCATAATGTTGATTCTTGGCAGCTGTGATTAACTATGCTATGGTGAGAAAGCCTGCAATATTTTGCTTTCCTCCTCGGATAACCCTAATTCTTTCCTATGCGCCCTAAATGGGGCCCTAGCGCCCAAACCAAGGTCTTGCTGACTGGAAGAAGAGCCCACAGTCTCTTCTCTCCTCAAGTCTCTATCCCGCTTGCTTCGGAGCTCCCGCAAAGAGGCCTCCTCGTCGGAAGATAAGTGTGCCATGTAGGTCTAGTTCTTTTCTTCTTCACTGTCAGAATCATTCAAATTAATTATACTGTCATATTTTCTATTCCTCGGCTTAATATGTTCCCTAAAGAAGTGAGAACTAAAAATCGACAAAGACAAGTTGCAGAAACCTCTGACAGGAATCGTCATTTCCAACAGTTCCTGTGAACCCATTCCTCCAACTCTTTCCATTTTTTTTCTTAAAAAGTCCAAACTTACCAAAAGGAAGACGAAAAATGCAAAATGAAGTTTTCAAACCAGCACTCGAAGGTTAAAAAATAAAAAAGTTCTGTACACGCAGAGGAAAATAAACTTACCTGCAGGAAACGAGCGTTCAAGGTTGGATGCTCGAAAGAAAAATGCGCCAATGGAGCATGTTGGATGGTTGGAATGATTTGCTAAGTTGAAAATCCTCAAGAGTTGTTAAAAGGCTCGCGAAAAAGGGGGAGTGAAACAATTTTCACTGAGAGGTGTTAAGGAAATTCTAAGAGTGTGGTAAAGGAGAAAGGCTGGGGACGAAGGAAGCTTTATAAGGAACCCAACAGTCTCAAGCCCTTGATCTTTGAACCGCATGATTGATTTAGATAATCCCCGTACCTTGGGGGAATAGTTGATTAAAACACTAACTAGACAAGGATGGAGAAAGACCATTCAGTTGCTAAGGAGTACTACACGCGCAGTAAGGTGCCCCTTCCCCCTTTTTTCCTTCATATTTCTTGGAAACGGATGCCAGCTATTTCTTTGCCATAAATGCGCCGCCAAACGGACACGCTGACATATCCCAACATCCATCTGGAAGGGAAAATAGGAATAATAGGTCGACATTACCTTGAGTCCGCGCCTCACTAAGAATTACATCCCGCCCCGTGAACTCGAAGCATCACAAGATGATCCTTAGGCAATTGACCTCGAATTAATTAGAGAGTATTTGAAATAACAAAAATAGGGTGAACTACGATCCTGTGGCTAATTCGCTTACAGAAAGTTCCCATAATAGAACCATAGCTTCAAACCTATGGTAAATTCGATCCGCCCATAAATGACCATATTGGATTTGAGGGACTAGTGTTGAGACCGTGTCCAACATGAGCCCAACGGATCACCCCTGGAGGCACAAGAGAGGCCCAATGGACCCCAGCTAATACTGGAACTTAGGATTTTTCCCTTGGTTCAACTGTCGAGGTGGTACATCGCTTGGACCCTCTCTGTCCGAACTGGTTTATAATAAGCCGAGGTGTCATATAGCAACACCCCGGATCTGGGATGGGACAACGGAGAATGTCAGAAATACGTAACTTTCTCCAGGTGACTGTGGCTTGACAAGACGTTACCTTTATGAAGGTTATAACAGGTGCCCCTCTCCTATGGCTTGTAGCAATGATTACATCCAAGAAAGTGGTTTACCTCCTCAACAGCTAGGGTAAAGACATGTGTCAAGCATAACACGTGTCACAATTTAAGAGAATCACTCATTCTATAAATAGAACACACTTACCTCCAAGAAAAAGGTTGGTAATTCATTACGCTAACTCGATATTTTACTCTCACCCCCTTTTCTCTCTTTTACACACTTATATTTCCCACACCCAATTTATATTTTCCAGAAATGAATATTTACTTAAGCATCGGAGTGCAAAAGAGAGCCACCTCGGCTCCCTTTGCAAGCTGATCGTTTGTTCTAGTGCGCAGGAGATCCACGTGTTCAAGAGGGAGGAGCTAAGATGTGTTGATCCAAGGTCCAACCAGATTTTGTGATTAACAAGTATAGATCTTGAGTTTATGCAACAATTGCATGGATACAATTTTAAATGAGTAATTCCTCTGAAGAGTTTTAATATATTTTTATAATTTAATTCTCTTTTAGACACTCTAAACAGAAAATATATTTAGTCATTTGGAATAACATCTCTTGAACTTACTCTGGTCATGCACCATTTTTATATCGATAATATTACAAATTCTGAATAACTTCTTTATACAAAACATTTTTTGCTTCATTCGTTGGCTTCCTGTCTTTATAACAATAGAGATTTAAAAAAAAAAAAAGGTTATGATACACAATAAGATTAATAGTTATATTAAAATCAATTATCCTATTAAGTAAAAACAAATTTGTTAAAAAAAAAAAATTAAATTGTCCTTTTTTGTAATTGAAACGAAGCATCTTTATTTGACAAAATATTTTTAAACAACACGCTTTTAAACTACTTTTTAATTACACATATTTTTTCTCTCTACTTTTCAATTATTAATTTGTACATTGAAAACATTATATTCTTTGTTTTTAAAAAAAAAATTTAACTACCATTATTTTTTATATAATTTTAAAGTGCTCAAAACAATTTTTTTTTTTTTTTTTTGAAAAATTACATGTAGTGCTCAAAAGTGTAATTCAATTTGCAATTATTACATTTTCTAAAATGCAATCATTATTTATTTTTTTTTTTTAATTCTTGTATTTTTTACAAAATCTTTCCAAATTTAGTAAGTTCATTTTGGTGAGAAAGTGTGTGTGCGTGTTTATTTTTGGTAAAGACTTTGTTTATATATATATATATATATATCAACACGCTTTTAAACTACTTTTTAATTACACATACTTTTTCTCTCCACTTTTCAATTACTAATTTTTACATTGAAAACATCACATTCTTTGTTTTTAAACAAAAAATTTTAACTACCATTATTTTTTATATAATTTAAAAATGCTCAAAACGATATATATATATATATATATATATATATATATATATATATATATATATTTCTTTTTGAGAAAATACATGTAGTGCTCAAAAGTGTAATTCTATTTGCAATCATTACATTTTCTAAAATGCAATCATTTTTAATTTATTTCTTAATTCTTGTGTTTTTTACAAAATCTTTCCAAATTTAGTAAGTTCATTTTGGCGGGAAAGTGTGTGTGTTTATTTTTGGTAAAGACTTTGTTTTTATAATAATAATAATAATAATAATAATAATAATATAGATATATAGATATAGATTATTGAAAAAGGTGGAATTGATTAGTCTAACCACAAAAAAAGAGGGCAAATTAAGTAGGCGGCATAGGGGCCATGATGATCATTGCATCATCCCAAATCTCAAGTACTAATATAGAATGTATTTGACAAATATATTTTTAAACATGTTTTTTCCTACACAATTTCCTAAATCACTTTTTAACCACAGACATTTTCTCCCTCCAATTTTCAACCACACATTTTAACTAGAAAACACAAAAAAACATATTTTTAAACAAAAAACTTTTAACAAACAGAGGCATATTTGACAAAGAGACGTCATTTAATAAAATAAAATAAAAAATAAAGAGACGTCCGTGTATAAAAATTTGTCCCATCAAACAAAAGAAAAAAAGGGAAAATATTATGAATTTAAGTTGGAAAAAGTGGGCCCGGACAGTTGATATTATATGGGTGTGTTCTTTAAAATTTAATTTGAAATGTTTTGTGTCAAATCAAGGAATTGAAATTATTTGTTAATTTATTTGTGTTTTCTAGGTAAGATGAAGGGTTAAAAATTGGAGAGAAAATGTGAATGGTTAAAAGGTGATATAGGAAATTGTGTAAATTAAATTTTTGTAATGATTGCAAATTAAATTTTAAAGAACACACCCTATATGTAAGAGATAAATGTAATTATTGTTTTAACCGGTCGTACCAATATTACATCAATCCATAAAAAAGGAGTGTAGGGTAGTATTTGTTGGGAATTACACGTTGATTCCCCTTCTTTAACCCACATGATCTTTTGATGTTCAAGAATTAATTGAGCAACAAGAAAATAATAACAACAACGCAAAATTTCTGGATCGCCAAAGCCTTTCACTATATAATAAATTGTTACAATTATATAGACTTTCACTCACCAACCAAATCACATAGATTACAGAGAAAATACTAATAATGAACTTCTATCTAACCCAAGTTTCTACCCTTTAAATTATCCCACAAAGAGTTCACAAGAAACTACAAAGATAAAGCTCTCCAATTCTCTCTAATTAGTCTCACATAAGATTCACAATATTATGGTTCCCTAACATACATATTTATAGGTAAAAACAACCCCTAGAATATGTAGAATTCGTGTCCAAGTAAGTTTCCTTATTGAAGTAGAATACCAAAATAAAGTTTTTTATTTTCCTTTTCATCTTTAACTTAGTCTCCAAGTTAACCACTTTAATAGGGAAACTAATTGTCCAAAATATTTTCATTCTTAATCTGGGTCAAATATCCCAACAATCTCCACCTTGACACAAATTCATTCGAGCCAAAATATTCAAAAATTAATCATTGCGTAAACAGGCAAGCTTTTCCACTTTGACGATCCCATACTCCACCATATGAGTATAATCACTCAGAATTATCAACGAATCCCGAGCTTTTCACCGGCTCATGTCGAAAACAAAATTGCTAAAAAATTATGGTGCAACTCCCATTGTTTGATTTTCCATGGAAGCTCATCAGCCATCGACATCAATTCAACCACACACCTTGCATCCAAGTCAAACCAATGCTGTGTGCGAACACATGCACCCGCCAGTAAGAACACATCCTCTATCATGGCAACTGACATCATGCCATGAGGATGTCACATCCTACTCAGAGTACATCGTCACCGCCCTCCACCAGGAGATTCGCATTGTCCACCTTTGAGCAGTCAGCCGAGTCTGCTCCACCTTTTGGACAATTTCTTCTTACGTGACCGGATTGTCCACAGTTCCAACATACAACTTTCTTCTTCATGGAGTTACCCATCTTCCACTTTTCAGTAACAAGCAAATTATTTCCAGATGAATTATCACCTCCACCCAATCTCCGTTCTTCAGAGATCAACTTACTTGTAACTTCTGCAAAGTCCACCGTTTCCTTCACGTACATCAAAATCGGCTTGATGTGCTCAAACGTGGATGGAAGAGACCAGATGAGCCTCAACGCTTTATCCTCATCTTCAACTTTGACTCCAATAGATTCCAGTTCAGAAACAATCCCGTTAAGAACACTAAGATGGTCGGAGATTTTTGTACCTGCACTCATTCTCAACGAATGAAACTGTTCCTTCAGATACAAGCGATTTGACAAGTTCTTCGTCTGATACAACTCTTCCAGTTTTTCCCAAAGTTCCTTAGCAGCAGATATCCCATGAATATTTGCAAGAACATTCTTGGCCAAACAAAGTCGTATTGTACTAGCAGCTCTCAAATCCAAATCTTCCCAATCTTCATCAATCTTACTGGATTCAGTTTCTTTTTCTTTTCCTTTGTCAGAACTCTCGGTTGGTTTTCCTTTCAAAGCTTTGTGCAGACCCGCCTGAATTAAAATATCCTTGACTTGTACTTGCCACAAGCCAAAATTAATTCTTCCATCAAATTTCTCCACGTCGTACTTGACACACATATTTTCTTTTACTCCAATAAAATTTTCGAACCACCTGACGCTCTGATACCACTTGTTGGGAATTACACGTTGATTCCCCTTCTTTAACCCACAGGATCTTTTGATGTTCAAGAATTAATTGAGCAACAAGAAAATAATAACAACAACGCAAAATTTCTGGATCGCCAAAGCCTTTCACTATATAATAAATTGTTACAATTATATAGACTTTCACTCACCAACCCAATCTCATAGACTACAGAGAAAATACTAATAATGAACTTCTATCTAACCCAAGTTTCTACCCTTTAAATTATCCCACAAAGAGTTCAAAAGAAACTACAAAGATAAAGCTCTCCAATTCTCTCTAATTAGTCTCACATAAGATTCACAATATTATAGCTCTCTAACATACATATTTATAAGTAAAAACAACCCCTAAAATATGTAGAATTCGTGTCCAAGTAAGTTTTCTTATTGAAGTAGAATACCAAAATAAAGTTTTTTATTTTCCTTTTCATCTTTAACTTGGTCTCGAAGTTAACCACTTTAATAGGGAAACTAATTGTCCAAGATATTTCCATTCTTAATTTGGGTCAAATATCCCAACAGTATTTGAAAAGTCTTAATATTCGACCTTTCCATCATTACAAATTATTTTATTTGTCTAGACTTGCTATTTATTATAGCGTTAGAATAAATAAGAATATAGAATTTGAAAATTTTCAATTTTTTAAATTTGTTTTGGATATTCTTAAAAATTAATTCTAGATATTTGCTTGAATCAATTAAATTTTGATTTTAACCGGCTCTTAGTTTTCATTGATGAACAAGTGTTCATTCTCAAATTCTCGATTGTTCACATAATCAATGAGTTTGTTAGTGCATTCGTCATGCTTTTCAATGCATCTATATTTAGAGTTATTGAACAAAGGATTTTTGATAAAAGTTAATGTATGTCTGAAAAAATTTTATCAGACAAGTACATAGTATTCACAAAGAAAAAAATTGCTCATGCATTACTTTTCATTATTATTAAAATATATTTCCATCTATCTATAATATGTACAAAAGTCAAGAGTTGGAGAAACGTGCTTGGAGTTTGGACTATAATATCTTCACTATTATTTTAGATTTCTCCATTTGCCCTTGAGTTAGTTTTTTGTAAATAATATTTCACATACAAATGTATTATATTTAAGTATAAATTGACTATGTAAATCTCAATTCATTTTACTAGTTCACACTCACCAGCCTCCTCTCCACATTTTTCTTATTTTTTGAGGTGACACATTTTTTAATTGGATTACACAGAATTCAAAAGGCTTGATCAAGATACTACATAAAAAATTTAAAAAATATATCTCAATCAAGAGAGAGTTGGTGACCTGTCTCCAATTAATTTTGTCACCAAGAAAAACATATATACTTACTATAAATAAAAATGAAAAAGTATTTAGAATTCCAAGTGGTTTCTTGGGTTTTACTGTGTGTGTGGACATGATTTGTTTTGGGTTGGGGATGCGCCATAGTCAACGAGAGAATTTGACTAAGTCAACCATCGACCACCCACTATGACCGTTGATCTTCCTATTTATTTTAATTTTTTAAGAATTTTGAGCCAAAAAACTTTGAAAAACTTTCAATTTTGTGATTTAACCGTTGTTTAAGTCTCATTTTTATCAAAAAAAAAAAAAAAAAAAAAGGAGAGAGAGAGAGTTTAGAATAACGAATTTTTGGATAATGTGTAATTAAAAATAGGAACAAATTTTGGATTTATATGCAAATTTATTTTATTAATATATTGTGGTTGAAAATGATTGAGAAATTATGTTTTGAATAATAGGGCTCAAAAGCGTAACGTTGTTAATTGTCAAAACATTAACCTTGTCTTGCCTCGTTCCATAACTTTCCATAATCTATATCTATCTATATTTATACTAACTCCTAAAACGGGTTAAAAGGAAGAAACATTTTTGGACGTTTTCACCCTCGTAACTTTTTATAATTTTATATTTATTCTTAGTGTTAATTAATGTATAATTATTATTTTATTACTTTTTTTCTTTATTTGATTAACAATATTATTAATATAAATAAGAACACATAATCGTACACTTACAATCTAAACTCTTCACTTTCCCACTAAAAGCCTTTCAAATAAAACCTAAAACTTCATTTTTCATTTTTTAAAGATTTTTCGTTCATGTGTTTTTAATTATTATTTAGTCTCACTAAATACTAATATAATTATATTAATACATCATTACAAAGGAGATAGTATAAAATTCCAGTTAGAATTTTTATTCTATTTTATTTTTTTACTAGTGTTATACATGTGCGATACACGATCATTTGTTATTCACATATATCGAATTTATATGTTAACATATGAAATGAATATTTAATTAAAATGAGAAACGGTGAAAGACAATTAATTAAAAAAAAATGTACAATTACACATACATTAATTTATTTATTTTTTACGATTTGTATGTTTACCATTCGACAAAATTTTTTAAAATATTATAATTTAAATTGATTTAAAGCTTAAAATAAAAAAAAAAAATGTTAAAGTCTTTAATATATATTTTGCATTTGATTATTTCTTTCTATAATATTAAGCCCCTATTTGGCCCTCATTTTTTTAAAATCAAATTTATTCAACTCTCAATCTCAATCATCCATTTTAGTCAAGTCTACTATTTTTTACTTTTTAAACATTTTTAACCACACATTCTCCCAAAATTATTATTCAAAACCACAATTTTTTCCAAAAAAATTGGGCCAAACACTTGCTAAACAATGTTATTAAACCCGAAACAAACCGTCTGGTCCAACTGGTAAACCAAGCGACCTAGTTCAAAAAGCAAATCGTAAAATGTTAAAATATTGGATATGAAAAACTCAATCAACTCGATCGATTTTTGAAAAACCCACAGATCCGATACCTGATTTACCAGATTTTATGGGTGGACTTCCAAGACTTCTTTAAATTAATATATATATATACAGAGTCGGTCATAAGATTCTGGGTGTCCTGTGCAAAAAAATTGAAATTATGACTTATAAAAAAAAAAATTGGTGCCCCTATTACGTTAAGGCCCTGTGCGGTCACACATCTCGCACACCCTCAGGATCACCTATTTGTGTATATATATATTAAACTGTAATTGCAAACCATAAATTTACATCCTCAGCCACTCAAATTTGTCTTTCCAAACAGCTTATATGTATGGCACGGAACTCTCTTTCTCAATTGTAAATGGAATATATATAGTATTCCACATGTACACTTTCCATTTTGTAAATACCATATGCTTTTATTATTTTATTTTTTAAATAATATATTCGTTCTGAAAATAGAGTTTTCTTTTCATTCTCCAACTTTTTGTATTTAATTATTAATATAATAGCTTTAGAACAATTTTTCATGGGTTAAAACACTTTTAGTATTTAAAGTTTTGAAATAAATTATAGCAACAAATATAATTAACAATAATTAATCTACGTTTTCTTTGAATTAATAATTCTAAATTAAAAAATATTATTGTTGTAATGTTTAATATCTTGTGTAAATTTAATTTAAAATAAAAATCTAGATTTATTATATCTTAAAAATAACAAAAACAATATTAAAAAATCTAAAATTAAAAATTATCATTGCTCTCAATTCCTATTGTATAGTTTTTCAATTTTTTTATAATTTTTTTAAAAAGAATTTCAAATTAAAACTTTTACCCTTAATCTTTGATGTGATTTTAGGGAGAACATTTTTACAGTTGACTCTCACTTGAGTTAGTATTAAAGTTTTTGTTGAGATATCTTAGATTTAACACCCATAGTGCATATTTTTCGATTTCAAAATAATAGTATAATTATCAAAAGTATAGATAAAATTACAGGCATTAAAAAAATAAACATGTATTCACTATATTTTGCAATATTTATTTATTTAGTAGAAATAAAATTTCAAAATTTTTAAATTGTGATTTTATTAGTACTTAAATTCTTGTATAATTACGGTTTTAAATTTATTTATTAGAATTTTATAATTATAACACAATTATACAATTTAACCTTAAGGGAATAATTTAAAAATTGAAACAATTAGCTTGTACTAATTTTATTATATTTTTTTATAAATATAATCATATACATTAATTGGCCACCGAAATTAATGACCCACCTTTATTACCAACTTCCGTTTAATACCCGGTTTTTCTCTTTTTGGCAACAATTTCTAGATTTAGAAAGCGGATTTTGGCAGGAATGTGTATGTGCATTTTTATGACAGCTATTCTGTTTTAATATATATATATATCATTTTTATGACAGCTATTCTGCTTTAATATATATATTGTCAGCAATGCGCCATTAATTTCAATAAGAATAAATATTCATACATTTACAATTTAAACTCTTCATTTTCCCAAAAGTCTTTCAAATTAAACCTAATACTTGCCATTTTTATTTTTCGTTCATGTAATTCCAATTATTATTTATTCTCACAAAACAAAAATATAATTATATTAATACATCAAAAAGGACATAGTAGAAAAGTCTGATTAACTTTTTTTTTTCTAAAATTGAAGTTCTCCTAAATAAATATTAATGCATTATCTTCATTAAGTAAGCACTGAGAAATATTAACAAATTATTTTTGAAATAATTATTGAACTAGCGGAAATCCCCACCTTTATAACCCCTATAACCCCACTTTATAAACCTCATCACACCCATTATAACCTACAATCTAGCTCATTTACATATATAGTTATTATGTATAACCCCAATTACTAATTTCCATTAACACTTCTAATTTCAAGAACCCTTAACATTCTATACATGTTTTTACACTACAATAAATTCAATACAAACTATAACCCACAAATCAATTCATCATAACCCATTCTAGCGCATTATAAATTCAAGAGGACAACATTAAACTCATATATATGTTTTTTCAATCATCATTTTTCTGAAATTTTGATTTTTAGTAAATTGAATGACTTCCATAAATAAAGTATCAACCATATGATGCTACACAATTTGACTACATATGATGAATATTGGAGTATAAAAAGTTTCAATATCTGTAAAGGTTCCACTAAAACCTATACGAATTAGAACGGCCCAATGAAAGTTTTAAAACTTATTTTGATTGATAAAGAGGTTATATTTCTCATTATATTTATCTATTTTTATTTTAATAATTTTTTGATATTAAACTAATATGTTTTCTTTTTTAATGTGTGTAGAGTTATAAATTCTTGCTACACTATTTTGGAACACAATTGAGAAGTTTATCACATGCTTCACAAAGGAAAAATATGTCGACTTTATCATGGAAAAATTAGATCAAATGATCAATGGTAATTATACATTTTCAAATGAGCATGTGAATGCAATCAACTTCACGACAAACAACAAAACTGAAGAGATTGAAGATAACATTCCAGTGAAATTATCAAATTTATGTTTTGTTAAATTTCCAAAAATCACAAACTTTGTTATGAATGAAAAATGCTTGGTATTAAATCCTCATTGACTATAAAGATCCTTATTTTGAAAAATGGTCACCCTACTGGAAGGACCATATGAGGTGGAGGTTGTCTTGCGTAATATGGTTTATCACTTAAGAGATTTAGATGACACATTGCATATTAGAGCGATTGATAGAAGTATGTTCCTTCCATTTGAGAAAGTGAATAATTGCATGCCAATTAGGGTGAAAATGCCCAAGTACAAAGGCAATAAAACTCAAATAAAATAGTAAAGGTCTGGATAAATGCTTCATTTCATCAAGTGAAACTAAGGGAATTGCAAATACAAATAGGACGAAAAAGTCTGTTCAGGTGGGTCATAGACACAACTCATATTTTTCTCCAACAAATTACACACAAGGAGCCCTTACAAACCCTCAATCATCGCATTACTAGACGTTTGCAGAGGTGATCATTGCTTCAAAGGTAACTTGATCAATTGTGCTGAGCGAGTTAGGTCAAGAGTCCAATAATGATGCTGGCCTTAAAAACAGTCAGAATTAGGGTAGTTCGTTTGGAAGATGGGCTTCACAGCCAAATTTTTTTTCAAACAACTGCAAATGTTCTGAGAGGTGAAGAACCTAGAAACTCATAAGAAGCCTCAAGATTTCCGGGATCCCTAACTCAGCTTTATCGTGTAATAAACGTTCTTATTGCAAATTAGAATGTGAATGATCTATTTTTTATTGATTGGGCAAAGGAAAAACATGTGCCAAAGAATTAAGGACAACGATGAGGCCTACCAACAAAGAGTATAAATCTCAGGATTGAGTGTGGGCCCCCTGCAAAGATCGATTGTTCTTCTTAAAGCAGAAAAATAAGGTGCCTAAAAGATGGAAGGGTTTGGATGATGATTAACCATACCAAATACATCTTCATCACTAAAAGCAAGACTCAAGCCAAAAATGAACAGGCATCTTCGACGAGATTCAAGTGGAACGTGTCCCAAAAAGAGGAGAACATAGGAAAAAATTGGCAAGGTAATAGAGCAATTATTATCAATGATTGTCTATAATTTGATGGTCATTGGCGAATGCACTACTGAGCGAGTCATTGGAAGCGGTTATTGAGAAGGTGT
Organism: Ligustrum vulgare; assembly: GCA_963555705.1. Lineage (NCBI taxonomy): Eukaryota > Viridiplantae > Streptophyta > Magnoliopsida > Lamiales > Oleaceae > Ligustrum > Ligustrum vulgare. Next base: position 35,846,938 of record OY743171.1, on the reverse strand, counting down.
AGAGATGACAATGGATGGGGACTCGCGAAAACCTTACAGTTCTTGGGGAAAGGCAAGTCGACCCTCCCGTCACCTTTATAAATTTTTTTTTTATTTTTCACTTATTTTTTTTCTATTATTTTAATAGGGAAAATAATAAAAATACTATTTTGACGGGTACAGGACGAGAGCGGGATTGGGGACCTCCCCGCAAACCCTATTATTCGGGGCCTTGCCCCCCTAATAGGATCGGGTCCCCAAGGGGTTTGGGTCCGTCAGTTTTTTTTGTCATCCTTAAGAAGATGCAGGAGTAGGATCATTCAAACAAGAGATAATGGTTTCAAAATCAAATGACAATTTTAGGGGAGCAGTTACAAAAAGTATAAAAGCAAGAAATCAAAACATTTTGAAAGACCAACAAATCAACTCCCGGAATACAAAATGTAATTTAACTTATCTTACTTTCCGCATTTAATTTCTACTTTCTTGTAATTGTGGACTTCTGCTCCTTAGAGACGATAACTTCATTCTCAATTGCACCAATTTTTTGGACTTTGTCTGAAGAGATTTATTCCTGCATATAATCGTTTGAGTCTTTTTTATTTATTAAATAGTTTTGTACGAAGCCATGCATGAAAAGGGGTAGAAAAGGCAGATATGAATACATGTCCCACAAACATTATGGATTGTTGTTGACACATAAAAATATCAAATTCAAAGGTCCAGCGAAATGGTCCAAGGAACGAAACCCAGTTGGAGAATTTAAGGAATAGGTCCAAATAAACCCACGTACAGGCCTGAAAGCAAAGCGAAGGAGTGAGGAGACTAGCATCGCCCAAGGTCTGGGCAAACGCTGCGATTCATTATTACGAAATGGCAGTTGTTAAGCAGTTGATGGGCAATCTTATCACATCCCCAAGATCCAAGAAATTTGGCTGGGTATTTGGAGTAATGACAGCGATTAAATACAGTGATTTCTTGACAAGTCATCCATTATAGAGAAAGTGAACGGTTACAAGGCGACGAAGCAGCTTACAAGCAATTTTGGAAGGGGGAAATTGTTCAAATCATATAAAAGAGGAAAAAGAACATAGCAAAAATGATCGATCAATCAACTCTCAAAAGAGAAATATATAATTTACTTTCATTTTAATTTTCTTGTCAAACTTTCGTTTATCTTGTGTGCTTGCTCGCCCCTTGCAGGCATTTTATCTTCATCATAATCTTTAGAAATAAAGCACCTCTCATTGAGATTCTGTCTCGAGAGGTTGTTTTTCATTACACATCGTCTGAATCTCATTTTAATTGTTAGCACGAATCCGTGATAAACAATTTGGCACGCCCAATGAGACAACTTTGGTGTGTTTTGAAGATATAAAGTGAAGCATCATGCCTCATAAGAACTTCAATAAAGAGCTAGCAAGTCATTGACTCCAGTCTGTGATTGAGAGATATGAGGAGGAACAAAGTACTACAGGAATAGAGGGAAAAAATCAGAGCCGTTACAAATCAATGGAGGAATTGAGTCCTCGAACCACGCGTGCATTACTTGGTGAACTTTGTCAAGATGTGGTTGAACAGTTAAATCTACAATACATTCGTAACATGGAAAAGTTCATTCAAAATGAAAGAATACACTATGATAATATGGCCAAACAAGTAACGACTTTATAGAACATCATGAATAAGTTAATAGGCCAGGTTTGTAAATCAACTTTTCCACATATAGGGCACCACTTTCAAGCGAGAACGATTGTGGGACATAATCCCATGATTGTAAGTCCAAATCAGGGAATAAAGCCACTTAATAGACCATCCTCTTCGAACCAGGGGGTGTTGGAACGGAAGGTTTCAATAGTGGCAATGGAACGCCAAATTTAGGGGGAAGTAACCCAAATGCAAGAAATAATGTCCAAAATAATGGACAAAATACCCCCACATATTAATGATGGAGGAAATAGTCAGGCTAATATTAACAATGGCATAAACAATAGCGTTTTCACTGCTACGATTCCAGTACCAAATTTTGGGCCTCAAGTAATACCTTCAGGAAACCAACTCATTGGTGTCCCTTATGATCCCAATGTCTTGTTGAGAGATCAAGTTGTCGAGATAGTACGAGATCAAATGTCTGTTGGGATGCGTCCTTGTATTAGGATGTCTTATATAAAATCATACCCTGATTGGGTAGATCAAACATATTCATTGCCTAGGGGGTATAAAGTACCAGAATTTTCCTTGTTTACAGGTCTGGAGAAGTTTTTACTCTAGAACATAAACGGAGATTCACATTACAGTGTGGAGAAGTAACTAATTACCATAAGATAACACTATTCCCTAGTTCATTGACAGTGATAGCCTTCTCATGGTTCATTTACCTGCCAGTAGATTCTATTCAAACATAGCAGCAACTAGAATATTTGTCCCACGCTCAATTTTATAAATCTGAATCTGAAGTTACTTTAGCCGATTTATCGAATTTACACCAAATGTCAAATGAATGGGCGGAAGGTTTTTTTTTCAGATGTTCAAAACGGCCAGAGCAAATGTTTTATTCCTTTGCCTAAAAATAATTTGTCAAAATCGCTCAAAGTTGTTTTAGTTTTGACTTCAAATGAAGCTTCAGGATAGGGAATTTCTTGACTTATTCCAGTTGAGCGCTAATGTGATTAGATATGAACGTATAATAAGAGAAGAAGAATAAATGAGAAATTCTAGCAAAGGGACTTAGTATAGAGACCCGAATTTTGACGTTCACATTGTTGATGATGAATATTATGACAAGACTTAAATATGTTTGGTTGAACTGATTAAAGTAGATGTATATGCTTGCCCTTTAGCAGCTGAATCAAATGTAATGGCAAAAAAACGAGCCTATAGAAGAAAAGGCAAAAAGGCTGGGATGTTTTCATTTGACGTGATAAAGTTGACCTTAAATTTGATAAATTATATAAGGATAAAAAAAAAATTGAGCGATAAGTATAAATTGCAAAATCCTGAACAAATCAAGGGTAAAAATAATTGTAAATGACATAATGCGTGGTCTCACATGACTAACAATTACTTGTTTTCAGTCATGTGTTGCAGAATGCTATTGAATCTGAGCGAATTATTTTTGGAGCCAAAAAGAAGATGGCAGTGGATGAAAATTCTTTCCCATGGCCACTTGGGGTGAACATGATGGTAACTGGTTTCGAAAATAAGTTGCAAAAATTCAAGTTGGTCATAGATGACGGAAGAGAAGATCTTGAATGACACACTAGTGTTTTTGAACGACTCAAAAGAAAGGAACCTAAAAAGGTGAAGGTACCTTGTGTGCTAATGTTGTTCCCAGTTTCCAACTCGACAGGAGACGAAGTATGCCAATTTATAGAAAACCACCTTTTGAAAGGCAGTACATGCCAATGAACAATGAGAGGACGTTCAAACCACAACCTCGCCAGCCAAATGTATGGCATTAGTTTTAGTATAATACAAGAAGGATTGTACCTTTTAATGAGATGACCAGGACACAACAGAGACGTTTTCAGAAAATTTATGGGAGGATGATGAGGCAACAACATGAGTCATCACATCTTAAGGCACCTAAATTAATCAAAATGGCTAACAAGAATGTCCTTTATGATAGTAAGGAAACCAGTACAGGAGAATCAATGGAGAAAACACCTGAAAGTTCTTCTGGAAAGTCAAGATTTGAACACATCAAGCAAAACGAGGATGAGGAGGATCCGGGGAAAACTCTTGCCATTCAATTCGGTACTCTACCTCCTGTTGTGGTTAATAACTTCTTATTGGCGAATGAATTAAAAGTAAGGAGAACAATGAAGAAGAGCGACAAGATGATGAGGAAGAAGCGTGCATGCTAGTATACGAAGAAGGTCAAACATCCTAGACAGTATGTTATGAAGAAGAAGATGATGGCATGATAGACATTGAAGAGGAAATCGATTTAGAAGAAGAAGGGAAAAAGAGGGGAGTATTGCGCAATAAACTGCTAAAGCAGCTATATCAAGAAGGTGTCCGTGAAGTAGACTTATTGGACGAACCATCTGGACATTCTTTTGACTTTTATGTGCTATATGGATGGCCCAAAAGGAGAGTGAGAGTAACACGATCTGAAAAGTATCGATCACCTTCTAGGATACTACCTCCTCCTATAGGTTGGTTCACAGATGAAGAACTGCGAAAGGAAAATGAAAAGAAAGTCCAAGACACAGAGACCCCAAGCGAGACCCTACTGATCGATTTGACAAGAGAGGTAGTGTAACACCCCAAGTTCAAAAGTCTAAAACCTAGGCATGTTAACTTCCATTCACATTAAATGCGGAATTAAATCATTTACACATCAAAATATTCATTTATCTATTATAAAATTCTTACAAAATTTTGGCAGAGTCTCCTCTATAAACTGGACATAGCCAACCTGTAGAGGGACATCAAGACCCTTTTTACAAATTCAAAGCATCAATCACATCACAATCACATTCACCATCGCCAAAAAAAAAAACAATCCATTCATTTCCCGAACTCCTCAAGTATAAGATTTTCCAAAACATCATCAAACATTGACAATTGAAATAAAAGGTAATTTAACCCCTAATACGTTCAATACTTAATCAAAATAACTTCGACCAAACCATTATCAATAATAATGAATGAAGAAATAACTTTAAATGATAACTCGAATGAATTTAACTTTATTTATTAAGGCGGCAACGGGGTACTGTCGGAGTCAGCCGCCAAGTGCTCTCCTCTGATCATCTAAATTTCATCACCTGAAAAATGGGGAGGGATTGGGGTGAGCTAAAGCTCAGTAAGTAAACTGTATGCATGAATGCATGCTTATGACATGAATGCTTTAAAAATTCCATATATGTATCCCCTTTTTCTTTACTTTCCAGAGCATTCAACATTTCAAAACTTTCACTTTACATTTCAAAACTTTCACTTCATTTCCATCGTGAGCTCACTTGATGTAACTTCTAGTCAATCAGAATACAGTGGGCAATTACTTATTTGGAACCAGATTAACATGCGCATTTCCACCGCAAAGCGGTTTAACATTCACTTTCCCACCGCGAAGCGGTGTAACATTCACTTTCCCACCGCAAAGCGGTTCATTACATTCGGGTACGCCGTTCCCCCGCGCCCCATTTACCACTCGCATCTTTCATGAACTAGAAGCACACCCATTCATTCTTTAAAAATTTAGGATACATAACTTTTGAACAAACTTGCACTTTGACACATTTCTTTCATTTAAAACATTTGACTTCCAAATTTCGATGTCAATGCATGCTTGATGATGCAATGACATGATAATGTGCATGCTTAAACATTCTTCTCAATAACATATGCTTTCATAATGTAAATGAAATTCATCAAAGCAAGTAAGTTGCACGACAGTCATTTACACATAACTTTCACATTTACATTCAACTTCTATGAAAATAGGGGGAAGTTTACTTACCTGAAATCCTTAGTATTTACCGTTCTGAACTTGCAAGTGGAAAAGTCTCGGATGCCCGTGACGTCAATGTACCGTTTTTTCCTAAGTAATTTCCATTCATTAACAAAATATGACTTTTAGTGAAAAACCACGTTTAACACTCTTAAATAAGGTCGAGACTTTCATGTGACTCATAATATAATAAACACATTTAACACTACATATAATATCATACTCGAAGTAATACATTAAGTTCAAGGAAATTTTTTGGAAATCTTACTTATCAATTTCACAATTCAAGTCAAGCATCCTTATTCAAACAATTGCTCTTGAACTAAAATTTATAACTTTGAACATAACTTACATTTAAACTAACTTGTTTCAAAATGTTAGAGTTTACTCTTTTATACCATTATCCCAAAATTCCAAAAATTACACAAGTTTGTTTAAATGGTCATATACATATTCGTGATCATATATACATACATTCACACCTCAAATTTAATATTATAGCACACAAATTAATCAAAATTTCATGAATATATATACTTATGCCCACAAAAATCCAAACTTTATACATATATATGCACGCATCTATACATACATAATAATATATACATTCATATACATCAATACTCATTCACATAACATCATTAATTCCCAACTTCATGGTTACACTCGAAATTACACAAAATTTGAATCTGAAATTAACTGAAATATCTGAATTTATGCATATAAAGTGTATACATACATTATTTACATAGAATTTATACATATATATATACATGTGTGTATCGAATTATGGGCGTGTGTGTGTGAAATCCCGTGTGAAACCGAGTGCGTGTGTGCGGTTCATGGGTGTGTGTGCGTGCGTGAGGAGAAAAGGGAGAAGGGGGAAGAGGGGAGGGGACTTACCGTCGGTGAGAGTGGCGGTTGGCGGTCGAAGGGAGGGCGAAGCCGAGAGACAAGACAGAGGCGGAGAGTCCGAGACAGAGAGTGAGAAATCGCGAGAGGGAGAGAGACGCGGCGTGAGAGAGAGGGTTATGAGAGTGTGAGGTCATTAGGTTAGGTTTAGTGTGTAACTTTTGGAAAATTGCAATTTAGTCCCTCTACTCTCATAAATTAGTAATTTAGGCTCAAAACTTTTCAAATGAAATTCCAAAGTGTCACCAAACTTTTCCTAACTTCAATTTAATGCAATTTAGGCAACTTGCTACTCAACTACCATAGAAATGGCAAGTAACAATTAAAATAAACAATTAGACATAGAATTGCACGTAAAATAATTAAAATAACTAATTTATAAACTTTGAAATTGGTACATTGATCGAGACGGCGTCCAAGTCCTTCCACTGCAAAATAATTCCAATTATAGACGTTAACGATCATAAAATTATAATTTATAATAAAATTCACCAAAATATTACGTGGAATTTTAAAATTGCACGAAAATGAAAAGCGGTCTTACAATTCCTTACCCCCTAAAAGAAATTTCGTCCTCGAAATTAAAACTTACCGAAAAGGTGTGGATACTTGGCACGCATTTCGTCCTCGCGTTCCCAAGTAGCATCTTCTACTGCATGATTCCTCCAAAGGACTTTAACTAGAGTTATCTTCTTCCTCCTAAGTTCCTTATCTGCCTTTAGTAGGATCCTCACAGGTGATTCCTCGTAAGTTAGATCCTCACGAAGATCTAATGACTCATAACTGAGGATATGAGAAGGATCCGAAATATATTTCCTCAACATTGACACGTGAAATACGTTATGAACTCCAGATAGTGCCGGTGGCAGTGCAACCCGATAAGCTAGGTCACCCACCCTTTCAAGTATTTCAAAGGGGCCAACAAATCGCGGAGTTAACTTTCCTTTCTTCCCGAATCTCATAACTCCTTTCATAGGAGCGACCTTCAGAAATCATATCACCTGTAGCGAATTCCAATGGTTTCCTTCTTCTGTCTGCATAGCTTTTCTGTCTACTCTGTGCAGTCCTCATCCGTTGACGAATCTTCTCAACAATTTTCGATGTCTGCTGCACCATTTCTGGACCTAGAAATTTCCGTTCCCCTACTTCATCCCAGTGAACCGGCGATCTACACTTCCTCCCGTATAGCGCCTCATATGGAGCCATGTGAATTGAGGCTTGATAGCTATTGTTATAGGAGAATTCAACCAATGGGAGAAATTCGTCCCAAGTACCTGGAAAGTCGATAATACAAGCTCTCAACATATCTTCCAGGGTTTGAATTGTTCTCTCTGACTGTCCATCTGTCTGAGGGTGAAAGGCCGTGCTGAATCTCAATTGAGTACCCATGGCCTTATGTAGACTTTTCCAAAATGAAGAAGTAAATTTTGGGTCACGATCAGACACGATGGATAGGGGAATCCCATGAAGCCTTACAATTTCTGCTACATATAACTCTGCATACTTCTCCATATTGTAAGTAGTCTTTACCGGTAGAAAGTGTGCCGACTTGGTAAGACGATCGACTATCACCCATATGGAGTTATAACCCTTCTTCGTCTTAGGTAAGCCCACAACGAAGTCCATGCCTATTCGTTCCCACTTCCACTCCGGAATCATAAGAGGTTGTAATAGGCCAGAAGGTCGTTGATGTTCGGCCTTAACTTGCTGACAAGTGAGACAACGTTGAACATACTCCGCCACATCCCTACTCATGCCAATCCACCAAAAATGTTGCCTCAAATCCCGAGTCATCTTAGTACTTCCAGGGTGGATTGAGTAGGGAGTGTTATGAGCTTCCCTCATAATTTCTCGCTTCAATTCCTTATTATTGGGGACTACCAGTCTATTTCCCTGCCGAAGGGCACCATCTGCGGAGATAACAAAATCAGTGCGCTTCCCATTAATTACTTCAGTGCGGACCCTTGAAGTATTGGGGTCTTCTAACTGTAGGGCCTTTATTTTCTCCAACAATGTCGATTCCAATGTTATGTTAGCAAGATAACCTGTCTTGCCCTTTGGAACAATCTCCAACTCTAACCCTTGGATATCCCTCAGTAACTGTTTCTGGACAACTTGCAAGGCATTGATTGTTCCATGACTTTTTCTGCTAAGTGCATCAGCTACGGCATTAGCCTTGTCAGGATGATAATTAATAACACAATCATAATCCTTGACAAGCTCCAACCACCTGCGCTGTCGCATGTTTAGTTCTTTCTGTGTGAAGAAGTATTTGAGACTTTTATGATCGGTGTAGATCTCACATCTGACCCCGTAGAGATAGTGCCTCCATATTTTCAATGCAAATACGACAGCTGCCAACTCGAGATCGTGAGTTGGGTAATTCTTCTCGTACTCTTTCAGTTGCCTTGAAGCGTAGGCAATTACCTTGCCGTGTTGCATAAGAACACAACCAAGCCCCTTCAATGAGGCATCACTGTAAATGACCAATCCTTCATTTCCTTGTGGAATAGCTAAAATTGGCGCAGTTGTCAACCGCGTCTTTAACTCCTCAAAACTCTGTTCGCAATCCGAATTCCACTGAAATTTTGTATCCTTTCTGGTCAGCTTAGTCAAAGGCGAGGCAATCTTGGAAAATCCTTCCACGAATCTCCGATAGTAACCGGCTAATCCAAGAAAGCTGCGGACCTCTTTCACATCAGTTGGTGTCGACCAATTACGAACTGCTTCAATCTTACTCGGGTCAACCTCAATACCTTTCTTTGATACAACATGTCCCAAAAACGGCACTCTTTCCAGCCAGAATTCACACTTCTTGAACTTCGCGAATAATTTCTCTTCTCTAAGTTTCTGAAGTACTATTCTCAAATGCTTTTCGTGTTCCTCTTCAGACCTCGAATAGATCAATATATCGTCAATGAAGACTATAACAAATTGATCCAAGTATTCTTTAAAGACTCGATGCATCAGATCCATAAATGCCGCAGGAGCATTGGTTAACCCAAACGGCATCACCAAAAATTCATAATGTCCATATCTGGTACGGAAAGCTGTCTTTGGGATATTCTCTTCTTTAATCCTCAACTGATGATAACCAGATCGTAGATCGATCTTGGAAAAATACCCTGCACCCTGAAGTTGGTCGAATAGGTCTTCAATTCTCGGCAACGGATATTTATTCTTTATTGTTACTTTATTCAATTCTCTGTAATCTATGCAAAGTCTCATAGAACCGTCCTTCTTCTTCACGAATAATACAAGAGCCCTTATCCATGAGATCCTGCAATTGCTCCTTGAGCTCCTTAAGTTCCGCAGGAGCCATCCGATACGGTGCTTTCGATATCGGGGCTGTTCCAGGTACCAAATTGATAACGAAGTCAATCTCTCTTTCAGGTGTATAGCGACCCAGAATTTTTACGCAATTTTATAATTATTTTAATATTTTGAAAATTGTGTCGCTACTATTTCACCTATTATTTTGAAGTTAACGCCGCGACGAATTCGTCTAGCCAAGTCAAGAAATATCGAATTTGTTCGATTTTAAATTAAAATCCGAATTTCTAAAATTATATTATTTTAATTATTTATTCAAAGTATTATTTTCAAAATCTTTTTAAAATCCAAATTTTGCCCACATGTCTTCTTCTTTACACCAAGATAACAATTCTTTACACAAAAACATCATCATTTTGTACAAATAATTTTACACAATTTTCCATTTCATATTACACCTAATTCTACACTATGATATTCTATAGTACCAAATCAATACATATATTCTTCCCCATCACAATTCACGTCCCTCACATTTTTTTCTTCCTTCTTTATTCTTCTTTCCACCTCAATCATCCCATATTTTACACCACAAATACATTTCATTTTCCTTTTCATCACTCTCCTCACCATCCACATTCTTAATTCATAAATCATTACAACACCCATGTTTTGCTCATCCTTTTCTTTTCTTTACACCAAACCCACTCAATGAATTATTCCCCCTCCCCAAATTATTATGTCTCCACTAGTCCATTACTTTCCTCTTTCTTTTCCCTTTCATTTCATCAATTTAAGATCATCCTCCCAGCTTCACTCACGGCATAATTAACAAACTTCAGGTTGGATTCCATCCTTTACAAATCAAACCAATCACCTATGCTGCAACCACCAATGCAGCCACCACAGATTACCTTCCATCCTCACTACCCAATGCAGCCTGCACCCCAGATCAGTTGCAGAACCCAAATCAATCCACCACAGCCATGGCCAATTCACCATTTTCAGATTTCCTCAAACCAACAGACTGCCTCAATCGAATACACCACATTTAAATCAATCTGCCAATCAGATCACCACCGAAAATTCATCACTGCCCAATTTCCTCAACTCCGTTCTAATCCAGTCATACCTCCAAAAACCGTTGCCATATCAAATCACCACAGCTACTGCGTTTAAACACTCCAACTACCATCAAACCAACCAGCAATCTGCCATCATCACCACCATATTCGTATCTTGCATCTAAACCATCTAGCTACCACTATCAAGCAGCCATTTGAATCAAACCTCCACTGTCTACAATTCAAATTCACATCATCATCTTCATCACCACCACCACCACAGGAATTCCATCACTGCAACCATTTTCTACACAATTACCATCAACATAGAAGCTGCCAAGCCACCACCGTTCACCGTCACCACCGCCTCTAATTCACCTTCATCTCATCATCATCACCACCACCCAAACCCACAACCTAGTCACCAAACCGCACCAAATCAAACCCAAGATATTACCAAGAACTCTAACCCAGTTACCTACCTCTACCGTCGACCATTTATGGTCGGATTCTCCACCGGAAGTCCCGACCTGCAGCCCCGGTTTCACCTCGAATCAGCACCCAATCGTACCCTTTCTGCTACCAGCGACTCCTCTTTGACACCGCCATGAAACGGCGGTGATAGCGCCGTAGTATCGCCGGCGTCAGATCACCCTCCTCTCCCTGATCCGCCGCTGCGTCGTCTCTCTCTCTCTGATTTGAACGAAAATAGAGAGAGTAAAGTAAATCTGAATATATATTTTAAATTTCAGAATTTGCACTTAAAGCCCCCAAGTTTTGAAATGTTTCAAATTAGCCCTATGGTTTTAAAACAATCCAATTCAGTCCCTTTTAGTTTCAAAGGTTTTCGAATCAGTCCCTATGTTTTAAAAAGGTTTTATTTCAGTCCTTTCAGCTTTTAAACTTATCAATTTCAGCCCTTAAGTTTTTAAATGATTTTATTCAGCCTTCATTTTCAAAATCTACTATTTCAACCCTATTGTTTTGAGTTTCCGACTCAACTTTCAAAAGTATTCATTTTAGTCCCTCAACTTTCAAAACATCAATTTTAGTCCTCAAATTATAATTTATCATTTTGAACTATATATTCGATAGACTAAAGTGACTTATTGGCTAAGACGAAGCGTACGGAGAATTTAAAGAAATTGAAGTCATTCCCGCTCAACTTTGCACTCGTCGGATTTAAGGTAGACTCGCACTTATTAATTGATTTAAATTATGATTTCATATGAATGTCATGTGACTTGTGAAAGTCAATTTTTAAGAAAAGCAAGTATGTTGTTATGAAAGGTAAATATACCTTATGTTGTTATGAAAAGTAAGTATGTTTTTATGAAAAGAAAATATACTTTATGTTTTTACGAAAAGTAAGTATACCCTATGCTTCACGAAAATGTTTTTTTGGATCATTGCTATGAAATCAATCTACCAAGATTGTTTTGGGTCCCATATGATAAGTTATGATATGTTAAGGGGACCGGAGTTTTAGTAGCGCTACACATAAGAATTCTTGCCACGAAGTTCGGTAACATTCTTGTGTCTCCTATGTTTATGAGGATTTGCCACGAAGTTCGGTAAAATTCCTGTGTTTCCATATGTTTATGAGGATTTACCACCTAAGTTCGGTAAAATTCCTGTCGCATATGTTTATGAGGATTTCGATCATATCTTATGTTATGATGCAATTGATCCCTATGAATTTCAAAAATTATGCTTGGTATACTTACTGTTATTATGATTTTACTGCATAAGAATTCTTGCCACCTAAGTTCGGTAAAGTTCTTGTATGTTTATGAGGATTTAAATCCTATCTTATGTTATGCTTTCAAAAGAAATTATGCTTGGCATAATTAAAATGTTTTTATAAGTATATGGTTTTCAAAGAGATGTTTTCAAAGAGATGTTTTCAAAGAGTTGTTTTCAAAGAGCTGTTTTCAAAGAGCTGTTTTCAAAGAGCTGTTTTCAAAGAGCTATTTTCAAAAGAGCTGTTTTCAAAGAGCTGTTTTCAAAGAACTATTTTCAAAGAGATGTTTTCAAAGAGCTGTTTTCAAAGAGCTATTTTCAAAGAGCATATGATTTGCAAAATATGTCCCGTGCTGTAATGCACAATATGAGTTTTATCAAGAGCAGTTTTATAAAGAAGCTCTATCAATGCCCGTTTTATAAAGAGCCGGGATTTATGTGTTTAATCATCTTATAAATTAAATTAATTTGCGATGAGTCTACTGAGTATTTCCCCCATGAAATACTCACCCTACTTTTTAACAGTTTTGCAGATTTCGGAGACGGTGGCGAGCGATGAATGATGGTGGCAATAATCGTTAAACGGTTGAAAATTTGACGTTAATGATTTCCGTATTTTTCCAAACAATCGAATAATTTAGAGAAGTTCATTTATTTGAGAAATTATGACATTGTCAATTTCTTTACAAAATTAATGGTTCGATTTACTATTTCAAATGGTTTCATAAATGTTTTCAATTTTATCGGCCATTACAGTTTATTTAATGTTGCCAAAAATGAATTTCAATTATTTCTTCCGCAAAATTATTATTCGAAAAATTTAGACAGAAAATGACGTAGTGAATCGGGTATACGGAACTCGGGGCACTACAAGTTGGTATCAGAGCTAGTCTGCGTTTCTGTAGACTGGAAAAATTTTCAAAAAGAATTTTCAAGAAATATTTTCCATTATAAAATCTTATTGATGAAGATTGCCACTGCCATCATTCGTTCCACCAACTCCGAGGTAAAGAAGTTTATGATGTTTAAAGTTATTTCAGTATTTCGAATACTCATTTTATTGATTTATGAGAAAGAAGGAAGAGTATTTCGGATACTTATGATTTATGAGAAATAAGAATGTATTTCTTCGAAAATAATGATGTTGTTATGCTTTGTCATAACTTATATGCTTTAATGTATGATTATGAGAAATTTTTTTAAGAAAGAAAACGAGTGTTGAGCATAATGGGAATAATATGATTTTATTGAGAATTAAGTAATGGATATTATGTTGAGTAAGTGAATTATTTCCTCTATTTTGAAGAGAAATTTATTATGAAGTTTGGCCTTGTGAATATTTTGGGAATATGATTTATGGCATATATTTATAAGTATGAGTTATCTTTTGAGCCATTAAGGTATTGAAGGAAGTGATATTGTGATATTGAAAAAAAAAAATGATTTGAAATTTTTATGTTGAGGAATTATGAATGGAATTATGGGATATTTTTGATGATATTGAAGTGTTGGAATCGTTTTCAATATTTTAGATCGTTGTGGATAAATGTGGAGTTATTTGTTATTGTTGGTTATGAAGTATACTTATGATTTGGATAAGTCCAAATTTCAAAGGAAACTCTGCCTAGAATTTTATCGTTTGGAAATAAGAGCATAGTATGGTATGCAATCACTAAGAGAATTGAGTTTAGAATTGCAAGTTCATAAGCAAGATTGAGTAAATGATAAGTTATATTTTGAAAGACGAGTGAAGACAAGTATAAGGGCATTATTGGGAAGAATCTTAATTATTCTTGGGAATTGATTTATCACTTGTAAGGAATGATCATTTGTATTGGAGAGTATTATAAGGATATGAATTTTGAGGAAAATAGGGATAAGATTTTACAGTGATGACTTATTTTGGAATGGAGTTCAGAAGAGGAACCACGGTAGAATCCAAGATTTTTTTTTAATCTGAGAAATTGATACATAATATTAGTGATCAGATTGACGTATAAGGTACGTGATAGATATGACGACTAGATGGTTAAGGAATGTTATGGTTATCCAGGGAAGAATCGTGTGAATATTGAGTTCGATGATCTTATTTTGATGGAATATTTTTTGGATTTTGGTACTGATATTTTTGATATAATAATCAAGGTATAGTGAGATGATACGGGAATAAGTGAAAGAGAAATAAGGACCGTATTGAATCAGAATTCATAAGTATGTATAAGTGAAAGAAATACTTTGCAGGAAATGTGGTGACATTTAAGTAAAGAATCTTAGTTATTTGGAAGATATTTGTTTACTGAATTTTGGGTTACAAATATTGGAAAGATAAGTTGATGATATTATGTTGATATGTTTGGGTATATTACGTAGAGAGAATATTCAGGTAATTCTTTGATTATTTTGGGAATATTCGATGATAAGAAGAAAGGAAAAATTATTATGATATGATATGTCAGTAAAGATTTGTTGAAATTTTAGAGATATATACGAATATCTGAGGTCACATGATACGATGATAAGTGACATGTTACATGAATACTACAAGATATGATGAAATTTTTACATACGATTGGGAATTGTTTTGATTATTTTGGGAATATTCGATGATAAGAAGTTTAGAGATGACAAATTATTATGGTTTGATATATCAGTAAAGATTTATGAAAACTTGAAGAGATTTTTTTTATGGAATTACAGAAATTAGTAAAGGGACATGATGTTGTTTGGGATTATGTGAGATAATGATGATAAACGTAAGGTTAGATGAATATAAAGGTACAATAGAAAATTGTAAGGAATGATATGATGATGATAATTGAAGGTGATGATGTATTGAGATTATGAAATAAGTTGATCATCTATGAATAAGTTATGTTGTTTTTGGTTCATAATAATGGAATTCAAAGAATAGTGAACTTTCAGTCACTTACGATTCAGAAGAATTTTTGAGTAGACACATATGTCTATAGAAAAGTCCATGTTCTTGAGAAAACAAAGTGATGCATTTAGTCAAAGTCCAGTGGGTTAAATATGGTTGGGTTAAATATGGTAGCGATGATGCTACATAAGAGAAAGAAGAGATTCTGATTAAGTATTCAGAAATCATAAGATTAAGTAAGTTTAATTTCGAGGACGAAATTATTTTAAGGGGGTAAGATTATAGCGACCCAGAATTTTTACGCAATTTTATAATTATTTTAATATTTTGAAAATTGTGTCGCTACTATTTCACCTATTATTTTGAAGTTAACGCCGCGACGAATTCGTCTAGCCAAGTCAAGAAATATCGAATTTGTTCGATTTTAAATTAAAATCCGAATTTCTAAAATTATATTATTTTAATTATTTATTCAAAGTATTATTTTCAAAATCTTTTTAAAATCCAAATTTTGCCCACATGTCTTCTTCTTTACACCAAGATAACAATTCTTTACACAAAAACATCATCATTTTGTACAAATAATTTTACACAATTTTCCATTTCATATTACACCTAATTCTACACTATGATATTCTATAGTACCAAATCAATACATATATTCTTCCCCATCACAATTCACGTCCCTCACATTTTTTTCTTCCTTCTTTATTCTTCTTTCCACCTCAATCATCCCATATTTTACACCACAAATACATTTCATTTTCCTTTTCATCACTCTCCTCACCATCCACATTCTTAATTCATAAATCATTACAACACCCATGTTTTGCTCATCCTTTTCTTTTCTTTACACCAAACCCACTCAATGAATTATTCCCCCTCCCCAAATTATTATGTCTCCACTAGTCCATTACTTTCCTCTTTCTTTTCCCTTTCATTTCATCAATTTAAGATCATCCTCCCAGCTTCACTCACGGCATAATTAACAAACTTCAGGTTGGATTCCATCCTTTACAAATCAAACCAATCACCTATGCTGCAACCACCAATGCAGCCACCACAGATTACCTTCCATCCTCACTACCCAATGCAGCCTGCACCCCAGATCAGTTGCAGAACCCAAATCAATCCACCACAGCCATGGCCAATTCACCATTTTCAGATTTCCTCAAACCAACAGACTGCCTCAATCGAATACACCACATTTAAATCAATCTGCCAATCAGATCACCACCGAAAATTCATCACTGCCCAATTTCCTCAACTCCGTTCTAATCCAGTCATACCTCCAAAAACCGTTGCCATATCAAATCACCACAGCTACTGCGTTTAAACACTCCAACTACCATCAAACCAACCAGCAATCTGCCATCATCACCACCATATTCGTATCTTGCATCTAAACCATCTAGCTACCACTATCAAGCAGCCATTTGAATCAAACCTCCACTGTCTACAATTCAAATTCACATCATCATCTTCATCACCACCACCACCACAGGAATTCCATCACTGCAACCATTTTCTACACAATTACCATCAACATAGAAGCTGCCAAGCCACCACCGTTCACCGTCACCACCGCCTCTAATTCACCTTCATCTCATCATCATCACCACCACCCAAACCCACAACCTAGTCACCAAACCGCACCAAATCAAACCCAAGATATTACCAAGAACTCTAACCCAGTTACCTACCTCTACCGTCGACCATTTATGGTCGGATTCTCCACCGGAAGTCCCGACCTGCAGCCCCGGTTTCACCTCGAATCAGCACCCAATCGTACCCTTTCTGCTACCAGCGACTCCTCTTTGACACCGCCATGAAACGGCGGTGATAGCGCCGTAGTATCGCCGGCGTCAGATCACCCTCCTCTCCCTGATCCGCCGCTGCGTCGTCTCTCTCTCTCTGATTTGAACGAAAATAGAGAGAGTAAAGTAAATCTGAATATATATTTTAAATTTCAGAATTTGCACTTAAAGCCCCCAAGTTTTGAAATGTTTCAAATCAGCCCTATGGTTTTAAAACAATCCAATTCAGTCCCTTTTAGTTTCAAAGGTTTTCGAATCAGTCCCTATGTTTTAAAAAGGTTTTATTTCAGTCCTTTCAGCTTTTAAACTTATCAATTTCAGCCCTTAAGTTTTTAAATGATTTTATTCAGCCTTCATTTTCAAAATCTACTATTTCAACCCTATTGTTTTGAGTTTTCGACTCAACTTTCAAAAGTATTCATTTTAGTCCCTCAACTTTCAAAACATCAATTTTAGTCCTCAAATTATAATTTATCATTTTGAACTATATATTCGATAGACTAAAGTGACTTATTGGCTAAGACGAAGCGTACGGAGAATTTAAAGAAATTGAAGTCATTCCCGCTCAACTTTGCACTCGTCGGATTTAAGGTAGACTCGCACTTATTAATTGATTTAAATTATGATTTCATATGAATGTCATGTGACTTGTGAAAGTCAATTTTTAAGAAAAGCAAGTATGTTGTTATGAAAGGTAAATATACCTTATGTTGTTATGAAAAGTAAGTATGTTTTTATGAAAAGAAAATATACTTTATGTTTTTACGAAAAGTAAGTATACCCTATGCTTCACGAAAATGTTTTTTTGGATCATTGCTATGAAATCAATCTACCAAGATTGTTTTGGGTCCCATATGATAAGTTATGATATGTTAAGGGGACCGGAGTTTTAGTAGCGCTACACATAAGAATTCTTGCCACGAAGTTCGGTAACATTCTTGTGTCTCCTATGTTTATGAGGATTTGCCACGAAGTTCGGTAAAATTCCTGTGTTTCCATATGTTTATGAGGATTTACCACCTAAGTTCGGTAAAATTCCTGTCGCATATGTTTATGAGGATTTCGATCATATCTTATGTTATGATGCAATTGATCCCTATGAATTTCAAAAATTATGCTTGGTATACTTACTGTTATTATGATTTTACTGCATAAGAATTCTTGCCACCTAAGTTCGGTAAAGTTCTTGTATGTTTATGAGGATTTAAATCCTATCTTATGTTATGCTTTCAAAAGAAATTATGCTTGGCATAATTAAAATGTTTTTATAAGTATATGGTTTTCAAAGAGATGTTTTCAAAGAGATGTTTTCAAAGAGATGTTTTCAAAGAGCTGTTTTCAAAGAGCTATTTTCAAAAGAGCTGTTTTCAAAGAGCTGTTTTCAAAGAACTATTTTCAAAGAGATGTTTTCAAAGAGCTGTTTTCAAAGAGCTATTTTCAAAGAGCATATGATTTGCAAAATATGTCCCGTGCTGTAATGCACAATATGAGTTTTATCAAGAGCAGTTTTATAAAGAAGCTCTATCAATGCCCGTTTTATAAAGAGCCGGGATTTATGTGTTTAATCATCTTATAAATTAAATTAATTTGCGATGAGTCTACTGAGTATTTCCCCCATGAAATACTCACCCTACTTTTTAACAGTTTTGCAGATTTCGGAGACGGTGGCGAGCGATGAATGATGGTGGCAATAATCGTTAAACGGTTGAAAGTTTGACGTTAATGATTTCCGTATTTTTCCAAACAATCGAATAATTTAGAGAAGTTCATTTATTTGAGAAATTATGACATTGTCAATTTCTTTACAAAATTAATGGTTCGATTTACTATTTCAAATGGTTTCATAAATGTTTTCAATTTTATCGGCCATTACAGTTTATTTAATGTTGCCAAAAATGAATTTCAATTATTTCTTCCGCAAAATTATTATTCGAAAAATTTAGACAGAAAATGACGTAGTGAATCGGGTATACGGAACTCGGGGCGCTACAAGGTGGCAAGTCGAAAAGATCTTCTGGAAAAACATCCGGATATTCTCGAACGACTGCAATTTGTTCAAGAGAGGGGTCTGTTTTGGTACCTCGACTATTGCAGCCAAGTACGCCTTACAGCCCTTATTCATCAATTGACGGGCTTTCATCGCTGATACTATTGGAATGGAAGGTTTCACCTCAACCCCAACAAAACAAAAAGGAGTTTTATTTGGAGGTTCGAATATCACCTTCTTCCCATGACAGTCTATTGAAGCATAATACCGTGATAACCAATCCATGCCCAGTATGACGTCAAAATCGTGAATATCAAGTACTATAAGATTTGCCACCCAGTCATGCCCATTCACCACTATTGGACAGTCTCTCAATACAATACTTGAACTCAATAATTCTCCGGATGGTGTTGACACAACAAATGGAGTACCCAGTTGTGGGGATGAATGATTTAATTTCTCAGCAAAAACAGGACTGACAAAAGAATGAGTAGCCCCGGAATCGAAAAGAATGGTTGCAAGTTTGTCACATACGTACACAGTACCTATCACAATAGAGTATACTTCTATAGATATATGCATGTTCATAATTTGTCTAGAATGGTACGAGGTGCAAAGACAGAAGGGAAATGTAATAAATAAATTTAAAATACCTGATAGCACGGTGGATGAATCATTAGCTTCCTTCTTAGACATTGTATAAACCCTTGCTTGGGTAGTCTTCTTTTTCTCTCTACAATCCTTCGCTAGGTGCCCTGGCCTCCCACAGTTAAAACAATTCTGACAATCATGTGCCGAATGTCCCGGCTTCCCACACTTAAAGCATACCCCCTTGCCCTGAAGGCACTCACCACGATGTCCCTTGCCACACTTCGAGCAAGCTACTATCTGTTGTTTGTTTGATTGGTGGTACTGCTTACTCCCTTGATCACTCCTCCTTTTTTGTCCCTTGTGACTCCACCCCTTTGAATTTCCACCCTTGAATTTCTGGCTAAAAGATTGTGTTTTACTTTCTTCTCCATCTATGGCTAGAGCTCTTTCCACCAACAGGGATTTGTTGATCACCTCTCTATAGGTAGTGAGCTCAAAAGGAATCACGGCCTGTTTGATTTGTGGTTTAAGTCCTTCTTCAAAGCGCCTAGACCTTCTCTCTTCAGTATCCACTAAGTTTGGAGCGAACTTAGCCAGTCTAGCGAATTCCGCCTCATATTCCGTAACTGATTTATTCCCTTGCACTAGTTTCAGAAATTATCCCTCCTTCTGCTGGCGAAGACTCTTAGGGAAGTACTTTTCATTGAAGGCCGTGGTAAACATTTCCCAAGAAAAAGGGTCAGTGTTATTTTCATATTGGCGCTGAACCATCAGCCACCAATCATATGCACCGCCCTGAAGCATGTATGCGGCAAAGTTAACCTTTTCCTCATCGGTGCATCCCATAACCTTAAAGGCTTTCTGCATTTCAGTTAACCACTTTTCAGCCTCGAGGGGGTCAGTGGTTCCGACGAAGGATGGCGGAGACAGTCTCTTAAATTCTGATATCCTCCCATGCCCACGGGTCTCATTAGTCCTAGGCTGACTTTCCTGTCCCAATGTAGTTAACGCTTGGACTAAGGCCTCTACGATCGTCGGAGTACCGGAAGGGGCAGTGTTATTGCCTGTCCCTTCATCCTGAGTTTGAGAAATTCTTCCTTGAGTGTTGCTACGTCTAGTGGGAGCCATTTCTAAATAGAAGAGAATAAAACATCTAGTTCAATATATAGTACTACATATCAATGTGTACAAATTTCAATCTAGTAGCATTACATGACATTCAATAATTTAAGCAGAATTAACTTACCAGATGATCGAGGGAGAAGCACTTGAGGCGTGACTTAGTACCCGAACCAATTTCAAATAAAATTTAAAAGTCTACAGAATCGCTTTTAAAACTCTTAGCATACCAACAAGGTGCACCTTCTTTTTCGGAAGTCCATCGTTAGAAACTCCAAAGTTAAGCGTGCTTGGCTTGGAGAAATTCTGGGATGGGTGACCTCCTGGTTTCTCGGGGAGCGTGCGAGTGAGGACAAAGCATACTGAAAAGACTCATGTTGGTACAGTGGGGACAGTACGCCATCATCTAACGGCCGGGACAGCCCATTAAGTGGGACCCGGGTCGTTACAGGTAGATTCAATGGAAGACAAGCAGGAAGTGGAGATAGATGCTACAGAGAAGGTTATTTCAGAAAGCCATCTGTAAAGCTGACTAAACATTTAAGGCCTTTGTATGTAAAGGCCCTGGTCAACGGTATACCTGTGTTGAAAGTGCTCATCGACAATAGGGCAACCACAAATACTATCATGTCCAGAATGATAAGGAAGTTCACAAAAATAGAAAGTGATATGATCCCAACAGAGGTCATCCTCACAAGCTTCAATGGAGGAGCCACTTCAGCCAAATGGATGATGCCGTTAGAAATAATTGTGAGAAGAACTACAAGGACCACAGTTTTCTTTGTGATAGATGGTCCTACTAGTTACAATGCACTGTTAGGGAGAGATTGTATACTTGGGAGTCGTTGCATACCTTCATCGCTTCATCAATGCTTGGTTTTCTGGAATGATAAAGGGGAAGCAGAGTTCGTGCAAACAGAACACGGGCCTTTTGTTGCATAAGCAAACTCCGTTGAGAGGTTCATGTATGAAAGGAATTATGGACCTGTTAGAGTAGTACAAGATGGGGAAGAAACTCAGATCGTCGCATAGAGTGAGGAGCCATTTTCGGTAGACGCGCTTACTGAAAAGTTTAATTAAACAAGGCCAAACATAGTGGCCCTCCAAGAGCCAGTGATTGGCAAGAAGTCGATCAGGAGACTCTAATGAACAGTCTTCAAGCCTTTAAAGCCAAACTGATGACTTTCAATAGCGAATGTAAAGCAAAGACCAAAGAAGAAGCAGCACTAAAGATGCTGAAGAATCAGTTAGCAATGTTCGAGTTTGAGTGGTTACAAGAAGCTTAGATGATGAAATAATGGGGATTGTGAAACCACGACATGCACAAGCACAAGATCTTTTGTAAAGGTGAACACAACGATGATATAACGAGAATGCAATTTTATAGAAAGAGAGAAGACAAATAGGAGGAATGTGAAGGGCTATGATATGCGCAGTAACTGAAATTGAAGATCCAAATCTTGGGAAAGAAAAATTAATCGGAATACCAGGAGTTTTTCTACATAATAATTTGTGTATGAAATAGTAATGTAAAATTATTCAAAAGAATAATTAGAATCCCATAATTTTATTTGTGAATAAAAATAGAACATAATTTTCTTACATAAAGTTCAACATAATTATCTCATCAATCTTAACCACTTTTGCCACTTCCATGTTGACCGCCTCGAACCTTCAATTATCTGAAAATGGTAAATATCGTGGAGTGAGATTTATAAAATCCCAGTAAGTATACCAAGCATAAATTTTCTTTTGAAAGCATATGGATCATTTTCATCATAACATAGGATAGGATCGAAATACTCATAAACATAGGGAGACACAAGAATTTTACCGAACTTAAATGGCAAGAATTCTTATGTGTAGCGCTACTAAACTCCGGTCCCCTTAGCATAATCATAAACATATCATATGGAACCCATAACAATCTTGTGAGATTGATTTCATAGCAATGATCCAAACATTTTCATAAAAACATAAGATATACTTACTTTTCATAAAAACATAAGGTGTATTTACCTTTCATAAAAACATACTTACTTTTCATAAAAACATAAGATATATTTACTTGTCATAAAAACATACTTACTTTTCATAAAAACATAAGGTGTATTTACCTTTCATAAAAACATACTTACTTTTCATAAAAACATAAGATATACTTACCTTTTAAAAGATTAAAATGAAGTGTAGTAGTAAATGGACCAAAACTTTCTTGACCACCTTGAATTTCTCTTACTTGTGGATTTTGTCAAGAGATTGGAAATAAGTGTATATGTGTAGAGTTGTGTGTAAAAGAGATGGGTTTAAATAGATGTATAAAGTTGGCATATTGTAAACATAATCATTCAATTCTATTAATTTTAACACATCCTTTTCTTAAAGTAAAGCACCATTCATATACTTTTCCATATTTATACAAATATTATGCTCTTCATGATTACATATAATGGAGTCTTATCAACCATTCATATACTTTTCCATATTTATACAAATATTATGCTCTTCATGATTACATATAATGGAGTCTTATCAACCATTCATATACTTTTCCATATTTATACAAATATTATGCTCTTCATGATTACATATAATGGAATCTTATCAACCATTCATATACTTTTCCATATTTATACAAATATTATGCTCTTCATGATTACATATAATGGAGTCTATAATTCATTCATATACTTTTCCATATTTATACAAATATTATGCTCTTCATGATTACATATAATGGAGTATATAATTCATTCATATACTTTTCCATATTTATTAAATTAAGATTCTCATAATTATTATATATAATGGAACCTCTCATGCTTGCATATATTTTCTTAATTTCAATAATAAAAATAATTTTTTGTATAAATAAATATTGGGATAACATTGAATTAAGTACTTGGACTTAATATACTTTAAATCAAGAGAATGGAGATATTTTTAGAAATTCGGAATTTAATTTAAAATCGAACGATCTCGATTATTTCTTGACTTGGCTATACGAATACGTCGTGGCGTTAACTTAATAAAAATGGGTGAAATAGTAGCGACACGATTTTCTATTAAAATAATTATTAATCGCGTAAAAATTCTTGGTCGCTACAGTATCCACTAAGTTTGGAGCGAACTTAGCCAGTCTAGCGAATTCCGCCTCATATTCCGTAACTGATTTATTCCCTTGCACTAGTTTCAGAAATTATCCCTCCTTCTGCTGGCGAAGACTCTTAGGGAAGTACTTTTCATTGAAGGCCGTGGTAAACATTTCCCAAGAAAAAGGGTCAGTGTTATTTTCATATTGGCGCTGAACCATCAGCCACCAATCATATGCACCGCCCTGAAGCATGTATGCGGCAAAGTTAACCTTTTCCTCATCGGTGCATCCCATAACCTTAAAGGCTTTCTGCATTTCAGTTAACCACTTTTCAGCCTCGAGGGGGTCAGTGGTTCCGACGAAGGATGGCGGAGACAGTCTCTTAAATTCTGATATCCTCCCATGCCCACGGGTCTCATTAGTCCTAGGCTGACTTTCCTGTCCCAATGTAGTTAACGCTTGGACTAAGGCCTCTACGATCGTCGGAGTACCGGAAGGGGCAGTGTTATTGCCTGTCCCTTCATCCTGAGTTTGAGAAATTCTTCCTTGAGTGTTGCTACGTCTAGTGGGAGCCATTTCTAAATAGAAGAGAATAAAACATCTAGTTCAATATATAGTACTACATATCAATGTGTACAAATTTCAATCTAGTAGCATTACATGACATTCAATAATTTAAGCAGAATTAACTTACCAGATGATCGAGGGAGAAGCACTTGAGGCGTGACTTAGTACCCGAACCAATTTCAAATAAAATTTAAAAGTCTACAGAATCGCTTTTAAAACTCTTAGCATACCAACAAGGTGCACCTTCTTTTTCGGAAGTCCATCGTTAGAAACTCCAAAGTTAAGCGTGCTTGGCTTGGAGAAATTCTGGGATGGGTGACCTCCTGGTTTCTCGGGGAGCGTGCGAGTGAGGACAAAGCATACTGAAAAGACTCATGTTGGTACAGTGGGGACAGTACGCCATCATCTAACGGCCGGGACAGCCCATTAAGTGGGACCCGGGTCGTTACAGGTAGATTCAATGGAAGACAAGCAGGAAGTGGAGATAGATGCTACAGAGAAGGTTATTTCAGAAAGCCATCTGTAAAGCTGACTAAACATTTAAGGCCTTTGTATGTAAAGGCCCTGGTCAACGGTATACCTGTGTTGAAAGTGCTCATCGACAATAGGGCAACCACAAATACTATCATGTCCAGAATGATAAGGAAGTTCACAAAAATAGAAAGTGATATGATCCCAACAGAGGTCATCCTCACAAGCTTCAATGGAGGAGCCACTTCAGCCAAATGGATGATGCCGTTAGAAATAATTGTGAGAAGAACTACAAGGACCACAGTTTTCTTTGTGATAGATGGTCCTACTAGTTACAATGCACTGTTAGGGAGAGATTGTATACTTGGGAGTCGTTGCATACCTTCATCGCTTCATCAATGCTTGGTTTTCTGGAATGATAAAGGGGAAGCAGAGTTCGTGCAAACAGAACACGGGCCTTTTGTTGCATAAGCAAACTCCGTTGAGAGGTTCATGTATGAAAGGAATTATGGACCTGTTAGAGTAGTACAAGATGGGGAAGAAACTCAGATCGTCGCATAGAGTGAGGAGCCATTTTCGGTAGACGCGCTTACTGAAAAGTTTAATTAAACAAGGCCAAACATAGTGGCCCTCCAAGAGCCAGTGATTGGCAAGAAGTCGATCAGGAGACTCTAATGAACAGTCTTCAAGCCTTTAAAGCCAAACTGATGACTTTCAATAGCGAATGTAAAGCAAAGACCAAAGAAGAAGCAGCACTAAAGATGCTGAAGAATCAGTTAGCAATGTTCGAGTTTGAGTGGTTACAAGAAGCTTAGATGATGAAATAATGGGGATTGTGAAACCACGACATGCACAAGCACAAGATCTTTTGTAAAGGTGAACACAACGATGATATAACGAGAATGCAATTTTATAGAAAGAGAGAAGACAAATAGGAGGAATGTGAAGGGCTATGATATGCGCAGTAACTGAAATTGAAGATCCAAATCTTGGGAAAGAAAAATTAATCGGAATACCAGGAGTTTTTCTACATAATAATTTGTGTATGAAATAGTAATGTAAAATTATTCAAAAGAATAATTAGAATCCCATAATTTTATTTGTGAATAAAAATAGAACATA
Organism: Ligustrum vulgare; assembly: GCA_963555705.1. Lineage (NCBI taxonomy): Eukaryota > Viridiplantae > Streptophyta > Magnoliopsida > Lamiales > Oleaceae > Ligustrum > Ligustrum vulgare. The sequence continues at coordinate 35,820,860 of OY743171.1, read as the reverse complement.
ATTTTCTTACATAAAGTTCAACATAATTATCTCATCAATCTTAACCACTTTTGCCACTTCCATGTTGACCGCCTCGAACCTTCAATTATCTGAAAATGGTAAATATCGTGGAGTGAGATTTATAAAATCCCAGTAAGTATACCAAGCATAAATTTTCTTTTGAAAGCATATGGATCATTTTCATCATAACATAGGATAGGATCGAAATACTCATAAACATAGGGAGACACAAGAATTTTACCGAACTTAAATGGCAAGAATTCTTATGTGTAGCGCTACTAAACTCCGGTCCCCTTAGCATAATCATAAACATATCATATGGAACCCATAACAATCTTGTGAGATTGATTTCATAGCAATGATCCAAACATTTTCATAAAAACATAAGATATACTTACTTTTCATAAAAACATAAGGTGTATTTACCTTTCATAAAAACATACTTACTTTTCATAAAAACATAAGATATATTTACTTGTCATAAAAACATACTTACTTTTCATAAAAACATAAGGTGTATTTACCTTTCATAAAAACATACTTACTTTTCATAAAAACATAAGATATACTTACCTTTTAAAAGATTAAAATGAAGTGTAGTAGTAAATGGACCAAAACTTTCTTGACCACCTTGAATTTCTCTTACTTGTGGATTTTGTCAAGAGATTGGAAATAAGTGTATATGTGTAGAGTTGTGTGTAAAAGAGATGGGTTTAAATAGATGTATAAAGTTGGCATATTGTAAACATAATCATTCAATTCTATTAATTTTAACACATCCTTTTCTTAAAGTAAAGCACCATTCATATACTTTTCCATATTTATACAAATATTATGCTCTTCATGATTACATATAATGGAGTCTTATCAACCATTCATATACTTTTCCATATTTATACAAATATTATGCTCTTCATGATTACATATAATGGAGTCTTATCAACCATTCATATACTTTTCCATATTTATACAAATATTATGCTCTTCATGATTACATATAATGGAATCTTATCAACCATTCATATACTTTTCCATATTTATACAAATATTATGCTCTTCATGATTACATATAATGGAGTCTATAATTCATTCATATACTTTTCCATATTTATACAAATATTATGCTCTTCATGATTACATATAATGGAGTATATAATTCATTCATATACTTTTCCATATTTATTAAATTAAGATTCTCATAATTATTATATATAATGGAACCTCTCATGCTTGCATATATTTTCTTAATTTCAATAATAAAAATAATTTTTTGTATAAATAAATATTGGGATAACATTGAATTAAGTACTTGGACTTAATATACTTTAAATCAAGAGAATGGAGATATTTTTAGAAATTCGGAATTTAATTTAAAATCGAACGATCTCGATTATTTCTTGACTTGGCTATACGAATACGTCGTGGCGTTAACTTAATAAAAATGGGTGAAATAGTAGCGACACGATTTTCTATTAAAATAATTATTAATCGCGTAAAAATTCTTGGTCGCTACAGTATCCACTAAGTTTGGAGCGAACTTAGCCAGTCTAGCGAATTCCGCCTCATATTCCGTAACTGATTTATTCCCTTGCACTAGTTTCAGAAATTATCCCTCCTTCTGCTGGCGAAGACTCTTAGGGAAGTACTTTTCATTGAAGGCCGTGGTAAACATTTCCCAAGAAAAAGGGTCAGTGTTATTTTCATATTGGCGCTGAACCATCAGCCACCAATCATATGCACCGCCCTGAAGCATGTATGCGGCAAAGTTAACCTTTTCCTCATCGGTGCATCCCATAACCTTAAAGGCTTTCTGCATTTCAGTTAACCACTTTTCAGCCTCGAGGGGGTCAGTGGTTCCGACGAAGGATGGCGGAGACAGTCTCTTAAATTCTGATATCCTCCCATGCCCACGGGTCTCATTAGTCCTAGGCTGACTTTCCTGTCCCAATGTAGTTAACGCTTGGACTAAGGCCTCTACGATCGTCGGAGTACCGGAAGGGGCAGTGTTATTGCCTGTCCCTTCATCCTGAGTTTGAGAAATTCTTCCTTGAGTGTTGCTACGTCTAGTGGGAGCCATTTCTAAATAGAAGAGAATAAAACATCTAGTTCAATATATAGTACTACATATCAATGTGTACAAATTTCAATCTAGTAGCATTACATGACATTCAATAATTTAAGCAGAATTAACTTACCAGATGATCGAGGGAGAAGCACTTGAGGCGTGACTTAGTACCCGAACCAATTTCAAATAAAATTTAAAAGTCTACAGAATCGCTTTTAAAACTCTTAGCATACCAACAAGGTGCACCTTCTTTTTCGGAAGTCCATCGTTAGAAACTCCAAAGTTAAGCGTGCTTGGCTTGGAGAAATTCTGGGATGGGTGACCTCCTGGTTTCTCGGGGAGCGTGCGAGTGAGGACAAAGCATACTGAAAAGACTCATGTTGGTACAGTGGGGACAGTACGCCATCATCTAACGGCCGGGACAGCCCATTAAGTGGGACCCGGGTCGTTACAGGTAGATTCAATGGAAGACAAGCAGGAAGTGGAGATAGATGCTACAGAGAAGGTTATTTCAGAAAGCCATCTGTAAAGCTGACTAAACATTTAAGGCCTTTGTATGTAAAGGCCCTGGTCAACGGTATACCTGTGTTGAAAGTGCTCATCGACAATAGGGCAACCACAAATACTATCATGTCCAGAATGATAAGGAAGTTCACAAAAATAGAAAGTGATATGATCCCAACAGAGGTCATCCTCACAAGCTTCAATGGAGGAGCCACTTCAGCCAAATGGATGATGCCGTTAGAAATAATTGTGAGAAGAACTACAAGGACCACAGTTTTCTTTGTGATAGATGGTCCTACTAGTTACAATGCACTGTTAGGGAGAGATTGTATACTTGGGAGTCGTTGCATACCTTCATCGCTTCATCAATGCTTGGTTTTCTGGAATGATAAAGGGGAAGCAGAGTTCGTGCAAACAGAACACGGGCCTTTTGTTGCATAAGCAAACTCCGTTGAGAGGTTCATGTATGAAAGGAATTATGGACCTGTTAGAGTAGTACAAGATGGGGAAGAAACTCAGATCGTCGCATAGAGTGAGGAGCCATTTTCGGTAGACGCGCTTACTGAAAAGTTTAATTAAACAAGGCCAAACATAGTGGCCCTCCAAGAGCCAGTGATTGGCAAGAAGTCGATCAGGAGACTCTAATGAACAGTCTTCAAGCCTTTAAAGCCAAACTGATGACTTTCAATAGCGAATGTAAAGCAAAGACCAAAGAAGAAGCAGCACTAAAGATGCTGAAGAATCAGTTAGCAATGTTCGAGTTTGAGTGGTTACAAGAAGCTTAGATGATGAAATAATGGGGATTGTGAAACCACGACATGCACAAGCACAAGATCTTTTGTAAAGGTGAACACAACGATGATATAACGAGAATGCAATTTTATAGAAAGAGAGAAGACAAATAGGAGGAATGTGAAGGGCTATGATATGCGCAGTAACTGAAATTGAAGATCCAAATCTTGGGAAAGAAAAATTAATCGGAATACCAGGAGTTTTTCTACATAATAATTTGTGTATGAAATAGTAATGTAAAATTATTCAAAAGAATAATTAGAATCCCATAATTTTATTTGTGAATAAAAATAGAACATAATTTTCTTACATAAAGTTCAACATAATTATCTCATCAATCTTAACCACTTTTGCCACTTCCATGTTGACCGCCTCGAACCTTCAATTATCTGAAAATGGTAAATATCGTGGAGTGAGATTTATAAAATCCCAGTAAGTATACCAAGCATAAATTTTCTTTTGAAAGCATATGGATCATTTTCATCATAACATAGGATAGGATCGAAATACTCATAAACATAGGGAGACACAAGAATTTTACCGAACTTAAATGGCAAGAATTCTTATGTGTAGCGCTACTAAACTCCGGTCCCCTTAGCATAATCATAAACATATCATATGGAACCCATAACAATCTTGTGAGATTGATTTCATAGCAATGATCCAAACATTTTCATAAAAACATAAGATATACTTACTTTTCATAAAAACATAAGGTGTATTTACCTTTCATAAAAACATACTTACTTTTCATAAAAACATAAGATATATTTACTTGTCATAAAAACATACTTACTTTTCATAAAAACATAAGGTGTATTTACCTTTCATAAAAACATACTTACTTTTCATAAAAACATAAGATATACTTACCTTTTAAAAGATTAAAATGAAGTGTAGTAGTAAATGGACCAAAACTTTCTTGACCACCTTGAATTTCTCTTACTTGTGGATTTTGTCAAGAGATTGGAAATAAGTGTATATGTGTAGAGTTGTGTGTAAAAGAGATGGGTTTAAATAGATGTATAAAGTTGGCATATTGTAAACATAATCATTCAATTCTATTAATTTTAACACATCCTTTTCTTAAAGTAAAGCACCATTCATATACTTTTCCATATTTATACAAATATTATGCTCTTCATGATTACATATAATGGAGTCTTATCAACCATTCATATACTTTTCCATATTTATACAAATATTATGCTCTTCATGATTACATATAATGGAGTCTTATCAACCATTCATATACTTTTCCATATTTATACAAATATTATGCTCTTCATGATTACATATAATGGAATCTTATCAACCATTCATATACTTTTCCATATTTATACAAATATTATGCTCTTCATGATTACATATAATGGAGTCTATAATTCATTCATATACTTTTCCATATTTATACAAATATTATGCTCTTCATGATTACATATAATGGAGTATATAATTCATTCATATACTTTTCCATATTTATTAAATTAAGATTCTCATAATTATTATATATAATGGAACCTCTCATGCTTGCATATATTTTCTTAATTTCAATAATAAAAATAATTTTTTGTATAAATAAATATTGGGATAACATTGAATTAAGTACTTGGACTTAATATACTTTAAATCAAGAGAATGGAGATATTTTTAGAAATTCGGAATTTAATTTAAAATCGAACGATCTCGATTATTTCTTGACTTGGCTATACGAATACGTCGTGGCGTTAACTTAATAAAAATGGGTGAAATAGTAGCGACACGATTTTCTATTAAAATAATTATTAATCGCGTAAAAATTCTTGGTCGCTACAGTATCCACTAAGTTTGGAGCGAACTTAGCCAGTCTAGCGAATTCCGCCTCATATTCCGTAACTGATTTATTCCCTTGCACTAGTTTCAGAAATTATCCCTCCTTCTGCTGGCGAAGACTCTTAGGGAAGTACTTTTCATTGAAGGCCGTGGTAAACATTTCCCAAGAAAAAGGGTCAGTGTTATTTTCATATTGGCGCTGAACCATCAGCCACCAATCATATGCACCGCCCTGAAGCATGTATGCGGCAAAGTTAACCTTTTCCTCATCGGTGCATCCCATAACCTTAAAGGCTTTCTGCATTTCAGTTAACCACTTTTCAGCCTCGAGGGGGTCAGTGGTTCCGACGAAGGATGGCGGAGACAGTCTCTTAAATTCTGATATCCTCCCATGCCCACGGGTCTCATTAGTCCTAGGCTGACTTTCCTGTCCCAATGTAGTTAACGCTTGGACTAAGGCCTCTACGATCGTCGGAGTACCGGAAGGGGCAGTGTTATTGCCTGTCCCTTCATCCTGAGTTTGAGAAATTCTTCCTTGAGTGTTGCTACGTCTAGTGGGAGCCATTTCTAAATAGAAGAGAATAAAACATCTAGTTCAATATATAGTACTACATATCAATGTGTACAAATTTCAATCTAGTAGCATTACATGACATTCAATAATTTAAGCAGAATTAACTTACCAGATGATCGAGGGAGAAGCACTTGAGGCGTGACTTAGTACCCGAACCAATTTCAAATAAAATTTAAAAGTCTACAGAATCGCTTTTAAAACTCTTAGCATACCAACAAGGTGCACCTTCTTTTTCGGAAGTCCATCGTTAGAAACTCCAAAGTTAAGCGTGCTTGGCTTGGAGAAATTCTGGGATGGGTGACCTCCTGGTTTCTCGGGGAGCGTGCGAGTGAGGACAAAGCATACTGAAAAGACTCATGTTGGTACAGTGGGGACAGTACGCCATCATCTAACGGCCGGGACAGCCCATTAAGTGGGACCCGGGTCGTTACAGGTAGATTCAATGGAAGACAAGCAGGAAGTGGAGATAGATGCTACAGAGAAGGTTATTTCAGAAAGCCATCTGTAAAGCTGACTAAACATTTAAGGCCTTTGTATGTAAAGGCCCTGGTCAACGGTATACCTGTGTTGAAAGTGCTCATCGACAATAGGGCAACCACAAATACTATCATGTCCAGAATGATAAGGAAGTTCACAAAAATAGAAAGTGATATGATCCCAACAGAGGTCATCCTCACAAGCTTCAATGGAGGAGCCACTTCAGCCAAATGGATGATGCCGTTAGAAATAATTGTGAGAAGAACTACAAGGACCACAGTTTTCTTTGTGATAGATGGTCCTACTAGTTACAATGCACTGTTAGGGAGAGATTGTATACTTGGGAGTCGTTGCATACCTTCATCGCTTCATCAATGCTTGGTTTTCTGGAATGATAAAGGGGAAGCAGAGTTCGTGCAAACAGAACACGGGCCTTTTGTTGCATAAGCAAACTCCGTTGAGAGGTTCATGTATGAAAGGAATTATGGACCTGTTAGAGTAGTACAAGATGGGGAAGAAACTCAGATCGTCGCATAGAGTGAGGAGCCATTTTCGGTAGACGCGCTTACTGAAAAGTTTAATTAAACAAGGCCAAACATAGTGGCCCTCCAAGAGCCAGTGATTGGCAAGAAGTCGATCAGGAGACTCTAATGAACAGTCTTCAAGCCTTTAAAGCCAAACTGATGACTTTCAATAGCGAATGTAAAGCAAAGACCAAAGAAGAAGCAGCACTAAAGATGCTGAAGAATCAGTTAGCAATGTTCGAGTTTGAGTGGTTACAAGAAGCTTAGATGATGAAATAATGGGGATTGTGAAACCACGACATGCACAAGCACAAGATCTTTTGTAAAGGTGAACACAACGATGATATAACGAGAATGCAATTTTATAGAAAGAGAGAAGACAAATAGGAGGAATGTGAAGGGCTATGATATGCGCAGTAACTGAAATTGAAGATCCAAATCTTGGGAAAGAAAAATTAATCGGAATACCAGGAGTTTTTCTACATAATAATTTGTGTATGAAATAGTAATGTAAAATTATTCAAAAGAATAATTAGAATCCCATAATTTTATTTGTGAATAAAAATAGAACATAATTTTCTTACATAAAGTTCAACATAATTATCTCATCAATCTTAACCACTTTTGCCACTTCCATGTTGACCGCCTCGAACCTTCAATTATCTGAAAATGGTAAATATCGTGGAGTGAGATTTATAAAATCCCAGTAAGTATACCAAGCATAAATTTTCTTTTGAAAGCATATGGATCATTTTCATCATAACATAGGATAGGATCGAAATACTCATAAACATAGGGAGACACAAGAATTTTACCGAACTTAAATGGCAAGAATTCTTATGTGTAGCGCTACTAAACTCCGGTCCCCTTAGCATAATCATAAACATATCATATGGAACCCATAACAATCTTGTGAGATTGATTTCATAGCAATGATCCAAACATTTTCATAAAAACATAAGATATACTTACTTTTCATAAAAACATAAGGTGTATTTACCTTTCATAAAAACATACTTACTTTTCATAAAAACATAAGATATATTTACTTGTCATAAAAACATACTTACTTTTCATAAAAACATAAGGTGTATTTACCTTTCATAAAAACATACTTACTTTTCATAAAAACATAAGATATACTTACCTTTTAAAAGATTAAAATGAAGTGTAGTAGTAAATGGACCAAAACTTTCTTGACCACCTTGAATTTCTCTTACTTGTGGATTTTGTCAAGAGATTGGAAATAAGTGTATATGTGTAGAGTTGTGTGTAAAAGAGATGGGTTTAAATAGATGTATAAAGTTGGCATATTGTAAACATAATCATTCAATTCTATTAATTTTAACACATCCTTTTCTTAAAGTAAAGCACCATTCATATACTTTTCCATATTTATACAAATATTATGCTCTTCATGATTACATATAATGGAGTCTTATCAACCATTCATATACTTTTCCATATTTATACAAATATTATGCTCTTCATGATTACATATAATGGAGTCTTATCAACCATTCATATACTTTTCCATATTTATACAAATATTATGCTCTTCATGATTACATATAATGGAATCTTATCAACCATTCATATACTTTTCCATATTTATACAAATATTATGCTCTTCATGATTACATATAATGGAGTCTATAATTCATTCATATACTTTTCCATATTTATACAAATATTATGCTCTTCATGATTACATATAATGGAGTATATAATTCATTCATATACTTTTCCATATTTATTAAATTAAGATTCTCATAATTATTATATATAATGGAACCTCTCATGCTTGCATATATTTTCTTAATTTCAATAATAAAAATAATTTTTTGTATAAATAAATATTGGGATAACATTGAATTAAGTACTTGGACTTAATATACTTTAAATCAAGAGAATGGAGATATTTTTAGAAATTCGGAATTTAATTTAAAATCGAACGATCTCGATTATTTCTTGACTTGGCTATACGAATACGTCGTGGCGTTAACTTAATAAAAATGGGTGAAATAGTAGCGACACGATTTTCTATTAAAATAATTATTAATCGCGTAAAAATTCTTGGTCGCTACAGTATCCACTAAGTTTGGAGCGAACTTAGCCAGTCTAGCGAATTCCGCCTCATATTCCGTAACTGATTTATTCCCTTGCACTAGTTTCAGAAATTATCCCTCCTTCTGCTGGCGAAGACTCTTAGGGAAGTACTTTTCATTGAAGGCCGTGGTAAACATTTCCCAAGAAAAAGGGTCAGTGTTATTTTCATATTGGCGCTGAACCATCAGCCACCAATCATATGCACCGCCCTGAAGCATGTATGCGGCAAAGTTAACCTTTTCCTCATCGGTGCATCCCATAACCTTAAAGGCTTTCTGCATTTCAGTTAACCACTTTTCAGCCTCGAGGGGGTCAGTGGTTCCGACGAAGGATGGCGGAGACAGTCTCTTAAATTCTGATATCCTCCCATGCCCACGGGTCTCATTAGTCCTAGGCTGACTTTCCTGTCCCAATGTAGTTAACGCTTGGACTAAGGCCTCTACGATCGTCGGAGTACCGGAAGGGGCAGTGTTATTGCCTGTCCCTTCATCCTGAGTTTGAGAAATTCTTCCTTGAGTGTTGCTACGTCTAGTGGGAGCCATTTCTAAATAGAAGAGAATAAAACATCTAGTTCAATATATAGTACTACATATCAATGTGTACAAATTTCAATCTAGTAGCATTACATGACATTCAATAATTTAAGCAGAATTAACTTACCAGATGATCGAGGGAGAAGCACTTGAGGCGTGACTTAGTACCCGAACCAATTTCAAATAAAATTTAAAAGTCTACAGAATCGCTTTTAAAACTCTTAGCATACCAACAAGGTGCACCTTCTTTTTCGGAAGTCCATCGTTAGAAACTCCAAAGTTAAGCGTGCTTGGCTTGGAGAAATTCTGGGATGGGTGACCTCCTGGTTTCTCGGGGAGCGTGCGAGTGAGGACAAAGCATACTGAAAAGACTCATGTTGGTACAGTGGGGACAGTACGCCATCATCTAACGGCCGGGACAGCCCATTAAGTGGGACCCGGGTCGTTACAGGTAGATTCAATGGAAGACAAGCAGGAAGTGGAGATAGATGCTACAGAGAAGGTTATTTCAGAAAGCCATCTGTAAAGCTGACTAAACATTTAAGGCCTTTGTATGTAAAGGCCCTGGTCAACGGTATACCTGTGTTGAAAGTGCTCATCGACAATAGGGCAACCACAAATACTATCATGTCCAGAATGATAAGGAAGTTCACAAAAATAGAAAGTGATATGATCCCAACAGAGGTCATCCTCACAAGCTTCAATGGAGGAGCCACTTCAGCCAAATGGATGATGCCGTTAGAAATAATTGTGAGAAGAACTACAAGGACCACAGTTTTCTTTGTGATAGATGGTCCTACTAGTTACAATGCACTGTTAGGGAGAGATTGTATACTTGGGAGTCGTTGCATACCTTCATCGCTTCATCAATGCTTGGTTTTCTGGAATGATAAAGGGGAAGCAGAGTTCGTGCAAACAGAACACGGGCCTTTTGTTGCATAAGCAAACTCCGTTGAGAGGTTCATGTATGAAAGGAATTATGGACCTGTTAGAGTAGTGCAAGATGGGGAAGAAACTCAGATCGTCGCATAGAGTGAGGAGCCATTTTCGGTAGACGCGCTTACTGAAAAGTTTAATTAAACAAGGCCAAACATAGTGGCCCTCCAAGAGCCAGTGATTGGCAAGAAGTCGATCAGGAGACTCTAATGAACAGTCTTCAAGCCTTTAAAGCCAAACTGATGACTTTCAATAGCGAATGTAAAGCAAAGACCAAAGAAGAAGCAGCACTAAAGATGCTGAAGAATCAGTTAGCAATGTTCGAGTTTGAGTGGTTACAAGAAGCTTAGATGATGAAATAATGGGGATTGTGAAACCACGACATGCACAAGCACAAGATCTTTTGTAAAGGTGAACACAACGATGATATAACGAGAATGCAATTTTATAGAAAGAGAGAAGACAAATAGGAGGAATGTGAAGGGCTATGATATGCGCAGTAACTGAAATTGAAGATCCAAATCTTGGGAAAGAAAAATTAATCGGAATACCAGGAGTTTTTCTACATAATAATTTGTGTATGAAATATGGCAAAAAAATTTAATAATGGGCGTAATTGTTAACACATAAAAATACTCAAATTAAAGGTCCAATGAAATAGCCTAAGGAACGATACCTTGTTGAAGAGTTTAAGGAATAGGTCCAAATAAACCCACGTGCAGACTCGAAATTAGAGCAACGGAGCGAGGAGACCAGCATCACCCAAGCCTAGAAAACGCCCAAGGTCTGGACGAACGGGACGATTCATTATTACAAAATGGAAGTTGCTAAGCAGTTGATGGGCAATCTTATCACATCCCCACAATCCAAGAAATTCTACTGAGTATTTGGAGTAATGACAACAGTTAAACACAACGATTTCTTGACAAGTCATCCATTGTGTAGAAAGTGAACGGCTACAGGGCGACGAAGCAGTTTTGAAAAGGGGAAACTATTCAAAGTGTATAAAAGAGAAAATAGAACATAGAAGAAATGATCAATCAATCAATTCTCAAAAGACAAATATGTAATTTTCTTTCATTTTAATTTTCTTATCAAACTTTCTTTTATCTTATATGCTTGCGCCTCTTGGAGGCGTTTTGTCTTCGTTGTAATCTTCATACATAAAGTACCCCTCGTTGAGACTTTATTCAAGAGGTTGTTGTTCCTTACACATCGTCTAAATCTCATTTTAATTGTTAGTCCTTTGCGCGAAACAATTGTGAAAGTTCTTTGAATTTCTTATTCTATAAAAGAATAGGATAAACGAAAATGTTAAAAACACTGGTGATTGTTAATTTTAAGTAAATTTCAATTATCGAATTTAAAGTGTATTGTAATCATTCATTTTCTGGAGCTAATTTTAAATTTGATTAATTGGAAAAGGTGATATGATCATCTAAATATTTGTCAACTAGACTTTCAAGTTAGTCTTTTCATAAGCCAAGCTAATATATATGAACAAAACGATCAAATCGTAACAAGTATTCGTGTTTAGCGACAAACTAGAAACTAAGATAAGTGATCAAGGTAGAATAAAATATAGTTTAGTGACGACGAAGAAATCTTGCTAACAGCACAATGATCGATAATAATGTTTTAAACTCTAAAGAAAGAGCGCGCGTGGTACTCAACTCACGGTTTTGCTTTCCTACCCATGAAGGGTAGGAGAATTATATACTCAAGACTCTTGAAATGAGAGGGGGTGAAAAGTTGGGGTGAAAAGACACCCACCCCATGAGGGTTGGTTTTGTGTGAGATAGGTAAATAAGCCCCTACCCTTCACGAGTAGGGGTGCATTTTCAACTCAACCAATGCATCTAAAAGTATAGATTGGCAAAAGTTTTTTGCTGTAAAATTGATGAAAAAAGGTTTGAGAAAATATATTTGGCTAAAAATGGTATGAAAAATATTTTATTTATTATAAACTTGTTTATAAACAATTTATGAAAAGCAGAGTCCTCAAAAGCTGCACTCAAATAGTCGAATTATATTCTGTTGCTAACATAACTTGGAAGTAACGTATAATATTAATTTAATCAAGATTTCATAGGTCACCTAATCGCAACTTCTCATAAGTTAACTAGGGCTGAGGTTAAGGCGTAAATTAAACAGCATACCAAAGAGTAGTACAGGTCTCTCAATTTTGTGCCTTCGATGGAAAAAAATAAATAAAAATAAAAATAATAATTAGAGATAACATTTACACTTTTGTTCGAAAAGCACTTCATACTCAAAAAGTACTTTTGGAGGAAGTCACGTAGACGCTGAATCATCTACCTCTAAAAACTCTTTTAATTGATGAAAATACTATTATAAATATTTATCAAAGAAATCAAAAGTAACTTTTGACTTCTCAAAGCACATCCAAAACATGCCCTGAGCATGCATGGGGAGTTGCCCAACTTCATTAGAACAATATGAAATACGTAACTGTCAGCAACTTACAAATTGAAGCAAGCGAAGAAAATATAGCTCATTAAAAACTTATAAATTCAACTTGTACACAGTTCATACAAGGACTTCAAACATCTGTAGATCTTAGTATTTCACAAAGTGATTTATGGTTTCGCTGTCTGTTCCATCGTTGCAGTATTGCCATTATAGGAAATGCTGTAAATTAATGATAATACCAGTGGTAAACCTGCGCTAATGGATCTCAGCTCATTGATCGGCATTAATTCCGAAGATACGAACCTTGTGCATTCGTGGGAACTTGGCAACTACCAGAATAAAAACAGCTAGGGTGTTGAAGAAGAGCATAGGATGTTGATAATCTGTTGTGTGCGAGGCGATTAAGTACCTGCAAAGGAAACGCGGATAAGCACGAATTGATTCCAGTTGAAATGCGATATCTTCGACCAAAGAATTACACACAGACACAGGAAGCACAAAGGAGGAGGAAAAAAATGGGAGGATATTCCTCTTTGATTATTCAGAATGGATTATAGCACGACAAGGCAAAGGTGCGAAATTAGGAGAATTTTAATGGATTCTAGGTGAAAGTAAAATTTCTCTTCAAACTAGTAATAAACATTTAGGCATTCAATTTAAAATGTGCACGAGGACAGTCGAGATCCATATGTCTAAGAGCATCCGTATTGGATGTGTTAACTTTAGATAGCCACATAGGCAAAAAATTGATGTTAAATGACATGTGTACATGTTAAAGTTAACACATTAATTATTGTCACATTGGATATGTTAATTTTTAGTTAAGTCCAAGAATATGATAAATATTTAATTTTAAAATAGCAAAATTAATATTTTAATATGGTACTCATTTTGAAGATATCATTAAATCATATAATATGAAATCAATAAGAAATAATTTTGTTTTATTGATGTTAAGAAATTTAAGAATAAAGAATAAAAAAAAAAGGAGCAAATAGGGGATTGGGTTGGGGGTGTTCAAACATTTTCAATTTAAAATTGCCATGTCATCAGTTAAAATGTTTGCTAAATTTAAAAAGAAAGTTAATACTTGGTTAAAAGGATTCTCTTAACTTGTATTTTAACATATCCAATGTAGACACTAATTTAACCCCTTATTAATTTATGTCACTAACATCTACTTTAACACATCCAATGCTCATGCTCTAAGGTTCCATGTTTAACATGCATTAAATTTTTTTTAACCTTCCAAGACAGACTCATAAAATCAAATACTCCCTCTATCCCACAAAGATAGACTTACTTCTGTTTTCACACGAATTAAACCGCCGTTTGGTAAATGTCCTTTTTTCTGGTTTATAAACCACACAATTTCTCAACCACTTTTTAACCACACTTTTTTCTCTCTCCAATTTTCAACCACTACTTTTTACCACAAAATCATAAATAAATCAATTTATAAATCAAACAGTGTTACCAAAAGAAAGCATAATTAATATATGTTGGAACTATAAATTTACTTACATTCTACCTAATATACCCCTACTTTAAATAATGAGTTGTTCATATTTGTTGATAACAATGCATATTAAATAGGAATATATTAGAAAATGAAGAAATTAATATACTCTCAAAGAGGAAAGTGGTCTATCTTTATGAGACGGACAAAAAAGGAAAACAAGCATATCTTTGTAGGACAGAGGGAATACATATTAATAATGCTTCAATTTAAGTTGCCATCCTTTCAACCTTGCATAGCTAAATAAAAAAATAAATAAGTTGGAACCTGGGAATCAGATGTTAAACTAGGTTTTTAATGCAATGATATTGCACGGGTATCAAGTTTAATTTATTGTGCTCCAAACCTTTTCCAGACAATAAATCAAAATTATGACACCCGATGAATATGCAAATAGAAGACAAATGGAAAAAATTAATTCTATATAAGAATTTCTAAAATTTGCACTCCAGAGGAGAATTTGGCATTTGTATACAACTATTGACTTCCTAAAGTTTATCAGTTGCCGCTCAGCTTCCTATTTACCCACTTAGCCATAGCAATGTCTAGTAATATCTAGCATAATTATCACGTGAATTAATCAATGTCAGTTACTGCATATAGTCTAACTATATCAAGAAGTTCCAGGCTGTAAATAATTCAAGTTCATTGTATTCTCCAAAACTGCGGAGACAATGCCACGATAAATGAAGGAAAATACTCAAAACAAAAGGAACATCAGGCTAGAAAAAAAAATTGGAGCCATTTGAACAGCACATAAATAACCCCAAATAATGAACAGCTATATTTAAAAAGCCTCATCAGAAGCTCCTGACAAAAGTAAAAAAAATGAATCTATTATCCATTCGTTTCTGATAAAACAATAACTAAGGCTCATATGGTTGGCTGGGAATGGTATCCAAGAAGGTAGTTTGATTGCAACAGAGAAGATTACAAGGATTATTACGTTTCATTGAGCTTAGAAAATTGAAACTGGTGCCTTAAAATATCAGAATTCAGGAGGGAAAAAGCCAGTTACTAAACCCAGTTTCATCAGTATCCTGGTTCCTAGCTAGCACCATAATTCAACAAAATGCTATCAGAACTCCTGACCTAGTTCTTTATAAATAACCACCCCATAAAGTTTCCCTTCCCTCGCTACATGTTCTGCAATCTATCAAATAGCGTCAACTTCAAGACCAAGCCTCTGCACAACCAGATGAGCATACTTGAACCTTTTGTCATGGATTAAATGAAGGCTACAAAGAGACAGTTTCCACTATCTCATAGAGTTACGGAGGATGGTAATATGGTGGTTAACTGCTGCACCACCAATCATTGTGGCAATGCTGACTTTGTCAATATGTCCCTTTTCACTGTGCAGTGACACAAGACAAGCAATTGCAACGCTTTCATTGCAACAATATTCATCAGTTAACCTCTTCTACATATCTCTAAAATCCTCAATAACAATCTAAGATCGACTCAAGGTTTATGAGTGCAACTCTACTGATATATTAATTCTAGTTTTCCATCCTGACAATGAACAGATCTTTCTTACAATAAACATTGTGTCACTAGTTGTGAATTTAATTTATATGCCTATAAAATAATATCGAAAGGGAAAATCATTGCTCTATACTTCTCAGTACAAACTCTAAGAAAGCTATCTCAACCAATCACACAGCATTAAGGAAGAACGATAAACTTAAGAGAAAGAACTGTCTTTATTATGGAAAAATCACATCCCTGTAGTTGAATAGAAAGAAAAACATTGTTGTTCATTCTACGCATGTTATGTATTCTTCTATCGCGATCGTGGGGCCCTTTTGATTTGAGTTTCGAAGGAGCTTATCCAAATTGGTCTTTTCAGCTTTACCTCGTGGAAGTTCACATACACTAATAATTGCATACTGAAAAATTCACTAATAATACCAACTGCTTTAAATGGACATAAAGGCTGACAGATTAAAGAGGTGGGCTTGGGTTGGGTCGGTTTTTTGCCCAACCCGAACCCAACCCACTATGGTCGGGTTGATAAAAAATCAACCCAACCCAATTACGAGTTCAAACCCAACCCGCCAAATTTCGGTCGGGTTGATCGGTTTGGGCTTTGGCCCAATTAGTAAAAATTTTGAAAAAAGAAAAAAAAAAACTCATGAATCAATCTTTAATTCAAATCAATTATGTACACTACAATAATCCAAAATACAATAAATTGAACACTTGCTAATAAAATTAAAATACGTTCAATCAATATTTAAATAAGTTAAGTTTCATTTAAAAAAAAAAAAACAGATTTTTTTTATTTGGATTGGATTGGGTCGGGTCGGGTTATTCATCCAACCCGACTAAAAATTTTTAAAAAAATTCAAATCCAACCCAATTTTCATGAAAAATTGACCCAAACCGATCGGGTTCGGTCAGTTGGGGCGGGTTTAGCGAGTTTGGTCGGTTTTTGCCTACCTCTATGAGAAGCATTAAGGCATGGGCTTATTGCTTGTCTAAATATTCACCACAAGGCTAGTGCAATCTTTGATTTCTATGCTATATAAGTGCTTGGGAGGACATTAATAATGAAATCATGGCACAATTAACACTCTACTGCAACGCCTTTTAACAATATACGAAGGACTCAACATTAATTACAGCCATGCCAATTTAAAATCAATAGCTCTGTATAAGAAAAAAGTCACATTTAATAATTAATAATAATAAAGAGCAAATATACTGCATACAATCAAGATTGAGAGAATACTTACAGCACCACAGGTACGACAGTCAAGAACTTCCTATTGCGAGTGAGCTGTTTGCCATTGTCTATTTGCTCCCACCAAGTCAACCTATTGTAGACACCCTGATCATCTGAAAAAGGTGTTCCCTTCTTCCAGTGAAAGCACTGATAAGTAACCTAGACCAAAGATGAGAAAATTCACCACATTTGCATACAGAATACAAGCTCTATCCTAGCAGATACAATGACCTAGAGAAAGTTAACTGTCGGTAAGAGTTTGTTTATAATGAAATCAATAAAGGAACTACTTGGGACCGATAAGCAGAGTCCACATAAAAATATAATAAGGCGATGCTGATAAAGTAGTTTGTACGCACTCAATTGACTGTAACCTGTGTGTTGTTGAATAATTCCAATATCATCCATGACCACAGAGAGATTCCTTTATTTTATTTTATTTTTGTTTGTTGTTTACATTCCTTTATTTATTCATATATAAGCTTTATCTTATCATAATTTACCAAAAATAGAAGAGTGCTAACTTGTTCGTGCACATAAATTAACAAATTCAACACTGTTAAAATGTTATCTAAATGTTTAATCATATCATAGATTCCACAAGAACCAGATAACTGCATAACTGGTTGACTTTTCTACTTAACTAGTAATTGCACCCATGCGATGCATGAAAGATATAATTGACAATTATTTATTGAATAAGTTGTAAAAGTACAATATCCGACATAAATTGGGCATTCATATATAATGAAAAATACTCAAAAAAAGTAAAATATAAAATTGCGACTTGCATATTTCTTTTAACAGCTAATTATTCATTCTCTAATTTTCTTAGTCTATTTAAGCGAAGTAAGATATGAACATGTAACTTATTCTGTACTTTACAATTTTGATTTGATAACTGAAGTCAAGTTTACGGTTTTTTAATTTCAAAAAGTTGAAATGTTTACAATTTTCAAATCATAAAATGAAATAAAGAGACTAATAGACATTTACAGAATTAATTTTTCGACTCCCCGTATAGCACAATAAGAATTTTTTATTAAATATCTTAATGCAATAATTGATATTTAAATATATTAAACAAATATTTCATTTCATTACATTACATTACATGCAAAAAAGAAAATATATTACGAACAAATTTACCAAACATTTTAAAAAATAAAAAACTGTTCAAACTTAAATTAAATATCACAATTTGTTAAACTTATATGCAGTCCTATATTTAAATGATGTAACAAATAAATAATATGAAATACAAATTTTAATTAAATTTTATTGAATGAATATTACAAATATAATTAACTTTATATACAAAAAATCATCATACATCTCAATTTATAAATGGGAGTTTAACCCACAAGATATAAGACTTTATCACTTATTCGTATAGAACTGATTCTTCGAAAATTATTTTTTTCAATGTTCATTCTCAACTCCACATTCTTAAAACTCATTTTCCACAATTGCACACACTATTTTTGTGCATGCTAAATAAACATGTTGACCAATTCTATTTTTAAATAGAATGATTTTACTAACACCTTCTATTTTACAAATTGAATCAATGAGTTTATTGGAACCTAAAGTTGTATAAAATTAAATGATTTAATTGAATGTATTTAGAAAGATTGAATATTTATTATTTCTTTCAATTTGATAAGAAAAAGATTCAAAATTAATCATTTAGGTCAAATTGAATTTAGGTAAGAAATTATGGGTATCATTTTATGACTTAGATGAAATAAATTAAAAAGATTGGATGTTGGAAAATGTAAAAAGTATAAGTAAAACTTTTACATTTAGTATTTGAAACGATTTTACGAATACTATGTTTAGAATTTGCTCTCATTTCTTAGTTTGTATTAAATTTTTCGTTGAAATCTTGGATTTGACACTTGCATATTTTGACTTCAAAATAATGCAATAATTATCAAAAGAAAAAAATCTATAATTTGACTTTTTATAGATTTTTTTTTCACAAATCCATAAATCATTTATTACATGCATTAATTGAACCTTCCTAATTCATGTATTAAAATAAATTGATAAAAGTTAGAAATTTCCTAAAATGGCAAGTGAAAATGGGCGGGAAACTATGTGCGTAAAATGGTGACGGTTATCTTATTATTATATATGTATATTTTCAGCTGGTAAATAAATCATTCTCCTAGACTATCACCTCCATTAGACATAAAAACAATATTTTGCAGTTACAATCAAAATGTTATAGAAAGGTTTAATCAAATGCTATATAAATATTTTATCAAATCATAGATTCCATATCCCCACTAAACATCAAAAACAATATTTTGCAGTTATTATTCATAGAAAATGTTATATAAATGTTCAATTAAATTATGGATTCCACAAGAACTACAATCGTTATATAAATGGTTAGCTTGTCTACTTAATTCTCAGCTGGTAAATTATTCTCCTCCACTATATATAAAAACATTAAAATCAGATTAATAAACCAGTCTATCGTTACTCAGAAAATACATAAAACCTTTCAGCACACGTAAAATTGATTAAACCAAACCCCTAACAACAAAAAGCAATATACCCGCGCCCTAACATCACAAATAAACATAATCAATAAATCGACATATATAGATGTGTACATAAATCAGAACGTACGAGGAAATGGGAGAGATGAACAATTGTCCATGCCATGCCAGGGGAACAACCGAAAACGGAGAGCACAACCAGCCACGAGAAGAACAATATTAGGATGTAGGTGGTCCACACACCGGGGTACGTGAACCACTCCGTATTCCGATTCATATCCGTCGGCGGCACCGCCTGAACATACATTTTCGCCATCACAAACCACGTTCCTCTAGAAATTTTGAATCCAATCACTAATTTCACGCTCCTTCTTTCCTTCCCCCTTCCAAAATTGATATCGTACGACACTTTTGTTTGTGGATTAAACGAGTTGGAATTTGATTAGACGCAAAAGTAAAGGCAATGATATTTGCGTGAGTGCCCCTTCCCCTCTCTTTCCTAAAGATGTATATAGGTGTACAGTCATATCTATTATCTAGTCTAGTGATAATTTTTTTTAATAAGCATTTGTTTTATAATTGGCTCTTATAAGTATTTTTTATAAATATCGATATATCAATATTTTGTTAGTTTTTTTTTTTTTTTTTTGAAAAGTAAAAAATATTAGACGAAATCTTTGACAAGTTAAAATTGTTGATTTTTCAAAATAATGGACCAATGAGATTATAAACATTTTTTAACAAACAGATGATGTTGCCTTCAATTTTTGTTTTAGCCCCTCTTTGGCAACTCATTATAATAAGAAATTATTATAATTTATAATTTACACAATCTTTTAAATCACTTTTTAACCACATATATTTTTCTCCAATTTTTGACCACAAAATTCAAAAAAAAATGTTGACCGCCCATTATAATGAGCAGCCGAAGAGTTACTTATTTTTGTCTACACAAGACCATTTATAATGATGAAAGATTTTCCAGTACAGAAGCCCCTGTCTGAAACTAATTATTTAAAAGAATATGGTTTGTAATAATTAATTTTCGGGAAATGTGTGGTTAAGCCTCTGTTTTGAAACTTTTTTACTAAAATTATTTTTTAATTACATATATTTTCTAAAATCACTTTTTAATCACATATTTTACATCAAAAACATCATCTTTTTTGTTTATAAGCAAAAAAAATTATCAAACAAAAGCTAAAAAATAGGAAATCTTTTTGCATTTATGTGTAAATTATTTTTTTAATAGAATGTGTGGTTTAAAATGAATTTTGAAAAATAAAATAAAATTTCAAAATAATTGGTACAAATAAGGGCATATGACACAGATAATATTTCTATTAAAAATTGATAGTTATTTTACATGTAAAAAAATTACATCATTATTATATTAAAAAGTTCGCTTAAGCTTAAGCTTAACTTTCCATGCTTTAACATTATTTTACATGTAGTCTTCGCCTAGCTCTTTCTAGGTTCATAAAAACTTGAAATTCGATATTTCATCTTATCACATTTTACGATTTTTAAAATGTTGTTCATAATGTATGTAATCTACTACATTATAATATTTTCAATTTTCATCTTTTTTTTCTTAGAGAGAATTAAAACAGTTCAATGTTGTAAGATCGATAAACCCGTCACGAGCCGGATGACCCCTCAAATTCGATAAATTACTCGGGTTGACTTAGGAAACCCAATCGACTCGGACCATGGTTGACCCATATCTTTTTATTTATTTATTATTTTTTAATATTATTTTAATATTCAGATCGATCTTCTAATTCTTGACCCAATCTCTCGATCAAGTTAATGGTCATGTCGGGTTTTAGAACATTGTCATTAAAATAAAGAACTCAAAACAATTGTCAATCATCTTTATGGTGCTTTTTATAGTCTCATTTTGTTTGTTTGAGCAAGATTATTTGAGCAATTTTTTTTTCACTTTTCTTTTTAAGAATTTTAGGTTAAAAAGTAGGAACAAATTATTGGTCATATGCAAAATTATTTTATTAAGAGAATGTATGATTGAAAATGAATTTAAGAAAAACAATTTTCAAATAAATTGTGTCAAACAAACTCTTATTTATTTATAAATAAGTTTATAAACAACACATTTCCTCAAAAGTCTTTTACCAAAGGCTAAACTATATTTTGGGTTGCTTTTTCCTAAGAAAGAATGAAACATTTGTGCACAAAATTGACTAATCTTTATATTTTAGGAATTCTCTTTACGTTAAGATAGGATGTATTACTTGGCTACTTTAGCAATTTAATATGAATACATAAGCCAAACTCTTACTACTTGATCATTAATTTAGAGGGTTCATTCAATTTAGATTTTAAAAGACATTTTAAAAAATTTGAAAAGTTTAGATGTATTCAATTTAAACTTTAGAGATTTCATAAAAATATTGAGGTATTTAATATAAATTCTTACTGCTTGACAATTAATTTAAGGGAAGTTTATTCAATGTAGATTTTAAAAAAACTTTTAAAGATTTTAAAGGATTTGAAAAATTTTGTTGTATTCAATTTATACTTTAAAGACTCCATAAAAATATTTATGTAATTAATATAAATTTTAATGGACTTTCTCAAAGTGCATAAAAGTCATGATGTATTATATAAAGAATTTTAAAAGTCTTTAAAAGTCATGTGTTATTCAAAATGTCCATGACTTTTAAAAATTCCTACAAAATATTCTATATACTAACTTCTAAATAAAAAGTTCAATCACAAAATTTATTAATTTGTTTCTCATTAACCACCAAGATTTTGAAAGACTTTCAAAAAAATCTTCTAAGTTGTAATTTTGTTTTTTCTATATTTTTCTTTCTTCTTTCATATTATTTTTAGAAACCTTAAACATACGAGTAAACAAATTATTATTTTTCTTCTCTTCTCTTCAACTCGTTATATTTTTTTTATTTTTAATATTCTTTCTTTATATTTTGGCTATCTTCTTTTTCATAGTTTTCTTCAATTTTTCGATGAAAATAGATCCAATTAAAGTTTTATAAGATTTTATAGAAAATAATAATTAAATTGTATCAAAACAAATAATAATTAAGTAAAGTGAATCTAAATTTTTTTCCAAAAATATTTGAATATTAAAAAATATTAATTAAAAGTTAATCAAAATCTGTAAAACTTTGTATATTCAAAAAAATGTATGAATATAGTACAATTTTTATGTTGATCATGATTTTATTTTTCCCCCATTTTTTATCAAAATGTTTCTAACTATTTATCTCTAAAGCCACGATTTTTTTATTCACTCAACACACACACACACACACACACACACACACACACACACACACACACACACACACATATATATATATATATATACTTTTCCTAAATATATTTTAAAATGAATGAGATATTGAGGAAAAGTAAAAAAATATAAAATAAGTTTTTACATTTGATCTTCGGGACGCTTTTACGAACAAAGTGTTTATAGTTTGCTCTCCGTTGTTATCTTGTATTAAACTTCTCGTTGAGATCTTCATTTTAACACTTATAATACATATTTTTCAACTTCAAAATAATAAAATAATTATTATTATAAAAAGTAGTTTATAAATAGTATTATAGATTTTAAATAATATAATTTAAAATGAATAAGATATTGAAAAAAAAGTAATCTAGCATAATCTAGCATATGTCATAATTCATTTTCATGCATATAGGCTATCTATGGTTATGCTAAACAAATTATCACCATATTTCCCCCATTTTGGCATAAGCAAAAAGGCGGTATCTATCCTTTAATCATGAGCATGAGTTTGATAAGCATAATGATGAAGTACAAGAGAATATTTGATTGTAATTATATTCCCCCTTAGTAAAACAGCTATAGCATGGTCTCATAATTACATTTCTCGTTATAAGAATGATATCACAATAGCTTAAGATCATAATATGTCATATGGGAATCAATAAATCACACTTATTCCCCTTTTTGACTTCATAAAAAAATAGGGTCTAATAAAGATTTCCCCCTTAATCAAAGCATATGTGCGAAGCCATATAGGAGAGAGACCTAGACGATACCAAGGTATTATGTTGCATACCATCAATAAATAAAGTTCATCCTTTAACATCGATGTAAAATATTAATGTAACCATCAAGTCTCAAAATTACATATCTCTTTAATGAGGCGTACATAGAATAAGTTTAACTTATTGAATATATAGATCATGTATAGTGTGAATGAGTTCGATGTATATAAAGTATAAGATAGTTAATCCATAGTGTCAACTAAATGGGATTTTGAAAATTGTCATTTGACTTGTATAAGCAAGTGATCTATTTTTAGAATAAACATGTATATCGATAAGATCCCATTTCACTTTCCCCACATAAAAATTTGGCATGAATTCCCCTTAACTGGTCGAAATCGATAAGAATGCTATCTTATCACGTGCTTTAACATCGTTACAACACCATGTCAATACATAATAACATCATTCTGAAACATATGATGCACAACATATAATTATAACTTCATCCTAATGAGAACATAGACATAATTGACATGAAAAATATAGGCTTGAGTCTTAGAAATACAATTAAAAAGAAAACTAACCAACTTGAAAATGCTTTTGAACAAGTACTTTTCAAAATGTAAAGAAATAGAAGAGACTTCAATCATCTGCCGGCAGAGGAGGGCCTTGAAGATAGATTGAGTACATATGTGCGAAGAAGGCCTCTTGGGGCGAGTGCATTTGCTCCATCCTTTGCTCAAGTGCGTCCACACGACTATTTATTGTAGTAGCTAGAGAATCAATCGACCATGTAAGAGGTTAAATTGATCTTCCGAGATGTATCGAGCAGGGGGTGGTGCGACTTGTGGAGTTCGAGACCTTTGTCTCGATCTAGGGGAGCCATCGCCATCGCCGCCACCATCATCATCACCCTTACCCTCACCTTCTTCTATATTCATTTCTTCTTCAGCCTCTTCTTCGGTGAATGGCCATATAGTAGGCCTAAAAGCGTTGTCGAAACCCTAAGTATTGCACACCTATTGTCCGACACCTCGAACAATTTTCATGCATTTTAGAGTATTTATGTTAACAACATCGGTGTTCTTTGGTTTGAGAATGGGCTCATTGTCTACGGGTACGTTGAAATGATTGAAAATCTTAGTGAAGATCATGCCGTAGGTCACCCTAAAACTCGAGGGGATGAATGAACATGATGAAGATACTGGATGAAAATGTATGGGAAATCTAGTTTTTGACTGACAAGAAGAGAATCAAGAATGAATAGGTCGAGATGATTAATTTCATCATAATGACCACTTCGGGGTACAATTGCGTGAGCAATTGCACGATGAAGGACTTTACATGGAATAATTAAATGATTGAGGTTCAAGGTCATGGTGGTGAGTGGTCTGGCAGTGACACGACTACACGCTTCAAGTTCATTGTATCCCTCAAACCTAATAGGATTATCACATACTTGTAAACTTAGAAGGTTTTGAATAAGTACGTGGGTGATTGTGATCCGTTTGTCCTTTACATGACTTACTATCTCATCTGAATAGAAGGTAGAAGGGCTAAAGAATTCCCAAATTGTAACGTCCCAAATTCTGTTAACTTGGGACGCCACGAAAGTCCAAAAATCCTGTAAATAAGTATTTTCAATAAACGCCAAAATGCGTAAATAATTTTTTTTAACAACTATAGCAAATTAGAAACAAGATGCGGAAACATTCTTTAAATAATTTATTTACAACCAAGTGTCAACACCAAGTATAATAAGCAAAATGCCAAAATTTGTAAAAATACTAAAATTTAAGATTTAATTGAAACTGAAGACCAACTATTAAAAATGCTTGTTTCAAAATTTATAAATTTAATGGCCTATCATTTTATCAAAATTTCCCCGCTCATTGTCATGCATCACCAAGTTCATTAACCTGAAAGAGTGGAAATAGTGGGGTGAACATAATAAATTATACTCAGTGGAGATACAGCAATCAGTCCAAGTTAATTTCAAATATGAAATCAAATTATGAATATAATATCAATGAAAACTTTCCTTTTAAAAATGTACGGTGGGACATCTCCAAGGACCCAATTTCGATCCCGGACCTATTTACGGTCCCTGACAACATGTATTAGCGCTAAATAAAATCGTGCACTGTGAGACAACTCCAATGACCTAATTTCGATCCCGGACCTATTTACGGTCCCTGACAACCTTTTTCAAAACATATAAGCATTACGTCACAATTAAAATCACACATTAAGAAATATCATGGACAAATAACCACAATTGCTTTAATGTAAACATCACCTCAAAGTCTAGAAATTTTTCTTGGAATTGAATGGATGTAAGTTAATGTACTTTAAACTTTTCCCGCGACGTCGTCTAGCAAATAACAATTTGAATAAACATAATTTAGATTACTATGTTTGAATTAAAACATTTAAGGACTTGATTGAACTTTTAAAAGTAAAGGTAATGAGTAATTTGAAAAGTCTTTAAATTACTTAGGACCTAATTGTCAAAATTGGAAAGTTTGGAGCCAAGTTGATGAAATCATAAAATACTTTTAAAATTTAATTTGAGGAATACTTAGGTGGCATTCTGTTTGTATTTTATTTTATATTTTTATTTTCAAAAATGTTTTTTATTTCCTATTTTTATTTTTGTTTTCAAATTTGCTGAAAACGCGTTTGGTTTATCATTTCTGAAAACTATTTTTGAAAATGAAAAACACGTTCTTTTTGAAATTTTGCAGAATACTACTTAAATTATTTTTAATTAATTTACTTGTAGAAAACTACTGGCTCAAACTTAAATTTTCTTTCACAATACACTGAAAATAAGGTTACATGCAACACACTAATGTGAGTATTAAGAGTATTAACACAGCTTGGTCAAGTTCGAGAATTGAGGAAGCTCTAATTCTATTAAAATCCAGAAAATGCAAATTCTTTTAAAACCACCAGAGTCCATTTATCAAGACATTTTTTTTAAATATAACAAGAAGAATTTTCTCTTAATTTTTTTTTTGTAATGTTGATATTGAATTCAATAAAACTTTATTTAAACTTTGTTTCAAGTTAAGATAATTCTTAAAAAAAATAATAATAAATAATATTTATTTAGGCTTAGTTCCAAGTTAGGATAATTCTAAAAAAAAAACCCTTCCAAAACGCGTTTTCCGCGTTTTGAATATTTTTTGTCCAAAATGTTTTTTCGAAAATGGTAAAGAGAATGCGTTTTTAGTGTTTTCGAAAATAAAAACAGAAAACGACATCAAAACAGTAAAGAGAAAAGAGTCACTTTGAGGAAGTTGAGAGTTGTTAAAATGGAATAGGGGACTAACTTAAATATTTGGCAAACTTCTCGGATTTAAAAATCAAATTTCCAACATTTATAAGTAAACAGTAAACTCCCATCCCCATTTTACATCTCATGTGATCGACAATGACAAAGAAGAAATGTGCTGGTTGATTTCGAAATGGGTCTAACGGCTTCAATGATATTTCAAAGGTTTCCGGCCAAAATTAGGGTGGACAGCTTGAGATGGACGGCTTAAGGCAACAGAAACTCAGTCGAGAGGAAGAATAAAGATTGGGCAGTGAGCCAGTGACTTATGGGCATAAAAATCCGACGTTAAGGCAGCTGCTCCGGCAACCCATTGCCAAAAAATCCATGGTTTTTAAGTGTTAAAGTGTTCACATGGAGGGAGTGCATAAGTAATGGTAGTTAAATTCTTGGATTGAAAAGTGAGGGAGAGACCGAGAGAGCACTGCTTATTTGAAAATTTCATTTTCCTCCTTTTTTTTCTTTTTTCTTTTATAAATTACAGATAATATAATTTCAAAATGAAAATTGAAAGCTATTTTCGAAAAATTTACCTGTTGAAATTGTAAATGACAGAACGTTGGAGTTGGACTCAAAAACTTGAATGGGCGAACTTTTCAGGCTGGAAGAAGTAGTTTGCAATGCCTTGTGTGAGATATCAGATAGATGATTATCAAGGAAAGATGAATGATCCAAGAGTTGAGAGATAACTTCCGTGAGTGAGAGGTGGAAATGCCTGGTTTTTCTTGTGCAAATTGTTTCAGCCGAGAGCGAATGAGAGTTTTGAGGTGATGACTGATTTTGTTGGTTACTGTTGAACCCTAATATTTGGGTTAAAATTCAGAATTTTGATATAGTTTAGACTTTGGCCAATATTGGTCTATACTTTGGGCTGACCATGAGACTTAAACTTGGGCTTGAGGAGTATTGGACTAAAGACAATTTAAAATAGATGTTGAGTATAAAATATGACCCGGTAACAATAATCAAATTTAAAGATTAAAAATTATTTTGAATTCTTATATTAAATGTTTTGCTAGACAACTCGACTGACCTAAAATAAATTCTAAATCTTGACGAGAATGTCGTAGCAATACAACTTAAATTAAGAAATTTCATTTTCAAATTCGGGTCGCTACACTAATTAATCTAGGGTAGGCATTTTCCGAAATCGATACTACATTTTTCCAACCTACACCTTCAAATAATTTTCGATATTAAACGAAGGGACTTGGGGATAAAAACCGAAGAAATCGATTGACTTATCAATGAGAATTAAGTGATTGGAGAAGAGGTAGGGCAATGATGTGTCAACTTCGACATTTGATGAGCATGCTTCTCCATTCTTTGATTTCTTCCTTGGAGCCCTTTCGCAAAGATTCGCATTTTTCAAGATAGAGTTCGAAATTCCGGATTTTTCAAGTATGAACAATTGATATTGAACTTTTGAAGATTGTTTAAAGTAATGAAAGTGTGTTGGTAGAGAATGAATGTAACAAGATTCTTGAAGGATTTTTTTGAAGATTTAGGAGTGAAATTTTCGATTTTTCAAAGGTTTGAAAGAGAGGAGTTTTCGAGATTATAGTGAAATTGGTAGAAGAAGATCGGACCTAGGGTTTTGTTTTTGGGAAAAAATGGAGAAGAACACATGATTTAAGATGGCTGAACCGCGCAACTTTCGATTGACCGAAACTCTGCAAGTGAGAAAAAGCGAGGTTGCAGACACTTTCGGCTGAAAATTGTTCGACCAAAATAATGCAAATAAAAAATTCACATAAATTTCAGTTCAATCATACATTTAACATAAAATAGCCTCATATTTCAGATTCATACCCATGCCTCTTTTTAATATGAGAAATTCTTATGAAAAAAACTTGTTCGTGTGAATCCCGCAAGCGCACGGGATCGTTGACAAGTAATAATTGTGATGAGTTGAGAATATCAGTCCCACGAGGAATAAGTTTTAGTCTTAATTATCAGTTTATCGTCGATTCAATTATTTGAAACGATTAAAAAAGATGGTTTTGTTTGTTTGTCTATTCTAACTAAAAATTGCAATGAATAAATAAAATAAAGAAGATAAAAAATGTTGGATAGTAAATATGAATGTGGAGCATGTATTGGAATCAGAATCCACTTGTTACCATTTATCTCAATTCAAAATTTTGTAATTTAAATCATTCATGCGTTGCTTGATAATCAATAATTCACATGCAATTAATTTTCTTTTCCAAAACAAATTAAATATATCCTAAATATGAAACGAATCTGTTCCTAGTCCGAATACGATGTTTACAACGCATTAAATCAAACAATTATCAATTAGATTACACATATCATAGTGTTATTCCTTACATCTAATGTTCATGTATTGATCATGCAATGTTCCAATTTATTGTAACTTATCCAAGACTACAATAAGCAACGATATATTTAATTGGTGGTCAATCAATCAAATAGTAGAAATAAAGCATTCAATATCAATCAAGACAACACAAGAAATTATTAAACTACTAGTTATCGAATTGAAATAAATTAATAACAGGTTTTATCTTCATCTTCATCCAATACATAAAAGATATTGGCCTAGCATATTTATTGATGAATAATCAATAATAAAATTGATAGACATCACCCGGTTGAATGCGCGAAAGAAACTGGAATTCTGCTCCGTTTTATCACCAGTCGGTAGTCGTCCAACCTTGAATTCCTCTACAAAGCTGCTGGATTCTTTTATACCTCAGATCCAGCCGATCAGCAAGTATTCTGCCTTATGTATATGTATAATCCAAGAATTTTCTCCTCCCCGTCGAAGTCACTCCTAGCCGAGTCCTTTTCTTCAATGGATATATGTATATAATCAGCCCCAATCACTCCCTTTTTACCCAAGGATTCACCAGACTTCTCCTTTTAACTCCTCCCCAAAGCTCCACCAACCACCAATGTACTTGTGTATATATGTATATGTTTGTCTCCACTTGGCTCTGTTCACTGATATCTCGCTATGCGAGATATCCCCACGAGTGTACGGGATCGTGAAGAGTAATAAGTGGACCAATGAGTCCGAATTGTCGTTCCCTCAAAGACTGCTATTAAGTATCGAAATGTTTTAGTTCTAAACCCTATTTGAACGGACGAAAGAATTTGAGATTTTAAAATTAAAACTACGAATTAAACTAAAGAAATTAAAAAAATGCAGAATTTGTTTTGTTTTTAAAAATGATTATAATGTAGTTGGGATTCCCGATTTCACCTAATCAATTATATTAACTACAATTCCAGTTTTATTTTATAAATATGCATTCAGTCGAAATCACTAATTTAAATTAAAATTCTTCTCTCGAATTTAAATCAATTCTACCTAAATAAGTCAACCATGTATCTCTACAGAGGGTTCGAATATTCCTTATCTAGATGCATAACACACAAGAATTCACACACGATTGCAGTAATAACAAAAATATATCTCTATCTCTTGTTCAATTACCGGATTTATTAGTTAGATCTATGTTATTAACTCACCTCTCGGATTATGAAAATAACACATTGAATCATGAATTAGTGGCCAGTTAACTCATGCATTAAACACAATAATAAATCAACACATGCAATGAATCATTAAAACAAAGGAATATGAAATTAAAATAATCAACTATGATACATTGTTCATCCCAACATTGAATTTAGCTACACATCATAATTAAACAACAAAAACAATGAAATATAGCGTTTATTGAAAATAACCTAAGAGAATGAAAAGTTTGCACCAAGTATCGATTCTCCACGTGATCTTCAACTCACTCCCCCTTGCTATCCTTGAATCTCCCAATATTTGAATGATAAAATATAAGTTTTCGCTTGTTCTTAGGTGAGGCAAATGTTCTGATTTCGTGCCTCTTATGTTCTACATATAAGTATTGGAGAAACCCTAGGTAAAAAGAGGAGAAAACCTGATGAATTTCGCCCAAAAAGCCTAGTCCCGGCCCGGTCGGAACCGCGCGATCGCATGATAAAGGGTAAAACAGTCTGGTCATATTTTTGAGGCAACGCGCTATATTCTCTAGCGATCGCGTGGAAGGATTTATGTGTAAGTTCCCTTCTTTTCACGTTTGTATAAGAAAGTCCCTACCTTTTAATTTCCTCTTTGATTCTCAACTTTCAATTGAAGCAATTTAGTCCCCAGACTTTAGATTCTTCTCAATTTGCTCGTTTCATCTTTCTAATTCTTTAATTTGGTCATCCAACTTCTGTTTTATTCACTTTAGCAATATACTTGTTTCCCAGTTGTTGTCATAAACCCTTCAACTGCTCCAATTAGCTCCATTTAGCATCTAATTGTGTCTTTCTCCCATTAATTGCTTCATTCTTCATCTTTTGAGATATTTTTTGCAAAGTAAACAAATAAACACAAATTGAATAGCATATATCTTAAAACGACAATAATATATTCTAATTTAGACATATAAATAAGTGTATAAAATACTCTTATCAGGCTCCTAAAGTCAGTTGCCCCCTCCCTGAATATGGCTCTATCAATTTTGTGGGAGTCCCTTCTTTTCTTCTTAATTCCTCCTATATATACCCAGCTGACTTCCTTAATTCTTGTTGAACAATGAGATATATATATGTATAAAACTAGTCAGCAAGTCCTAAAAGCCGTCCACTTCTTTGCCAACTAGATCCACCTCCAATTCACTTTCTTGCAATTGATTTAAGGGCCCAATTAATATTAATTTAGAGTTTACTTTTTAGAGCTTCAACTCTTTCTAAAATTTAAGTTGGTGATTGACTCTCTCCAATTGTACAATCAAATCCTTTGCATTTTTATTCTTCACTTCATCTATGAATTATTCCCAATTTAATCATTTTTGTACGATTTTAGTCTATTTTCTTCGTTTTGCCTCCAATTGCATCCAAAATTGAGTTTTTCCTAAAACAAATAAATACAACACATAATCAGGAATATCATATGCTAAAACAGTTACAATTATCTAAATTTAAAGCTAAGATAAGTATGAAAAACGTACTTATCAATCGCTTTTTATCAAAATTGTTGATTAATTGCTCTTCAATCATGATCAGCCAAAATCCAAGAAGTATCACACTATTTTCTTTGCTACCTACAAAAATATTTCTAGATTTTGTTCTTTGGTACCACATGAATTTGGGTCCTTCGTGGTTAGTGTGAGTGGACTTTTGAATCCTTCTTTGATTGCTTGTAAAATGTATCCTCTTTTTAATCAAGTAATTTGAAGTTATATGTCCATCTTTGTTGTAAAAATCACATATAGTGGGGTGTGAGAATTTGATGCTTTATCAAAGAAGCGTTTGACAAACTTTTGCTTTAAATGTGGTTTAAATCAAATTCCTTCTTTGTTGAAAACACATTTTTGTTTACAAGCATTAAATTAAAAATTTTCTTTCCTTGTGTGAATTTGTAAACAATGTTTGTCAAGTCTAAAACTTTTTTCTTTTAAAGAACAATTTTCTTCAATCAATGAATTGTGATCAATCTTTTTTTTCCTCAAACTCATTTTGAAGAATTGAAGGTCTTTCTACTTAATTTTTCAATAATTTGTGCATTTCAAGAAGAGTAGAGTGTTTGAAAATAAGTTTTTCAAATTCAACAATTATTACATCATAAGAGGTAGATAATTCATTGTATGAGGATTTATCAGTAAAATTTACCTCATCTTCAATAGCCATGAAGTACATGTTGGCCACTTCATCTTGGATTTCATCATCATCTTCATTTTGCTCATCACCACTTTCATCCCAAGTAGTTTGCAGAGCTTTCTTTTTGAAGAATCTTTTCTTGCTTTGACATTCGGTACTTTTGTGACCTGGTTTGTCACAATTATAGCAAACAATCTTTTCAGAGTTTTCATCTCCCTTTTGGATTCGATAATTTTTGTGAAAGCCTCTCCATTTCTTGACAAGGAGAACAAGATCATCAAGTTCCTCATCACTCATGTTTGAGTTAGATGAGTCTTTACCATGTGATGATTTTAAAGCAATTTCTCGTTTGACCTCTTTTTTTCCTTTTCTTGTCTTCTCCTTTGTTTCGGTATTGTTGAGCTCATAAGTTATCAATGTTCCATAAAGCTACTCCAATGGATATGTGTTGACGTCTTTTGTGTTATCGATCAACATTCTTAATGGATTCCAATCTTGGGAGAGAGATCTAACTACTTTACTCACAAGTTCACCATCAGTAAATTTATAATCAAAGCCTTTGAGACCATTAACAATATCGGTAGACCGAGCAATCATGCAAGTAATGGGCTTATCTCGTTTCATAAATAAATTTTCAAAATCTTTAAATAAAAGATTTATCTTAGTTTCTTTCACTTTGCTTGTACACATGTGTGTGATTTCTAAAGTATGTCAAATATCAAAAGCTGAATCACATGTACTAATATGATTAAAATCATTTTTATTCAAAGCACAATAAAGTATATTTTTGGCTCTAGTATTTAAAGATAATTTTCTTCTGTCATCATCATCATAATATTCCTCTCTAGGTTTTGAAATAGTTTGATTCGATTTTCCATCAACTTTAATAACTTTAGTAAGCTTATGTGGACCTAATTCAATTACTTCCCAAACATTATAATCTATTGATTGAATAAAAATCATCATTCTAGCCTTCCAGTAATTATAATGTGTGTCATCAAAGAAAGGAGGACGATTTGTAGAATGCCCCTCAAAATTATAATTAGCCATTAACTCAAGATTGTAAAATCTTTTAAAAATGAGCACGTAAGTTCTGATACCAATTGTTAGCCCGAGAGTAACTAACCAAGACAGAGTGAATTGATTTATAAAACTTTTTCAATAAATAATCTCAAACGTAAAATCAATAAGTACAAGTATGAACACTTAATGTTGTAAGTAACTTAACTATCAATGTAGTGAGCTATAAAAGTGTAAACTTAATTGATAAAACAAGTATAGCACTTAGAGATAGAGTTGCAAAATATAAATTGATAGAGTAGAGTAAGTGCAATGTAAGTAAGTAAAATGGATAAAAAGATGCAACAAACGCGATTTAAATAAGTTTAATCAACCAATGTGATCTACGTCCTTTGTTACCGAGCTCTCCGTCACGAGTAAAGCAAAATCCACTATAATGGTAACTTACAACAAGGAGTATCAAATCCTTAGGTGGCTTACAACAATGAGTACCTATCCTTAAGTGGCTTACAACAAGGAGCACTTAATTTCAACAATCGAGTTTTCACAAGGCTCTCGAAACCAAAAAATATAATGGATTGAATTACAATTGAATTAAATCTCTTGACAAATGCTATACTCAAATTAAGTTTCAAGAGAGTTAGGCTAACACTTCAATAGATAGCAATGAATTAAGCTCAAGTGTTAGAAGACAAACTTTGAAGCAAATGATAATGAAAAGTTCAATGCAATCAAACAAAGTTTTCCAAAGAATATAATCTCTTATTTAATGATTGAATCAAATTAAGTATCAAGAGATGCCACATTTGAATAATCGACAATAAGTTAAGCTCAAAGTGTTTAAGTAATGGAACTTTGACAAATAAAATGATAATGACAAGTATAGTACAAATAATCAAAGTTCCTTAATTGGAAATTCTCTTTTTAAAGATTAAAACAAATTTAGAACAAAGAGAAACTTACTGTAACGACCCAAAAAATCATCCTATTATTATATTAAATTGTTCACATTTAGTGGGACTCACTTGAAAGTCAAATAAATTTTTTAATTTATTTGACTTATTTAAGGGCCTATTCGTCATTAAATTAGACTTTTAATTTAGTTGATGTAAACGAAAAATAAATAAGAATAGTAAATATTACTTTAAGTAATTTTATCGATTTAATAAATCGACTATCAATTCCATAATTTGAAAGATATGGATTGAAGTATATGAAAAATACTTCAAAGTGGAA
Source organism: Ligustrum vulgare (assembly GCA_963555705.1). Classification (NCBI taxonomy): domain Eukaryota; kingdom Viridiplantae; phylum Streptophyta; class Magnoliopsida; order Lamiales; family Oleaceae; genus Ligustrum; species Ligustrum vulgare. Next base: position 35,786,073 of record OY743171.1, on the reverse strand, counting down.
CTAAGAAATTTTCCCATCGTCGAAAAATAATAGATCAAAGTTAATCCGTAAACTTATTGATAAAAATAATAGTAATTAAAGTAATATAATAATATATATAATTATAAGTTTAGACGTGACATATTTTTTTATATATATTATTATATTATTTATTAACGAGGAATTATTCGTATAATTTCGGGACGCGTAAATTCTTAGATTTGTTATATATCTTGAATATTCGAGAATACCATCATATAGAGCATTGAATAACCTTCAAAATGGTATATTGTAGACACGTATTTGGTTTCCGTAAGTGTCTCAAATACTTTAATAAAGAAGGTTGGCATTCGAAATGTTAGTTTTAAACAACCTATTTTGACAAGTCGCAACTTTTGCTATGATTGACCATATTGCATTTCGGCAAGGATATGAGAAACTAAATCGTGAGTATTTTAGAATGGTATATTAAAAGTTCAATTTTAATGATAATAAGATTATCGAAAATTAAGACCAAAGTAACAATTTGAAAAGAAATCAAAATAAAATTGTTTTAAGTGGTAAACTTTGAAGATCTATAACTTTTACCTTGGATATCGATTTTAGGATCCGAAAATATTGTTACGAAGTACTCATCGACAAATTCATATTGGTACCAAGAACCCTCTATTTCAACTTCATATAACTCTATAATTTTTTAAAGTCATTTTGGTAGTTTTTAATAATTTATGCGATTTAAATATAAATCTTATATTTTTTGGGACTAAAAGAGCAAATAAAATAATTGAAGCTTAATCCCCGATAAAAATTATAAATATTGGCAGTCGTCAATTGAAATTGCGAAAAAAAATAGAATAAAGGGAAGAATTCCTTTTTTTTTTTAAATGGGGTGGGGGGTCCCCCCCCCCAATTATTTCCGGGGGGTGGGGGGTCGACCCCACCTTTAGGTAAGGTAATTATTATTATTATTTTTTTATTATTATTATTATTATTATTATTATTATATAATCCGATTCATCATATTAATGTTATGAATATTATTTCGGATTTGAGAAGTAGGTTAATTTCTTATGAGGTAAATAAAGCTGGTCAATCTCTTGGTCCATATAATTATTTAGATAAAATATTTTATAATAAGATGACCCATTCTAATTTCATATTATTTAATGGAACCTAATTTAAATTGGTTAGTTGGAATATAATATATTATCACGTGATTAATTTATTGTTTATATATATGATAGATTAGGAGTATGATCATTCTAGTTCGACTCCAAGTGGATATTAGTTGTGCAAAATATTGAGGAATAAAGTCTTGAACTCTAGGATACCTAAGGAATGAGGTAAGTAACAATTCATCTACAATGCAAAAAATAATATTTATATTATTATGTGCTTATATGTGATTATGTGAAGTATATTGTTGGTGCAATATATGTGGAATATGATGTGACAATTGTCTTTATACGGTGAAAGTGTGCGAGACATGATTTGATGATATGATATATTATTAATGCACATGAATATCATTAGAATGCCATATTACGTGATTATATGACGTAAAATTGATGCGTGAAATATATATTGGCAATCATGGACATGGCATGTACATTTTGTGGATTTAGAAGAAGTCCTTCATAAATAATAAATATATGGAGAGAGAATGACGTGGATAATAGTAGAATCGCCCTACGAATGTATCGTACTTTACTTCGCATTTGGATATACACACTCGCTTGAGACTCCCAACGATCATTAAGGGTAGTCGATGACGGGGTGTTGGCGGTCCGGCGCCAGTATACGGGTGGTGTCGGGAGGTCTCTTGACGACCTTGAGATTGCGAATCGGCACGCCGAGCTCCGTATATAATAGGCCAGGCCTGATTGATATAATATAATTTTCGATACAATATCTTGAGTCTCGTTGGGCAACGATGGATACAAACTGTGGAGTCTTAAGTCTCGGTGGCCGACGACGGACCACGGACACTGGAAGGTGCATGTTATCGGCCATGTTGATATTTGAACTCATACGGTACAACGTAGTGGGATTCGGGTCCAAGTAGGAAATGTGAATAAATCGAGATAACGAAAAGCTACGGAGCCTGGGATAAGATAATTGTGAGAAAGTGAATTGAAACTCATGTGTATGATCATGCATATGTTACTTGTTGAGCATTAGCTCACTTAGTTTTGAATCGTAGGTGTGACAATGCATAGATTGGAGGTTGGTGCGAGCTCTCAAATGATAGGACGATTGTGCACTTGGTGCTTGACCGGGGTTCATGGGCCTCTCACCAGGGAAACCAGAAAAAGATCCAACTAATTTGAAATAGTTTTATTTGATTTCAAAATAGTTAAATATTTTTAAATAGCTATTCCCGGCTATCTTACGTTATCTCCTCTCTGTTCCCTGTTTTAAATAGATATTTTTATATTAACTACTACCTATAAAGTTTTTATATTATAGTTAGTTTATTTTGTTTTCTTCTAAATTAAATTCCAAATAATATTTCAGAGAAAAATACTTATTTTTTAATAATGTCCAATTATGCTTTAAAAATAAAAATAAAAATTTATATTTAGAGCGGGTGGATAAAATACTATTTCATTCGTTTGAAAAATCAAAATATGGCAAGAAAATAAATAAATGAATTAAAATTGAATATGAATTTGGGGTGCCACACTTACACTTAATTATAATAATGTGAAGATGTTGAAGAAATTTATACAATGTAAAATCGAAATTCTTCACAAAAACTTTCTTTTAAAAACTTTGATGAATTTTATAAAATAAAGTTTGGATCAATCAATCAAAGTTTTCTAATGAATAAAAACAAAGTAAGAACAATGAATTTCCACAAGAAGGTTTCTCTAAAATCTCTTGTATAATTGTTAAAATTGAAAGCTAATGAGATGATTATTTATAAATCAAGAAAAATGAAATCAGCAACTTTCGGTTGAGTAAGTCGGACATTTCGGTCGACTGAAAGATAATATAGCCGTTACACATTTTCAACCGTTGGACTTTTAGTTGATCAAATATATCATTTCGGTTGACCAAACTTTCGATCGACAGGAAACTTTCGATCGATCGAAATGATTGGATTTTGGAAATTTCATTTTACATCAAAATATTTATTTTTCCAAAATCTAATACATATTATGGGTCAAAAATATTTTTATACAAGTGATAAAATTTTCAAGTAAGTGTCTTGACGCATAAAAATCATTTTCGAGCTCGTTGGATTTCATCGCTAAAGATTGAGAGTGTTATACCTTTATATAGGTTAAATCAATTCTTGAACTTGAACTCTAATTTTGTATGCTTGAATTCTTGATCTTCATGTTCTGATTTCCAACTTGAATCTTGATCTTGAATATCTTTGATTCTTTCTCGATCTTCTTTGCGTCTCATGTGCTTGATCACATTATTTTGATTTATATATTTGAGAGATGATTTTAACATTAAATGATTTGAATATTTATCATTATATGAAATATTTGAAGCACACTTGTTAATAGGTAAAGTTCATCAACTTCATACGATCACTTTTTGACGATCTTGGAGGATCTGGATATAATCAACCAGATTATTAATTGTTGTCTTTTAATTAACTCTCATCATAATTTAATTTTCAATATTTATGTCGTTTCTTTCATATTTCGTTTCGTTTTCAAAGTCTATGTCACCGTATCAATCATGTTTCCAAATTTCTAATATCGTTGAGTATCTATTTTATTGTCATTTAATTTTAATGTTTTGATTATAATAATTTAATTATATGGTAAAAATGATGGTCAATTAGAAATAAAAATTCAATAAACTTCATTAACAAAGAAATAACTATTTTTTCTATTAAAAAAATTAAAATACAGTTTATAAATAATTTTTTTGAGAGCAAAATTGAATTACATTAATCAAATAATCATGTTTTCTAAATAAAAAATTAAAATTGGGGATAAAATTGGAACAAAAGTCAATTTCTAGGGGCAAAAATTGATTTTATATAAATTTGGGGCAAAATTGAGGTAGTTAATTTGTTGCCCCCAAAGAAATAGTGTCTGTACGTCCTACTATCGCTAACTGCAATATGCAGTCCATTTTGTCGTCCTGGTTGGAGATCAAGTCAGACATCAAAATGGGTCTTAGAGCAACTGCAGCCCCGCAGATGCCATTTTGACGCAAGGAACACCTCCAGCCGGGCAGAGCTACAGATGGCGTTGCACTGTAGCAATGCTGATGTTCACGGCAAATGGGTTTTCCCATTTTCTGATTTTTTTTTTCTAGAATATTGGTTTTGTAATTTTTTGTCCATATTTCATTTATTTATTGTCATTTGGTTCTTATAATTTTGTTTACCTTGTTTAAAATATGTTATGTAAAGTTGAATTTGTCCATAATTTTTGTAGTCAAATAAATTTTCATGTTTATTTATATTCAAATGTGGTTAATGATATTTTTTGTGATAAACAAGTAGTAAATAGAAATTGATTACAAAATGTAACACATTAAAATTTGATTGAAAAATGCGACACTTGGGAATAATTGGACCACACCAAATTTTAATTAAAACACAACAAATACATAGTGAATAGAAATTGGTTATTTCAGTAATCTGGCAAATCTCATCAGGAACCACTTAAACCATCGAATAGCGGACTGAATGAGCTTGAGTCGGATTGACTTTCATTCAGTTGTTGTTGGATCATCTTTCGTATAATACGTTGTTGTTCACTCCTTATGAACTCACGGGTTATCGGATCTGATATTGAATCCAAGTTTGTCAATAATATTTTGTTATCCTCTTTATACATTTGTAATTGATAAAAGTTTTGTCTATCAGCCGCTCCCTTTCTTACCAAGTCCTTTCAGCCTTCATTTCATCCAATTCCTTTCCGGTCTCATCTACAATATTTTTTTTTTTGTTTTTGGTCTTCTTCACACCCACCGGCCTTTCAAACTAGGTATCCCCAGCATTCACGTCCTCCATGTTTAGAGAAAATGATTAAAGTGCAGGGGAAGAGGGAAAGCCGGCTAGTGGGCAGTCTGGTTCATAAGATGTAAAAGCATTTGAGGATGTTTGAAAATCATTGCGTGAAACACTCGGAGTCGGAGAGAATTTCTCAATATCCTTTAGTAGGAGCCACAAATGATCAAATTTGAACATGCCCTTATTATTCGGGTCTTGTGCGTATAGCATTTTGGCTCTGTCTATCTGTAAGACATGTTACGAAAAGGTTAATCAGTAAAGTATGAATTTAAAGATATATATTAAATATGAATGCCTACAATGTCTTGCTCCGATGCGCCACTCAGATGTAAATTTTCTACTTGACGAACACAGCCTCGCAATTTTGAGACGACCTTCGTAATTTCACCCATACGCGTTGAGATGGATCTTTCTGGTCAAGGATTCATGTGGGCCGATTTAGTGTTATTGTATGCTTCGGCCACACATTGCCATAACTTCGAACCTTTTTGGCGAATATCGATAATGGGATCCTGGGAGATGTCTAAGTACACATGAGTCAAGTGGATGTCCTCATCCACTATGTAACTAGCATTTCGTTTGCTTGAAGACATTTTTATGTTGCAGAAACAATCTATGATATTGCACAATTTGAGTTGCTGGTTTAAACTAGTTAGCCTAGGTTTTATAGGCAAATGGGTAGTGCTTCTTCTGCAAATAGTGCTTCATACAAATAAATTATTGGTACTTATCGTTATCGCTACAATTTTCAAAAAAGTTAGAGAATAGTTTACTTTTTCTGCAAATAGTGTTTCATGCATAGATTTCTGATAGGCTATTTTCATAAAGGAAGAGAATCTATTACTTTACCTGCAAATAGTGCTTCATGAAGAGATTTTAGCTAGGCTATTTTCAAATTAGAAAAGAATATATTTTTTTTATACAAATAGTGCTTCATACATATATGTTATCGATACATTATTGCTGCAATTCGTGCTTTACATAGATACAAGTTTCAAAAAAAGAAGAGAATCATATCCATTGTCCTGCAAATATTGATTTATAAAGATATATTATTGATACAATTCTGAAAAAGGAAATAGTGCTTTGTACACATTATTTTTACAATTGTTATACAAGAGCTTGCTTTTTACATAAAAAGAGTAATTGATTCGCAGTATAAATAGGCCATTGTTAATCATCTACATACCAAGTGTAAATCAAACATTTAACAAACATGAACTTTAATTTAGGTGAATCCTCATCATCCATGCCCGATCATGATAGTGATGAAGAGTTTGTTGAACATCTTAAATACATTGATGAGCAAGAGGAGATTGTGCTTCGCATTCGACAAAACAACATCCGTCGTCGGGCTTGTCTACTTGAGAACCAAATGGATGGTGCACTTCGTAGAGGTTCAATCGTTGGCCGTCTCGTGGTTGAACGTGATCGCGAAGCAGCAGATCAACGGTTGTGGAATGATTACTTCTCTACAAATCCACAGTTCGATGAAAAAAAGTTCCGTCGACGTTACGCATGTCCCAAAATCTATTCATGCATAGACTTCAGGAGGTGTAAAGTCATGATGAGTATTTCGTGCAAAAATGCGACGGTCTTGGAAGGCTAGGCCTGTCTCCATTTCAGAAAATCATGGCTGCAATGATAATGTTGGCATATGGAATTGCAGCCGACGCCACTGACGAGTACGTGAAAATAGGTGAGTCAACTTACTTGGAGGGTTTGCAACGGTTTGTCGAGTAGTCGTGGAGGCATTTTCACCAAGATACCTACGGGGCACCAAATGCCGATGACATTGAGAGATTGTTGTATATTGGGCAGCAACGTGGATTTTCAGGTATGTTAGGAAGCCTTGATTGCATGCATTGGAAGTGGAAGAATTGTCCCACTGTATGGGCAAGACAATATACAGGCCGTAGTAGGTCCCTTACAATAATTCTCGAGGCTGTAGTCGATTATGATATTTGGATATGGCATGCTCACTTTGGATTGCCAGGGTCAAATAATGATATTAATATGTTGGAATCGTCTCATATATTTTCTAACTTGGCAGACGGCAAAACTCCACTAGCAAACTATGTTATACAAGGAAAACAATACACAATGTGATACTATTTAACTGATGGAATATACCCAAAGTGGTCAACACTTGTATAGACGATCCATGATCCTCAAACTCCGAAGAAAAAATATTTTGCAATGAGGCAAGAAAGTTGTAGAAAGGACGTTGAACGCGCATTTGTGGGTGCTTCAATCAAGGTTTAACATTGTCAGCGGACCGGCTCGGTCTTAGAAGAAAAATGTGTTGCATGATATAATGACGTCATGCCTTATCATGCATAACATGATAATGGAGGACGAACGAGACCTTAGTGCACCAATTGGCACATTTGTGAAAGCGCTGAGTCCCACAGTTGAGGTTTCCGTAGACGAGAATCAACGTTTTCAAGACTTTCTTGCTCGACATCGAAAGATTAAGAGCATGGAAGCACACATTGCGCTAAGAAATGCATTGATTGAGCATTTGTGGGAGGAATATAACAACTCCCAAGACTAAATTTTATGTGTTATTTCTACTTGTCTCATTGCTACGTATTTCTATACCGTATTTAAAATTTTCATGTTTCTTTTTCGAATTTGTAGCTAATAAAAAGTTTAATTTTAATTAGTTCATGAAAAATTAATTTTTAAGTTTCAAAATACTTAATTATTAAATAATTTTAATTTCTAAAATATTAATTTTTATAAATAGAAATTGACTTTTTGTATTTAATTATCGAAATAATTTAATGTAATGAAATTGTATTTTTTTTTAAAAATAGAATATAGGAAAATTAATGAATAGTGTATATTTGGTGTAAGATTTAGTATTACTGGGTTGGAGTAGAGAAGCTGGAATAGCGTAACTGTAATTCAAATTTAGTGTAAAAGTTAAAGTTTGGTGTAAAATTTAGTGTATTTGGGTTGAAGATGGCCTTAGAGCATCTTTAATTGAGGTTGTCAACTAAGTGAGAGAGAAAGATACAAAAAATTCGTCCCAGTTTGAATTCGTATCAATCTCTTTCTTCTTTTTTCATTTTTCTCTATTTTTAACATCTACCTCCTCTACACAATTTAATTTTAAAATGATATATCTCTCTTTCTCTTTCATCCAATGAACCTTGACCTTACACACTCATTAAAAATGCTCTTAAGCCTTTGTTAGGAAGCTTGGTTTTTTTTTTCTTTGTTTATAAACAATACAATTTTAATACAATTTTTTAATCACACATTTTTTTAAAAATTTTTTAACCCTCCAATCACCTCTACGTGAAAAAAAACCAAAAAAATCAGTTTTTTTTAATTTTTTTTCAATACCGAACTAAATGAATTTGGCTCATTTGGTGAAATTTACGAATGGCAGTCTCGTGAATTCCATCATAGCCAAGGACATCGATGATATTTCAGATCAGCATATTCTCGCTGTCGACGATTCCATAGGTGGGACCCATAACTCTCCCTTCGATTAGATTCAACTTTCAACAAATATAGAAATATATAATTGAAAAATTTCCTACTCTTTCTACATCAATCCAATCCTATCCGCCATTAAACCCTAATTTCCCCATTCTCCCAGATATTCACTTCAATATATAGAAATATTATCTAAAAGTTCAAGAAATGGGAGATGTTGCAGATAAGTTGGCGTATTTTCAAGCGATCACAGGAATCGAAGACACCGATTTATGTACGGAAATACTCTCCGCCCATGGATGGGACCTCGAACACGCCATTTCTTCTATCACCTCCACCGACAACCATCGACCCACCGCCGAGTCCGGGTCCGGCACCTCAAATACAAATCCAGTAACTGAAGACACTGGATTAGTTCTGCCGGCGAACGGCAATAATCAACCACCCGGCGTTGTCTGGAAATTGGTAAAGCTCCCATTTTCTATCATTTCGGGTAGTCTAGGGTTGATTTCTGGTGCAGTTGGGCTCGGTATATGGGCGGCGAGTGGAGTCTTGTCGTATTCGCTTAGTATGATCGGGCTTAATAACTCGGGCCGGGCTGGTACTACTCCGCTGGTGTCAGTATCTCAGTCCACGTCAGAGGCTGTGGATTTTGTGTCTTGTTTTGAAAGGGATTATGGGAGTACGAGGCCGAATTTTGTGGCCGAGGGCTTCATGGACGCGTTGCAGAGGTCTAGGCATGAGTACAAGCTTTTGTTTGTTTACTTGCACTCGCCAGAGCATCCTGACACACCTGCATTCTGTGGAGGGACTTTGTGTAATGAGACATTGGCAGCGTTTGTCAATGAGAATTTTGTGGCCTGGGGGGGAAGCGTTAAAGCCAGTGAAGGGTTTAAGATGAGTAATAGCTTGAAAGCTTCCAGGTTCCCCTTCTGTGCAGTGGTTATGACTGCCACAAACCAGAGGATTGCGCTGCTACAACAGGTATACAGTAAAGTTTCTGGCTTTAAACTTTGCTTATAACATATTTTACGATTTCAAAAAGTAGGCTATACTGCTACTGAGATTTTGTTGGATACTGATTTATTTGTTTGTGGTTATGAAAGAAACTAGTTGAGAATTTATAGAGATGGATGGGTTTAGTAAATAATTTTGATGTCCCTGCCCAGGCATTGAAAGGTGATACACTCTTTCTGAGATTTTAATGACGAGGATATTAGTATCGTGTTTATTTTATTTTATCCATGGATTTGGTATGTTCGTTAAATGCACAAGAGAGCAATGTGGTTTGGGAATTTTTATGCACGATTTGTATATATTCAATTGTCTAAATAATTTTCATGAATACATAGCTAATTGTTTAAATATTTTTTTTCTATGGTTTAACCATTTGATTTTTCTTTCACCATTTTTTTAACATCATGGATGCGGCGAACTCATCTGTTGGCATTGACTTGTTTTCTCTTAGATCTGATAGTGTTTACTGTCGAAGGCTCCTTTTGTAGTCCTCTCCTTTACCAGTTATTTCTTTGGGCTTTTTGGAAATGATGAGGATATGCATTGTTCTTGGAAGGTGTGAGATATGAGTGGTCTAAATGAGAGTTAACTTACTTTTTGGTTTACAACTTCAAAGATTGATGTCAATGGTGAGGACACTTTGTGATGTTTTTGCAAATTTTTAGATTGTTGTAAGTGTTTCATGCTTTATGATGCACTTATTGTATATTTCAATGGCTTATGAGAGCAAGAATTGTATTGGGCACTGACTAAATGATGCAAACCACGTAGCAATTGTAGCGACGCAACCTATAAAAAATTGATACGACCCCAAATACGCCAAAAGAATCACGATTTAGAGATTGATTCAAAATTAATTGAATCAAACAACAAACACAATCAATTGATATGTTGACATCTTAATCAGAATAATTACAAATCTCACCTAAGTTTGAACGCTATAAGAATTAATCTCGCAAGTTCGAATTTTATTCAATGAAGAACGAAGTTTGAAAGCAATATAGTCTCACGATAATATCTTAAAGTTGTGTAGTTCAAAACAAAACATAATGAATCTCTATATAACCCTAAGGGATGAAATTAAGTCTTGGAATTAGATTCATAGTTTAAAAAGGTGGAACTAGGTATCGAAGCGATTTTTCTTTGCCAGGCGAGGCGTAAGCCTCAATGCGCTTTAAGATGTAAGCCTCACTACAAATCGAAAATTTAGTAAAAAATTGTAAGATAACATAAAAATAATCTAAAATAGAAGTATAAAACAAAACATAAACATCAAGCATTTAATTAAAACATACATTACGTGTACAGATTGCTGATTGCACGACTTTCATTGTTTAGACCAAGAGAGGAGGGGAGAGAACATGATAGGCAGATTGCAAGTGAGGTGCATATTATTTTTTAAATTTTGATAGCAACTAATTAGTGCATAAATAATGCCTATAAAGAGTTTTTAATGATGATAATGAAAAGAAGTGGATATGTATGTTTACAGACTTGGCACTACAGTGGGATAATAACATGAGCAAGAACGTGGGAAGTGAGGGTAGAGGAACATATAGGTTATTTTAGTTTTTTTTTTTTTTTTTTTAATGGGCATGGGTCTAAAATATTTTTTTTGTATTGATTGTCCAAATGGGGTCTAAAATATTTTTTTGGTTTCAATTCTTGTTAAACTAAGGGGCCAAATTGGGTCTAACATATTTTTTTTTTTGTAATGATGAGCCACGACCCAAAGCATTTTAAGAAAAAAACTTATGTAGAACGCCTCAACGACTGAGGCGTATTTTCAACCCAAAATAGCACTAAATTAGTGCCTCGAAGCGCAGGTTGTGCGCCTCACAGTGAGGCGGGCCTCAAGGCACGCCTTCCTCGCCTTTTTAAACCATGATTAGATTATGAAACTAATTAATTGAAAAAGGAAAGTAAGTATGCTAGATTTTTGCACAAAATTCGCGATCCTGACTGCCGCTATAACCGCTCTATCGGCATGATCCCGTGGTTAGGTCGATTTCAAGCCTGCCTCTAATTTGAAACCATCGCGCGATCGCCTACTTTTTCTACCACGCGATCGTGCAGTGTTTTCAATTGGTCCCGAACTTCCTCTACTTGGATCGTGTTGTTCCACTTGACTTCTGGATTCGGGTCCAACATGAAACTTGTTTTTTTGTTTGCCAAGAACACATTTTTGTCCATAGTTTCTTGAACGACATTGTCCATTGCTTCTTTGATCTTCTTGGTTCGAAATCGAGTTATCGACCTTTTTTCCACAATCAACTGGTCCTTACTCGAGCTTGTGTTTGGACTTTAGATCACATCATTCCCTCCCCGTGGAAAGGATTCGACCTCAAATCTGTATCTGCATCAAACAGAGAAAGATCAAACACATTAAATGTAGCTGAAACTTTATACTCACCCGGTAAGTCTTGTTTGTATGCATTGTCATTGATCCTTTCGAGGACTCGGAATGAACCATTCCCTCGTGGCTGGAGCTTTGATTTTCGGTGTTTTGGAAAACGTTCTTTCCTCAAGTGTACCCAAGCCCAATCACCGGGTTCAAATATTACGCTTTTCCTACCCTTGTTTACCTAAGATGCGTAGTGCTTGTTCTTCTTTTCAATCTCCAACCTCACCTTTCATGGAGTGATTTCACCAAGTCAGTCTTCATCTTCTTCCCATCTAAACTACCACGTTTATCAACAAGTAAAGGAATTAAATCTAAAGGTGTTAGTGGATTAAACCCATAAATAATTTCAAATGGTGAACAAGTAGTAGTTGTATGCGTAGCCCTATTATATGCAAATTCAATAAATGGTAAGCACTCTTCCCAACTCTTTAGATTCTTATTGATTATAGTGTGCAATAACTGAATCATAGTCCTATTAATTAACTACCTCGGTTTGTCCATCGGTTTGTGGTTGACAATTAGTAGAAAAGAGTAACTTAGTGCTTAGCTTGTTTCACAAAATTCTCCAAAAATGACTAAGGAACTTAACATTTCCATCCGAGACAATACTTCTAGGAACCCCATATAAACGCACTACTTCCTTAAAGAAAAGATCCTCTAAATTGGTGGCATCATCAGTTTTATGATATGGAATGAAATGTGTCATCTTGCTAAATTTTTCTACCATCACAAATATTGAATCTCTTCATTTCTTAGCCCTAGGCAATCCCAATACAAAATTCATAGAAATATCAACCCAAGGTTCATTATGGACGCGTAAAGGCGTGTATAATTCATGGGGGCAAAATTTTATACTTAACCTTCTTACAAGTGATGCACCTATTACAAACCCGATCTACATCAATTTTCATCTTAGGCCAATAAAAATGCTCACTTAGTATCTCCAATGTCTTTTTAATCCCAAAATGTCTCATCAAGCCCTCATTATGTGCCCCTCTCACAAGCAATTCCCTCATTGAACACTTAAGAACACGCAATCTATTTCCCGGAATAAATAATCATCATGCTTAAAGAACTTATCCAAAACCCCTTTATCACGACTCATATATACTAGAAAAGTTCGAGTCACTAGCATACATGCCTTAATGTATTCAAAACCAAGTAATTTAGCACTTAAGGAAGTCAAGAGTACATACCTTCGAGACAAAGCATCCGTTACTATATTTTCCTTACCTTATTTATACCGGATGATGTATGGAAATGTTTCAATAAATTCCATCCACCTTGCATGTCTCTTGTTTAACTTATTTTGAGCTCTCAAATGTTTCAGTGACTCATGGTCGGTGTGAATCACGAACTCCTGTGGCCATAGGTAGTGTTGCCATGTCTCCAATGCCTGCACAAATGTATACAATTCCTTGTCATATGTAGGGTAATTAAGAGCAGCCCTCTTTAGGTTCTCACTGAAGTATGCTATTGGCCTTCGATCATGCATTCCAATACCTATCCTTGAGGCATCACACTCAATCTTAAAAGTTTTGTCAAAATTAGGAAGTGATAAAATCGGTGCCTTACACAATGTATCTTTGATAGTTTCAAATGCATGCTGTTTTCTACACCCCATTTAAATTCTATACTTTTTTTTTTTTTGTTGATAATTTCAGTTAGTGGTGTGGGAATTGTGCTAAAATCCTTAACAAAACGCCTATAAAAACTAGCCAAATCAAGAAAATTTCTAACCTCAATTATTCTTTTAGGTGTTGGTCATTCTTTAATAGCTTTGATTTTTCTCCTTATCTACTTCTATTCCCTTAGAACTAACTACGCCCTTGTTTCAGCCTCATTATTTGAGAAATAATGTGGTTTTGAATAGTATTTTTGGGAGAATGTGTGGTTAAAATTTGTTTGAAAAGTTAAAAATGATGAGTTTGACTAAAATGAATGGTTCAGATTGAATGTTTAAAAAACTTGATTTTTAAATAATGGGGCTCAAACAAGGGCTACATATCAAAGAAATATAACTTTTTCCTTGCAAAAAGTATACTTTTTAAAATTAGCATACAGTTACTCTTGCCTCAAAACCACAATCACACATCTAACATGTTCCACATGCTCATTTAAATTCTTACCATACACCAAGATATCATCGAAGTAACTACGACGAATTTACCTATAAATGCATTTAAAAAATGATTCATAATTGCATAAATGTGTTAGGTGCATTAGTAAGTCTAAATGGCATAACTAACCATTCATACAAACCATATTTAGTTTTAAAAGCAGTTTTCCGCTAATCTCCTTCTCTCATTCGAATTTGATGATAATTACTTTTAAGATCAATTTTACTAAATATGCTAGAACCATGTAATTCATCTAACATATCATCTAACTTAGGAATATGATGACGATACTTTATAGTTATGTTGTCGATGGCCTTGCAATCAGCTCATATTCTCCAAATCCCGTCTTTCTTTGGCACAAGTAACATGGGTACGGAACATGGACTCATGCTCTCCCTTATGTACTCCTGGCTCATCAATTCCTCTACTTGTCTTTGAAGTTCCTTTGTTTCCTCGGGGTTACTTCGATAAGCGAGTCGGTTTGGAATGATTGCTCCAGGTAAGAAGTCAATTTGATATTCAATGTCTCGAATGGGTGGTAACCCACTATGCATGTCCTCTGGGAACACATCTTCAGCTAAACTAGGGAGGTAATTGTTAGTTTCATCAAATGTAAGGAATGAATCCTTATACAATAGTAAGACCATGGGTCGATCTTCCATGAGAGCCTTCTTGTTTTCACTCCCCTTTGCAAAGAAACTTATTTTTGTCCTTTCTCTCAATTTCTTTTCTGGCACTCTTCACTCTCTCTCATTTTTCTGAAGTATGTACCCCAACCTTTTGTTTTTCTCTCGCATCTTCCTTTTTTGGAGTCGTGACTCCAAGCTTCTTTTCCTCTCCTTTTTATTGAGGTCGTGACCCCAACTTACTTTCTCTCATTTTCCTCACTCTTTTTTTTTTTCACCACTTTTCAATTTTATTTGGTCTTCATACACTTGTGCCGGTGTCAATGATGCAAATATAATAGTTTTTCCCCCTTTGGTAAAACTATAGCCTCTGTTTGTTAAAATTTTTTTGTTTAAAAACATTTTTTTTTTGTGTTTTTTAGGTAAAATGTGTGGATGAAAATTGGAGAGAGAAAATGTGTGTGATTAAAAAATGATTTGGGAAATTGTGTAGGAAAAAACATGTTTAAAAACATGTTTGCCAAACACATTCATAACTATTTTTGTACCTATCATGCATCACCTTTTTATCATATTGTCAAGGCTTACCCAACAAAATGTGTCCCGCATGCATAGGAACCGCATCACACATTACTTCATCAATATAGTTATCAATAGAAAAATTCACTAACACCCTCCTATTCACTTTAATTTAGTTACTATCATTTAACCATTGAAGCTTATAAGGTCCAGGATGTTATAACATTGACAATCCTAATTTTTCAACAAGTGTGGTGCTCACAACATTGGTATAATTACCTCCATCAATAATCATACTACATACCTTGTCATTGATGCGACACTGTGTATGCAATATGTTTTCTCTTTGTTGTTTCGAGTCATCCGTGTTGATTTGAGCACTAAGACCACGTCTTGCAACCAATAGCTCGCCATTATCTCCATATAATATATTTTCATCATTACTAGCTTCCTCCAATGCGGACATGTCACTATAATCCTCTTCTTCACTATCACTCTGCATTGCTCAATCCTTTCACAAAAGTATTACTTGCCTATTAGGACATTGAGAAGTTACATGTCATCTTTTTGGAACCTGGCTTTGATGCCAACTGATACAAACCATGTAGCAATTGTAGCCACGCATGCAACCTACAAAAGATTGACACAACCCAAGAATGCCAAAAGAATCACGATTTAGAGATTGATTCAAAATTAATTGAATCAAGTAACCAACACAATCAATTGATATTTTGACCTCTTGATCACAACAATTACAAATCTCACCCAAGTTTGAACGCTACAAGAATTAATCTTTCAAGTTCGAATTTTATTCAATGATAAACGAAGTTTGAAAGCTCACGATAATATCTCAAAGTTGTGTAATTCAAAACAAAACATAATGAATCCCTATATAACCTTAAGGACGAAATTATGTCTTGGAATTAGACTAAGAAACTAATTAATTGATAAAGGAAAGTAAATATACTAAAATTCTGTGCAAAATCCACGATCTAGATTGTCGCTATAACCACGCGATCACACGGTGAGGGTTGGCCAATCACGTGGTTAGGTCGATTTCAAGCCTGCCTCTAATTTGACGCCATCGCGCGATCGTCAACTTTTTCTACCGCACGATAGCGCAATGTTTTCGATTGGTCTTGAACTTCCTCTACTTGGATCACGTTGTTCGTCTTGATCTCCGGACTCGGGCCCAACATGAAACTTGATTCTTTGCTAGCCAAGAACACATTTTTGTCCATAGTTGCTTGAACATTGTCCATTGCTTCTTTGATTTTCTTGGTTCGAAACCGAGTTATTGGCCCTTCTTCCACAATTAACGGGTCATTACGGGCTCGTGTTTGGACTTTGGATCATATTACCGAACCAATTGAAAATGGGAATTTTATAGATACGTTGATATTTTCATGTGCAAGGGGCCTGTGAGGAGCCAGCCATCTTGTGTGCATTGCAGTTTGTCTGGAGACTCATTACTACATCCTTATCATTTAAAGGTTTCCTCTCATGCATCTTCTTTACCCTTTTGTGAAGAGGAATTGGATGGCATTCCTGAAGTTATAGTTCCATCTGCACTTGTATATTCTCATGGATTGAATTTTTAGTCTTTAGATGAAGTTAGTTCATAATTTTTATGTTTGTTGGAATATAGAGAAGGTTCGAATTTGAGGCTTGAGGTTTACTGAATTCTGTCAGCATTCAATATATGCCCGTTCATAATTTTGTAAACCTAATTATATTTTTTGCACTAACCACTTGTTAGGAGGTTTAGTTACAGGGATATTCCTGTTGCTTCTTGGTGTGTGTTGAACTGAAGACTATGCTTGATGAGGGTGTTCAATAAAATCAAACTTCTAAATGATTTGTCATGGAACTCGAATGTCAGGGTGCCTGATGGAAAAAGTTTGCTAAAACCTGATCAACAAATTTAATCCTTTATTCTCTATCCTGTGTTTGTTTGTTAGATACCTTTGAATCCTTAGATGGATGATTCTGGTGCATTTTTCATCTAAATTTATTATTCATTGAAACCTTTCAATAGGCAAATTTAGAGAATGAATATTTGTCACTGTTTAGACATTCTGTTTATTTTATTATATACATTTGTCTCATATTTTACGTATATCTCGTGTGAGATTTTAGAAAATAAGAGGGGAGATATCTCAAATAATTTGGAACCTTAAAAAAATTATTCTATTACACACAGTTATAGTATGCTAATTATAATGACTTGTTTCCCTGGCCGGCCTTAATTGTGCAGGTTGAGGGGCCAAAATCTCCTGATGAACTGCTCACTACACTGCAGAGAGTGCTTGAAGAAAGTGCTCCTGTTCTTGTTTCATCCAGGCTTGAAGCTGAAGAAAGAAGAAACAACGTGCGTTTGAGGGAGGAGCAGGATGCTGCATACCAAGCAGCTCTTGAAGCTGATCAAGTATGTAGTTCTTCAATTTATTTAACATAGTTATGGATTATGTGTCCTCATTCTCCTGACATTTTTGTTTTAATTTTAGTACACTTATTTAACAATATGTCCTACATTAGGCTAGGGAACGTCAGAGAAAAGAAGAACAAGAACGGTTGGAACGTGAAGCTGCTGAAGCTGAGAGGAAAAGGAAAGAAGAGGAAGAGGCTCTGGAAAGAGCTGCACGTGAAGCTGCTGAGAAACAAGCTGCAATAGCTAAGATGCGCGAAGAGAAAGCTGCATCTCTTGGTGCAGAACCTGAGAAAGGACCGGATGTTACTCATGTAAGTATTTAGTTCTAGGTTAATTTCACTTATTTAAGAATATCAGAAAATACTCATTTTTTTATAGTTTAAAATGGGAAGTCATGAAATTTATATTTAAGGATGATTTGGGAGAAATAATACTTTGTGACCTCATGATATGGTGTAAAATATGTCTAAATTTCCATTGACATTTGGATCATTTCTATTCAAATTTAAAGAAATAACTTGCATGAAATTAATGCTAATGGTTCTTTCCAATTTGTTAGGTTTTGGTTCGTTTTCCAAATGGAGAGCGCAAGGAGAGAAGGTTTCATTCTACGGTAACAATACAAACACTGTACGACTATGTTGATTCTTTGGGCTGCTTAGAAGTTGAGAGTTACAGCCTTGTATCCAACTTTCCTCGTACTGTCTACGGCATTGACAAACTTTCTTTGTCCCTGAAAGAGGCAAAATTACATCCTCAGGCCAGCCTTTTCGTGGAGTCAAATTCTTGAGAACGTGCAAAATCTTGTAATCCAATACGAAAACTTTGTAGGAGATATCTATTGTTGTGTTCTTTCTGATAGATGCATCAATGGTATAATTAACTAGATTCTCTGCATGTGCCCACATTGTTGATTTTGACATGATTGCATATTGATGTTTACAAATAAATGTATAAAATGCAGTGAAACTCATAGCTCCCTCTATTGATATCTTAAGTAGTTAGGTTAAAAATTGTGCAGAATTTTGTTGGTGTTCGCGAATTCTTGTAAATTTATGTCACACTAGATTGGATTGCACCGGATGATAACGTAAATTTAAGTGAAAACAATCCTAAATATATACTGTGTCCATAAAAATGGGTTTGTTTTATATCTAAGAAAATGTAATTAATATAGTTGAAAATAAAATTTTTTATCATTACTTTAAAGGATAATTATATTATCACCACAAAATTCAATTGGAACAAAACATTGTAGCTACAAAACAATTAAAACATGCTTTTAAAAAATACATAACAAAATTACAATTATAATCATAATTCAATAAAATTTAAAATCATAATATTATAATATTGTATGTTGTCTTGTAACCCAATATCCCCTCATTTATTGATATCAACAAGACGGATCAAGGAGGATCGGTGTCCATCCAAATCTGCTTCACAGGATTTCAGATCGGATTAAACAATAAAAATTTCGGATTGAGTCAGGTTTGGATTAAATCGGACAAATTAGAAAAAATATTAAGAAATTTTCGTTAGTAACAAACAAGTCAATACTTAATTCATAAAGCAACTAATAGAATTTTCAATTCATACAACAAAACAATACATATATAGAGAATTAGAGATTTTAGAGAATTTTATATATATATATATATATTAGTTTTAATAATTAATTTTTTTTTACAAAGTTTTATAATTTTATAAAAAGAGATCGGATCGGATCACACCCGATCCAAATCCGATTCCTCGATTCATGAATCGAGATTTTTTCGATTCGGATTTTTTGTCATCTCCACCTTCTTCTCGACCAACTTTTCTCACCAATTGGTTGAATAGCTTGTTCAAGAGTTGAATGCAACGTTATTTTCTTTTATTGTATGCGCACAAGAGATTGGCTGCAACCCCCAGATTTGCTGATGACCTCCAATAGCGAAAAAAAAAAAAAAAAAAGGTGTAGCCCACACCCTGAGGGCCCGAACCGACCACGCTCAAGGCCATTGGTTCGGGAAGGTAAATCCAGGTTATGCCTCCAAGTAGCCAGGGTGGAAGGACTTATGGTAAGCATGAGCAAATCTCAATAACTCCCGCTTGCCACAAGGCCAATTCCACCTTGCGGGGAATCGAACCAAGCACACAGCTGCGCTGAGTACTTACCACCCATCCCCTTTGCCACTTGGAGATGTGCCCTGGGGGCAATGACCTCCAATAGCGTTCGTGTGACTATTCACACCTGTAGCCTATTCTTCGAACATTTGATGATATGATGGCCTTCACTTTTGGATTTTGCACAAGGGAAAATATATTGGCACCATATTTTTTAATTAATATACCACATTATATTTATATCATCTCTAAAATACATTTCTGATAAGAACACCCATTCCACGTGACCAATATAGCCCTGCTATCCTTACAAGATCTCTCCCTCTTATACGTGCACCACAGTATCTAGACTAAAACTCTCTCTCTCACGCAAGAAATTCTCTCTACTGGTTTGAAAAAGGAGGAAACAAAAATGGTTCTTGTTGGAAAGCACTAGATCCTCCTTAATCTACTGTTCAGTAATTTAGATGCATCGATTTTAAAGTTGTATTAATTGAGTTAAAGTGTTCTCCTCTATTTCACTTTTTTCATTACAAGAAAATTAAATTCTTAAAATGATGAAATCAGTAGCCCTAAAATATATACATAAATTCCTCCGCTAGATCAATTAAATTCTTGAGAAGACGAAATCAGTAGCCCTAAAATTAAATCCTACAACTTGGCCTTTTCTTTTAGAGCTCGGAGTTTGGGATTTAAAGACATGGTACGAAGGTTTGACTTTCTGGGTTGGTGATGGTACTGCATCTTGATACAATCCACACACTGTTCATTAGATGGTATTGCGTTCATCAGTGTGAGGAAAATATTTCAAGAAATAATCATTTCATATTCAATTCGTAATCACTTTACGTATTTTTTTTTATTAACAAATTATTTTGTACTTTGAATCCTTAAGAAAGATGTATTGACAGAGACTTAATTAATATCTTTTCAGATTAGTATTAATTAGGTTAATGTGGTGTGGATAATAAACATAAGAAAAAAAATAAAATCATTAAAGTCTTTATATATATGACTATATTTGTAATTAGTAAAATTCATTGAAAATATAGTGTATTTATTAATAAAAAACATCAAGTTTTGTTATCTCTAACTGATGTCAGAATTTTTGTGATTTTGGCTAAATCATTTATATTGTTTACTAGTTAATTGGGCAATATGATAGCCGATTTTCATGTAAAAAATGATTTGATTATCTGGGTTTTGCTTATAGTCGTGTTTAATCAATGGAGTTGGAGTTGGTGTCTTCAATTATCTGTTTACTGAAGTTGAGTCAGTCGACTGGGGTATAGGCAATTAGATTTACGTATACTGGAAATTGATTACCGGTTCCGATTTAAGATTTGGGATTTTGCCTGGTAAATGATGAATTTTGACTCCCAATTCATTGAAGATTATATCTTTTTGCAGATTTCTAATATATTACTTGATCTTGACTCTTGAGAGGTGATTCATGGAGAAAAGATTGAGATTGTGGTGTACATAAAGATTAGTAAGAGAAATTTAGAAGGTCATTTGTCATTTTATTTGTACCTAATTTAATAAATAAGTAGAATTTTTAAAATTCTGGTGTAGAAAATATTTTCGTAATGACAATATAGTTGGCCACTAATAATAATTTAAACATAAGTATTTTACATTTGTTAATATAATATTAATATATTAGAAATCAAGGAATCAACTATCCTCTCAAAGATGGAGGGACTATTTTTATTTTTCTTTTCAATAATTCCAATTCCTTCACACTGCGATTGGTCGGTCTTGTGTTTTTGGGTGCTCTCTACGAATATTGAAAAATTCATATATACTTGTAGTAAAAATAATTATTCCAAATCTACTACAAATTTGCATAAATGTCTAAAATACTATATATACATTATATATAGTTACACTCACCATTTATTCATTTCAAAAATAAGATTTTATTTTAAAAGTCTCAATGGAATTAATATACATCGCATTAGAGGAAAATATGTTGCTTGATTTTCCATATTTATTAGAGAATCAAATGGTTTCCTGAATGCAATTTACAAGTTGGGTTCTTGTTACTATATTATATTTGGAGATTACTGCTTGATTTAGGATATTTCGCATTCAACACCGATACAAGTTTTTGTGTTTAATCTAGTCCATTATAATCATATGAATGTTTGTACTATGTAAATTTATTGAAATTTCATTTCTCTAAACATGAACTTAACTCCTCTTGTGGACATTTCTGAAAAATGAATTCATTTTTTGATGTTAAATATTGAAATGAAGCATATTACCGTATTCTAATACGTGGTATATATGTATATATGTATGTATGAATTTGTATATATACGTGGTATATATGAAGCATATTACCGTATTGAAATGAAGCATATTACCGTATCATTTTTTGTATGATAACAATTTATTGTAACGTTAATTGAAAACTAAAGTTGTATCATATGGGGGATGAAGTTACACAAATAGTGTTGATATGGAGAAAATGAACTTACAGCTGCTACCTATTTCAAGTGAATGTGAACCCTTGCTACCATATATTAGCATTCAATGGTGAGAATAGGTTAGAGACTTACTACTATTCTTTGGTTGTTTATAAAGGGATGATCATGCCACTCGATGATCGTAATCATTGGACATTCCGCTAAATCTCCCAACAGCAAAGAAACAAGCTTAGAGGTTGAGGGAAACCAAAAAATAAAGTGCTAAAGGAACCCATGCCGAAGGAACAAGCTTTGAAGAGGAAGCGAACAAATTGATGATTTTTGACATTTACGAAAGTTTATATTCATGCTAATTATTATTTTTTACGACGAAAGAATGGTGCATTCACATTTTTATTCATTCATATTGTAAAAATAATTAATTTGTTATTGGCCATTTGGATGGATTTCCCTAGTAGATGTAAAATAAGATACATAAATTTGTGAATGATTGATTTTTTAGTGGTTATTTTGAATGAATATAAGATGAAGATGTCAGTTTATTTACTAGGTCCTTGCGTCCCGTTACTTTGAAATATTCCTGCCAATAGTTAAAGGCAGAATGTAGTTCATAGTGTAACTGGTTAACCAATGGATTGAAATGTGAAAAGAGTTCAACAAAAACCAACAAAAAATCATGTTTGTCAACCATGCTTCCATAGAAACACTACATCACGATATGCAATAAACAAGTTTCCGAAAATAAAATAGTAACTAGTAGATAACATAGTTGAGACTGATTTATTTGTAGATCCTTTGAGACTCCTTAGCATGTAGGATTGAGGAACCACTCTCATGTTTTTTAATATTGTACTTGAATAGTTGAGATGTGAGTTCGGCAGTAGCAACGTTAATGCTTGCCCATTGTTATTTTCCAATATCAAGCTATCTCGATTACAAATTCACTACAATTGTGTCTGCTTCATGAAATGTAAGGTGATGTTGATTACAATATTAGATAAAAATGTATATGGAGGAATGTAATGAACAGTATGATATATTGTAAAAATATATTATACTTATCCATTATATTGACATCCAGGCTTCACCTTTCACCATACGATTTGGAAGAACGAATGTAAAGGGTTCAACATCCCATATCATGACTTTGTCCTTTATAAAAGCATGGTAGGAGTTATAAATATATATGTTGAGACCGTGTCCAAAAGGAACCCAATAGATCACCAATGAGGGCCCAATAGAGGCCCAAGGGTTCTTAGTCCATGACCAGAACTTAGGGAAACCCTTTGGGTCGACTGCCGAGGTGGATCATCGCTATCCGAACTGGATTATAGTAAGCCGAGGTACCCTGTGGTAACACTTCGGATATGTGATGGGACATCAGATAGTGTTAGAAATATCTGACTTTTCCCAGTTGACTGCAACTTGACAAGACGTCGCCTTTATGGAAGCTATGACAGGCGCCCATCCCCTACCGAAAGTAGCAATGATTACTTCCAAGAAACCGGTTTAACTCTCCAACGGCTAGGGTGAGGACACGTGTAAAGGCCACCACGTGTCACCATCTAAAACAACATATTCTCATATAAATAAAGCACGCTTGTCTCCAAGAAAGAGGTTGGTAATTCAATACTCAAACTGAATATTTTACTCTCACTCCATTTTTCTCTCTTTTACACATTCATATTTCCAGCACCCAAAATATATTTACTTGAAATGAGTATTGACTTAGGCATCGGAGTGCAAATGGGAGTCACCTCGGTCCCCTTTGCAAGCTGATTGTTTGTCATAGTGCGCAGGAGATCTACGTGTTCAAGAGGGAGGAGCTGAGACGTGTTGATCCAGGATCCCACTAGATTTTGTGGTCAACATTTTGGTGCCGTCTGTGGGAAACCACACTTCTAACCACCAAAACACATGACAAAAAGCTGCATAAAAACCTTGAAAAGGGACGGGTAACCTCTTGAAAAAAAGAGTGCAAAACTACAAAAACTTTGAAAAAGGGTGAAGAACCCCCTGAAGAAGGCACAAAACTTTGAGATATAAGTTTGTTAACTTTGAAAAAGGTTCAAAGCTTTGAGATATAAGTTTGTTAACCTTGAAAAAGGCTCAAAACTTTAAGATATAAGTTTGTTAACCTTGAAAAATGCTCAAAGCTTTGAAATATAAGTTCACAAATTTCTATAAACATGAATGAAAGTGATAACGATGTCAACCCTCGAAGAAATAGGGGGGAACAAAATAGTGAGGAGGAGGCTCCCCAGAGACCTTATGAGGACGTAAGTGAGGGGGTGGCCCAACCTAACCCTCCACGCCAGAACCGGAATCATCGCATGCTACGAGATATGACGCTCATGGCATCCCAGATGCTGGAAGTGCAAAAACAGTAGATAGAACAAACCCCTGCGATGAATGCCTATATGGCTAGGGGGTACGCTATAAACGAACCCATGATGCCCCCGCAGTACTCGCAACCACATTATTCACCATTTGATGCGGTCACTGCCTCGTATTATTACAGGATCTGCAGGCGTATGTCGAGGTGGAATCTGTTCCTTGCAACAGAGAAGACCCGGTGCATGAAGCACCAAGAGAACAAGGTCAACCCTCTATTAACCATAGGGAGGCCACGCCCTCAAAGTCTGGCAGCATTTTTAGCCGAATAGGGAGATTATTCAGGGGCAAACATGGAGGCTGAACTGACCAAGGTCGGCATAGTACGGCTGTTCCTAGAAATAGGCGGGAGTGACTGCCTGAAGAAGCCCTTTCACGGAGCCAAATGCCTAAAGATAGGTATGATGCAGGGGCGGAAAAATTGAGCCCCACGCATGAGCCTAGAAATAGGCGGGAGAGAAGAGCAGAAGCAACCCGGACCCTAACTCAGGGTGGCCTTCCGACCTTTCAAAGGCCAAATTACGACCGAGTTTTGCTACCATGGGGGCAGGATTACCTTCAGCCGTCCTATGACCAATACCATGACTAGGAATGACAATGGGTCGGGTTCGGGGCTAGTCGGGGCCGACCCGCCCCGAACCCGAAATGGCATGACCCCGCCCCGCCCCGGCCCGACCCGCCCTGCGACTGTTCGCGGGGCGGGTCGCGGTCCCGCCCCGCCAAATGACCCGATTTTTTTTTTTAATTGGTAATAAAATTTTAGGTGAAAAACTTAGAAGTCGAACTAGTTAGAGTTTTTACGTTTGAACTTTAAACATAACATGTATATTTGAAGGGGAAAAAAATCAATAAACAACATAATGGTATAGTGGTTATATATTCTCATACCCTTAAATTCCACCAAGGTTCAATTTTTCTAGACCTCATTAAATTAATTTTTAGTTTCTTAAGAAAAAAAAAAAAATTCTCGGGTCATGGGGCGGGGCGGGTCCGCCCCGAACCCGCCCCGCAAACCCGACGGGGCGGGTAGTTTCGGGTCCTCCGAGTTTCGGGTTTTTTTGCCATCCCTAACCATGACGAGATGAATTCCGACCACGGCGAGAATAGTGAATTACTGTCATATGAGCTGGATGATGAAGAGGAAATAAGCCCCTTTACGGAGGGCATCCGAAAGCGCCCGATGCTCCATGACTTTGAAATGCCAGAAATAACAAAGTACTCTAGCCGAGGTGACCCTGATGATCACCTGTTGAATTATCGCGCCAGTATGGAAATAGCCGGAGCCACTCCGGCGCTAAAGTGCAAAGCCTTCACTTTAACACTTGAGGGAAGTGCAATACGGTGGTATAAATAACCCCCTCCTGGTAGCATCCACAGTTGGAGAGATTTGAAGGCAGCTTTCAAAAGTGACTTTGTTTCCTCCAGGCCCGGCCAGTTCCCACTCCAACGCCTTCAGGATTTAAAGCAAGGAAGGGAGGAGTCTTTGAAGATCTATGTAGCTCAATTTACAGAAGAAATGCACATTTGTGAAAACATTACCGAGGCAGAGATGTTTTCTGCATTAAAGGGAGGCCTAAACATGACAAGCATGTTTTGGAGGGATGTCCGAAGCCAAAAGCCGAGGGATTACAATGCCCTAGTAGATTTGATGAAGGAGGAGATCGTCTCAAAAGAGATGGCTAGGGCCAGAGATAATCATCCTCAAGGGAGATACAATATTGGGTACCCCAATGAAGCGAACTAGAGAAAAGGAGGCAATAAGGATAGATTCGACAGTAACCACGGTGGTGCACCACGTCCGTTTCCGGGAACTGGATCCAGTTATGCGGCTGAGATTACGGAGGCTATCCCCAAATTACACTCTACTGCGCTTGCCCCGAATCCTCCCACAGCCCTTGGAAGGATAGAAGGTATCCGAAGTAGAAAACAACCCATGATTGGGGCCTACTGTGCGTACCACAGATATTTTGGCCATGCAACGGAGGATTGTAAGGAAATCCACATGTTGGAAGACCAAAAGGCACACGGAAGGAAGGGAGGTGATTTTGTTCCCAACAAAGGAAAGTCCCAGAGGCCAAACAACCAAAAGTTCAATCGAGCTGATAGCGAGCTTCGTGGAAAAACCCTACAAAAGAAAGGGTCGATGGTCGTCAAAGAGATATGAGCAAGGACCGGAATGACCCCCTGGCACTCGATAAAAACATAAGGGAACCGCCTATTCTTGCAAACGATCCGCCGATCCGCGAAATTGACACTATATTGGGAGACCCCCATCCAGATGGGAGTACCAATAACTCCCAAAAAGGGTAGATCAGAGAGGCTAAACAGCCCGCTAACGTGAACTATCACATCCATTCGCATCCTGCTGGGATGTCCAGGACAGAACCTATCACGTTTACCCAGGATGACTCTATCGGGGTGCACTTCCCACATAATGATGCACTGGTTATTCGGATGGTGGTGGCTCGGAATGGATTGTCACGGATGCTGGTGGATGACTGTGCTTCGGTAAACGTAATTTATGGGGTAACTTTTGATAATATGGGGATTAGTACCCCACTTATTCCAGTCACAGATCCAATATATGGATTCACTGGGGATAGCATAATTCCAAGAGGATCCAAAACCCTTATGACGGAAGTAGGGCATGCTCCAACTCTCTCTAGAATACCAATGGAGTTCTTAATTGTGGACAAAACCTCCTCATATCACGGCTCAATTGGGAGGCCTGGTCTCATTGACTTAGGGGCTGCAACTCATACAAAGTATATTTGCATGAAATTCCCAACGGAGCATGGCATAACTACTGTTAGGGGGAGCCAAACTGAATTACGGGCCTGTTACACAAACGCTATCCAGAAGTTTCAAGATCGGAGCGTAAACATGATTAGTGATGTGGTAATGGCCGAAGCTGCTCCCGACCCTGAAAGATTGGGTGAAGGGCCCTCAGAGGGAGAAGATGTTACAATGACATCGGAAGAGGATCTGGCCGATTTGGACCCAAGAATGGCCGGAGAGAGTTTCTCTACCCCATCCGAAAGGCTGGAATGCTTCTATGTCGATCCGCATGAT
The DNA here is from genome assembly GCA_963555705.1 of Ligustrum vulgare. NCBI lineage: Eukaryota > Viridiplantae > Streptophyta > Magnoliopsida > Lamiales > Oleaceae > Ligustrum > Ligustrum vulgare. Next base: position 35,758,521 of record OY743171.1, on the reverse strand, counting down.
CCAATCAAGGAGTTGCAGATTGGATTAGATTCGCCAGCTGAATACAAAGATCAACTGAAAAGCTTTTTGCTCAAAAATCTTGATGTATTCGCATGGAAACATGACGACATGATTGGAATTGATCCTAAAGTGGCTTGTCACAGGCTCCAACTTGACCCAAGAAACCCTGGACACAGGTAGAAGAGGAGGCCAATGAGTTTGGATAAATATGAGGCCTTGAAAGAAGAGGTGGCGAGGCTATTGAAAAATGGCTTCATCAGAGAATCTCGGTATCCAAAGTGGGTTTCGAACCCTGTTTTGGTTCCCAAATAGAATGGGAATTTGAGAGTATGCATTGACTTTTCAAATTTAAACCAGGCATGCCCAAAAGACAGTTTCCCTCTGCCTCGAATTTATCAATTAGTTGATTCTACAGCAGGACATAAGATGTTGAGCTTCATGGATGCCTACTCCGGGTACAATCAGATCCCCATGCATGATTCGGATGAGGAGCACACCTCGTTTATCACGGACATGGGTGATGAGATTCGAAGCGTGGAAGAAACGCCGGAAAGTTTCGAACTCAGGTTGTGGTTGGACGGACGAATCATGATCTGATATTCACGACGTGATGGCTCGACGATGCGGAATAAAGAATCACGACTTTCGAAACGCCACAAGGATTTGCCCAATCTCCTTGATAAGTCTCTGACTTTTAACGCCACAAATACTCTCACGAATATTTGATAAGTTCTGGATGAACGCCACAAGATAATCAATCTTGATAAGTTTGGGTTTGTAATGTGAATCTACACATTAAACAATTGAAAAACATTCAATCTCTTTTTATTCAATAATCAAAGTCTGTTTTTACAATGAATGGAAAAACATATAAATAAGTAAAATATCCTAACCGCAAATTGACTCAAAATAGAATTCTAATTAGACTAAAATTCTAAAATAGGCAAACAAATAATTAAAAACAAAATTTAACCTAAAAATACGCAAAAACCCTAATTTCCGTCTGCATAATTGACTTGCTGCTTTGAAGCCCCAAATGATGGAATTTGGCCATAAAATCAGTCGGCTCAAGGGCTTTTGCCCATGAGTTTTGCTTAGTGGCACATTTCTACTCGAAAAACACATATTATGCATCTAATTCCAACATGGTTGACTGGATTGCACTTTTATTTGGCTTGAATATTTAACTTTTTCCGTATGACTCCAATTGTCGAGGGTCCGGAACACATCAATGGGACTTTATTACTATAAAGCCATACCGTTTGGTTTAAAAAATGCAGGGGCCACCTATCAGAGGTTAGTAAATCATATGTTTTCAGAACAATTGGGAAGCACCATGGAAGTGTATGTCGATGACATGTTAGTTAATAGTATGGTCACCTCAGAACATGTCTGACATTTCTCAAAAGCCTTTGATATATTGAGAAAAAATCGGATGAAGCTTAACCCTGTAAAGTGCGATTTTGGGGTAGCGTCTGGAAAGTTTCTTGGGTTCATGGTAAACAGGAGAGGGATTGAAGCCAATCCTGATAAGACCAAAGCTTTACTTAACATGCGCTCTCCTCGGAGCCCAAAAGAAGTGTAAAGCTTAACTGGAAGAATCGTTGCCTTGAGTCGATTCGTCTCCAAGTCCACTGACAAATGCTTGCCATTTTTTAAGGTTTTGAAGGGAGGGAAACGATTTCAATGGACACCGGAATATGAGCAAGCTTTTTCCGACCTGAAAGTATTCTTAGGACGGGCCCCCCTGTTGTCAAAATCAAAGGTTGGCGAACCACTCTCTTTGTATTTAGTCGTGTCAAAGGAGGCTGTTAGCTTAGTATTGGTCAGAGAGGAGGATGGGAATCAGCTCCCGGTGTATTATGTGAGCAAAGCCATGTTGGATGCAGAAACACGTTACCCAGATATGGAAAAACTTGCTCTCGCATTGATTACTGCGGCTCGTAAACTCCGTCCCTACTTTCAGTCACACTCCATACACGTGCTCACAAACTTTCCTATGAGGAAGGTATTACAGAAACCAGATGTATCTGGAAGGTCAATGAAATGGGCGATAGAAATTAGCCAGTACGACCTGCATTATGCGCCTCGAACGTCTATAAAGGGCCAAGTGTTAGCAGATTTCATAGTTGAGTTCGTACATCCACCCGAGGTTGAGATGATTGATAGCATGGATAATAGCCTTGAGTGTGTTGACCTATGGTTAACTTAACCTTATTGTTTTGATCATAACAAACAAGAATATATTGTGTTATTAACAAGTGTACTTCAAGTGTTTCATGTAATGATAAATATTCAAAGCACTCTATGTTCAAATCGTCTCTCAAAGATATAAATCAAAACTATGTGATCAAGCAAATGAGACGCAAAGAAGATCATGAAAGAATTGAAGATATTCAAAGATCAAAATTGAAGTTGAAAAGCATGACATGAAGATCAAGAATTCAAGCATACAAGATTAGAATTCAAGTTCAAGAGTTGATTTAACCTATGTAAAGGTATAATACTCTCAATCTTTAGCTATGAAATTCAACGAGCTCGAAAATGATTTTTATGCATCAAGAAACTTACTTGAAAATTCATCACTTGCATAAAATATTTTTATCTAAGTCAAGATTGTCTTTAAAAGGTTATTTGATCTTAAATCATGATTATACTATGTTAAACCACTTTGAAAAACAAGTTAGAAACCTAAAAATCGTAAATTTTCATGCTTTTCTAAAGTCAACTTTCGGTCAACCGAAAGTCAACTTTCGGTCAACCGAAACTTTGGTCGACCGAAAAGTTTGATCAACCGAAACTTTGGTCAACCGAAACTCCAACGGCTGAAAATGTGTAACGGCTATATTAATGTTTCGATCGACCGAAACTCCAGAATCGGTCAACCGAAAGTTGCTGAATTTGAATATCTTGATCTATAAATAGCCATCTCTCTTGCATTCATTTTTAACAACATAGAAAAGATTTTATAGAAACTTTCTTGTGAAAATTCATTGTTCTTACTTGGTTTATATTCATCTATAAAACTTTGATTGATCTAAACTTTGTTTTATCAAATCATCAAAGTTTTTGGAAGAAAGTTTCGTGAAGATTCTTGGTTTTATATTGTTTAAACTTCTTCAACATCTTCACACTATATTGGAATTGAAGTGTAAGTCTCTCTTTGTTCTAAACTTGTTTTAATTTTTTAAAAGAGAGAAATTCCAATTAAGGAACTTTGATTATTTGTACTACATTTTTCATTATCATTTGATTCATCAAGTTCCATTGCCTAAACACTTTGAGCTTAACTCATTGTTAATTACTCAAGTGTGGCATCTCTTGGTACTTAATTTGATTCAATATTTTAACAAGAGATTATTTGAAAAACTTTGTTTGATTGCATTGAACTTTTCATTATCATTTGCATCAAAGTTTTTCTCTAACACTCGAGCTTAATTCATTGCTATCTATTGAAGTGTTAGCCTAACTCTCTCGGTACTTAATTTGAGTATATCATTTGTCAAGAGAGTTATTTCAATTGTAAATTCAATTCATTATATCTTGTGGTTTCTAGAGCCTTGTGAAAACTCGATTGTTGGTTTCGAGAGCCTTGTGAAAACTCGATTGTAAAGGATAGGTGCTCCTTGTTGTAAAGTCACCTAAGGATTCGATACTCCTTGTTGTAAGTTATCAATATAGTGGATTTGGCCTTGCTCGTGACGGAGAGCTCGGTAACGGGGGACGAAGATCACGTTGGTTGATTGAACCTCCATAAATCGCGTTTGCATTCTCTTATCCCTTTTACTTACTTACATTGCACTTACTCTATTCTATCAATTTATATTGTGCAACACTATATCTAAGTGCTATACTTGCTTTATCAATTAAGTTTACACATATATATCACACTACATTGATAGTTTAGTTACTTGTAACACTAAGTGCTCATACTTGTACCCATTGGTTTTTAAGTTTGAGATTATTTATCGAAAAAGTTTTATAAACCAATTCACCCCCTCTTGGTTATTTTACTCTTGGGCTAACAGAGTGGAAGCTATTCGTTGATGGGTCCTCCACGGAAGGAACATCCGAGGTGGGAATACTGATGGTGAGCTCGGAGGGACACAGCTGCATAGCGCGATTCGGTTTGGCTTTAGGGCCTCGAATAATGTTGCAGAATATGAGGTGCTCTTAGCTGGATTAAGGCTTACCAAAGCTCTAAAAATTAAGTCAATGATGGCAAGCAATGACTCACAGCTTGTCATAAGCCAATTTAACGGACAGTTCTCTGCCAAAGAGCCAGCCATGATTGCATACTTGAAGAAAGTAAAGGACTTAGCTGCCCACTTCGAAAAAATTGAACTGCTTCATATTCCTAGAATTGAGAATTCTAATGCAGATGCTTTGTCTAAACTAGCAAGTAGTAAGGATGTCGAGCTCCTAAATATGGTGCCAGTTGAGCATCTGCCGATCTCTTCCATCGAACAGGGAGCGGAGATTTTGGCAATAGAAGAAGAAGGTCCTTGGATGAATCCTATCTGGCACACTTGAAGCATCAAACTCTACCAGATGAGCAGGAAGAACCTCGGAAACTGCAAAGGTATGCCGTAAATTTTGTCCTCTTGGACGATCTGCTCTATAAGCGTAGCTACACCTCTCCTTTGCTGCGATGCGTTGGGCCGGAGGAAGGAAAATATATAATGAAAGAGATTCACGAGGGAATTTGTGGCAACAACGCTAGAGCGTTATCATTGGCTCGAAATGCCCTCAAACAGGGATATTTTTGGCCAACTATGCGAAAGGATTCCCATAACTTCGTCCACAAGTGCGATAAATGTCAGAGGCATACAACCATACCGCATCAGCCGCATCACAAATTGACTGTGGTAACCAGCCCCTGGCCTTTCACGAAGTGAGGGGTCGATATTATTGGTCCTATGCCCTGAGGCATAGGTAACAATTGTTTCGCAGTAGTGGCAATTAATTACTTCACCAAATGGGTCGAGGCAGAGCCCCTGATGAGGATCACTGAAGCCAACACTTCCAAATTCATCTGGAAGAACATTATATGCAGGTTTGGAATACTGTACTCGCTGGTTAGTGACAATGTAAAATAGTTCAAAAATAGAAGTATTGACGAATTATGCAATGATTTGGGAATCTGTAAATTAATTTCATCTCCACATCATGCACAAGTAAATGGGCAGGTTGAAGCTGTAAACAAAACCATAAAGAATACCCTAAAGAGGAAACTAGATTCAAAGAAGGGTGCATGGGTAGATGAACTCCCGCAAGTGTTATGGGCACTTCGAACTACTACACACACTGCAACAGGGGAAACGCCGTTCTCCATGGCATATGGCTCCGAGGCAGTATGCCCAGTTGAAGTTGTGGTGCCTACCTGTCGCCAAATCCATTATGACGAGGCGATAAATGATGAGGCTCAAAGGGAAAACCTGGATTTCCTCCTGGAAAAACGGAGTGACTCACAGGTGGTGTTGGCCATGTATTAGGAAAAAATGGTCCGTTATTACAACAAAAGGGTGAAAAATCGATTTTTTAGTATTGGGGATTTGGTCCTTAAAAAGATTCTTCCTTCTACTCAAGAGCCGGGAGTAGGGACTTTAGGCCCTAATTGGGAGGGGCCTTATAAAATCACCGTCGATGTGGTACCCGGTACATATATAATCGAAGACCTATCTGGGGTTCCTTTGCGTAACCCTTGGAACACGGATCACATTCGTCTCTATTTTCAATAAAAATAAGTTCCTCTTGGGTATATAATACATTAGCAAAACCCAATGGTTACTGAATGATTGTAACGCCCCCACGTGGTTTAATGAAAATCCGAAGCGAGTTACGTTAAAATTGCATCAAATGCTCTTTGTTAAACTGGCAGATGTTAAAAATGCTAAAATTATTTTTGTTCATGGGAAAGTATAACCCTACCTATTGTAACCAAGCGACAGTAAAATGATGATAGTACTATGCTTGAACTTCATCAAATAAGGGACTCTTATAAAACCGCACTGCGTTTACTGCGTCTTAGCTAAAAGAGATAAACCATCAGCAACAACTCGCTTAGCTAAAAAATCGCAAGTACTAAAAGGATATAACACGAATATGACCAAATATTTATCAAATCAATCCTAACCAGCAAACATGAATGTCTTAAGCTACTTAGATCTGAGGGACTATCAAGTTATACGAGTATACAAAGCACTTAGAAAGTTCACGTTTTTTGAGACTTACAGACAATGACAATGTCATACAAATCCAAAGATTTCTGTCACACAAATATTGAACTCCATAAAATGATGAACTTTTTTTGAGACTTATAGACAATGACAATGTCATACAAATCCAAAGATTTCCGTCACACAAATATTGAACTCCATAAAATGATCAAAATATTGAGACATTTACACTTCGAAAATTTGAGCTAACGGAGTAATCACATTGTTTCTATATTAATTCTTACATTTACACTTCAATTTTTTTTGAGAAATGTATCTTAAAAAAAAAAAAAACTACTACTACTACTGCATTTATTGAAGGACGCCTTTTGTAGAGTCTCCGCCTGGTACAATTTAGCGGGAGTCAGAAGGATCATCAGTAGGAGGACCTTCCCATGAATCTTGTGGCTCTGGGTATAATGCCTCGATTTTGGAAATGTCCAAGTTTGGGAAAGTCTCTTTTACATCCCCCAAGGCCATCCTAGCCCCGATGTTCCCAAAAGCCGTCTGCATAGCCTCATACTCAGGGGTCTCTTCAAAAGTGTCCTTAAAATTCTGAACTGCCTCCGACGCTTTGGCTTCCATGACCTCCTCCACCCTAGCTGCAATGGTACGCTCCAAGGCTTCAGTAATTCTGGAGTTAATATGTTCCTCCAGGGAGGTATAATCCTCCTCAGCCTTCTTCCTAGCCTCCACCTCCGCTTGCATCTTGGTGGTAATTTCTGCTACTTTGGCTGCCACTTTGGCCTTCATAGAATTTGCTTCCACTAGGGCTTCAGATGTGATAGACTGCGCGCGGTTGGAGTCGTCAAGCTTCCTGCACAGAGTTGCCACATCTGACTCAGAGGCCCGGAGGTCACGCCTTAGCTTCTCGTTATCCTCCTGAAGGCGCTTCGCAAGGGCCCTATCCTCTGAGGAGGACTTGCGGGCTATGGACAATTGATCTTTAAGATCATTAATTTCTTTTCAGCATGTTGTACGCATGACGAAGTGCAGTCTCTGAGGATTCCACCTCGTCTATGAAGGTCAGCGCTCTAGCGTTCATGGCCTTTGCAGCAAGTAACTTCCTAGAGGGGGTGTCACTGGAAGAAAAGGCGGACCAGCCCTCAGTCCAAAACTATTCCGTGACCAAGGCAGCCCTAGCAGGTGGGGTGTTGGGGGAGTCGAACAAGCTGGGACCGTAAGTGACATCCCTGGAAAGGACACTGGCCTTAATCTGTTTGAGTTCTTCGGCTGCTGTGGGGGTCACTTCGTAGCCCAGCTCCGGAATTGACACAAAAGGCTCATCCTCTGAGTCTTGAGTTTCCGGTGGTGGAGGTGCGGAGCTGGTATCCTTGGCCCTCTTGAGCCTCTTCAAAGGGGCAGGCTCATCCTTGGATATGGGCTCAGAAATATCCTCGGATAGCGAAGGTGGCACCAAAGCACTTTTATGGTCTTTTTCCCTCTTAGAGCCGCCGCGATCCGACCTCTTCCCTTTCCCCGTTATGGTGACCCTTTTGGGTTCGGCCTCTTTTTCCAAGTTTGACTACTAGGGGCCCATGGGTAGCAAACTGGGGGGCGGAAATAACGCAGGGAGAGGACCTTCAAGCTGGGCGGTGGATGCTTCGGATGCCTCCTTTGCAACCCCCACTTGCAGGTTAGCAAGTACTATTTTCTGCTTCCTCTCGACTTCGCTGCCGTGGCGAAGGGTAGGAGGGATCTTTTAGGACATAAGGCCCTTTAGAGAGATCTTAGAAAAGTCCTTGGAACCTAGCAGAAAAGAAAGAAGGATGAGACTCTGAGTGTCGAGACAGAAGTTTTGAAGACAATAAGAAAACTCTACTTACTCATGGCTCTCATAAGGCCGTACTTGACAAAAAGTTTGTTTTGTTGAATGACCTTCTGAAAAGTGCCTCAGAAGGCAAAGAGGCGCCTCACCGCTAATAAATCTGTGTCAGAGAGGAGACAGGAGAAAGTGGATCCTGTCATAAGCCAACAAAGTAAGAAAATAAATTAAAAGCAATGAGCAAAAATGGGAAGTAAATAACACACAACACTTGAAGACGGGAAATAAAAACAAGACTCACTAGGGGAGGAAAGAGTTCGGGGAAAGGTGATTTCTGGGGTAGGGTCCACAGGCGAGCTCTGCCACTCCCCCGTAACCCAGAACCATTGGTTTCTCCAATTCTTTATAGAAGTAGGATGCCCAGTGATAGTAGGGGGTAAGAGCCTCGGGGAGATAGGTAGTACCAATCCTTAACATCCGACCTCACATCCTTATCCCTTCTAACGGACTTCTTCAGGGTGTATAAGGTGTGGATGATATGCAACGAGATGGGGTAGTTAGGATTGATCTCTTGCCACACCAGCCAAGTTCCAACGGCCTGAATCCAGAAGTTCGGAGCCAACTGGTAAGGATATAGGTTGAAGCTCCTAAGCAGCGCCCTGAAAAAAGGGTGTAGAGACAGCCTCGTCCCACAGGATAAAGCATCATAGCAGACTGCCAATTGACTTGGGGGAGGACTGCAGGGTCGGAAAGAAGGCATGGGGTGTACCAATCGGACCCCTTCTGGTATCTTGAATTTTTCCGAAGCACTTGCCAAATCAACGCCTCGGATTTTTGAAACAATTTCACTGCTTTCCCAGAACTCCGGTTTTGGATCAAGATCCACATAATACCCAGATACTTTGTTCACCAAGTCCACCCAATCTTCGACCTGGGCTATGTCCTCCTCAGACAATTCTAATTCTTCTCTATGCGCCCTAAACGGATCCCTAACACTCAAGCCAAGGTCCTGATGACCAGAAGAAGAGCCCACCGCCTCTTCTCTTCTCAAGTCCCTATCTCGCTTGCTTCAGAGTTCCTGCAAAGAGGCCACCTCGTCGGATGATAGGTGAGCCATGTAGGTCTGGTTATTTTCTTCTTCACTGTCAGAATTATCCAAATTAATTTTACTGCCATATTTTCTATTCCTCCTCTTAATCTGTTCCCTAAAGAAGCGATAACTAAAAACCGATAAAGATAATGGGCAGAAACCTCTGATAGGAATCGCCATTGCCAATAGTTCCTGTGAACCTGTTCCCCCAACTCTTTCCATTTGTTCTTAAAAATAGTCCAAAATTACCAAGAGGAAGACAAAAATACAAAACGAAGTTTTCAAGCCAGCATTCGAAGATTAGAAATAAAAAAGTTTCGCATATGCAGAGGAAAAGAAATTTACCTGCAGAAAATGAGCGTTCGAGGTTGTGTAGTCGAAAGAAAAACGCGCCAATGGAAGGTGTTGGACGGTTGAGACGATACGCTGGGTTGAAAATCCTTGAGAAGTGTTGAAAGAATTGCAAGAAGAAAGGGAGAAGGATACGATTTTTTGCAAGAGAGTTGCTACGAAAATTTTAAGAAAACGTTAAAGGAGAAAGGCTGGGATGAAGGGGGCTTTATAAGAAACCAAATAGTCTCAAACCCTTGGTCTTTGAGCCACATGATTGATTTAGATAATCCATATATCTTGGAAGAAGGGTTAGTTGAAGCGCCAACTGTAGAGGGAAGGGGAGAAACCATTCAACTACCAAGGTGTATCCCATGCCCTCTATCCTTCATATTTCTTGAAAATAGATGCCAATCATCTCTTTGCCATAAATGAGCCGCCAAAAGGGTATGTTGACATGTCCCAACATTCGTATGGAAGGGAAAGTAGGAATAGTAGGTCGGCGTTACCTGGAGTCCGCTCCTCGCTAAGAATTGCACTCCACCCCGTGAGTTCGTAGCGCTACTTAATGATCTCCAGCCAATTGGTTGCAGGTTAATTATAAAACAATGGAAACTACCAAATCAGGACAAAGCTACGGTCCTATGGCTGTTGACTTAAGGAAAGATCCCAAAGCAAAACCATAGCTTTGGACCCATGGAAAATTCGATCCGCCCATAAGATAGTGTCAGAAATATCTGACTTTTCCTAGTTGACTGCAACTTGACAAGACGTCGCCTTTACGGTAGCTATGACAGGCGCCCATCCCCTACCGAAAGTAGCAATAATTACTTCCAAGAAAACGGTTTACCTCTTCAAAGGCTAGGGTGAGGACACGTGTAAAGGCTACCACGTGTCACCATCTAAAACGACATCTCCTCCTATAAATAAAGCACACTTGTCTCCAAGAAAGAGGTTGGTAATTCAATACTCAAACTGAATATTTTACTCTCACTTCATTTTCTCTCTTTTACACATTCATATTTCCAGCACCCAAAATATATTTACTTGAAATGAGTATTGACTTAGGCATCGGAGTGCAAATGGGAGCCACCTCGGCCCCCTTTACAAGCTGATTGTTTGTCATAGTGCGCAGGAGATCTACGTGTTCAAGAGGGAGGAGCTGAGACGTGTTGATTCAGGATCCCACCAGATTTTGTGGTCAACAATATCTATTATTGACAGAGGACATCATTTGCAACTTAAGCCAGATGTCTATATATATCTATTATCAAGACACTACCTTGAGGCATACATGTTTCTTATTAGACCATCGGTTAATGTTCTATCATCTTTGTTGTCATAGTATTGATCATCTCAATGTATCATATATGCCATGTCCATTGTAACATCACAGTTTTTGTTATACACACCTAACTTTCCATTGTAACATCACGTTATGATTTTATTGGCCAGTGCAGAAGGACACAATGAGATTTTTGTCATAGTCCATGACACCTTGCACAGAATTGCAAACCATCAACGTGTTTTAATGCTTCTGCTAAATCTCACAATGTCCCCATTTTGATTCCCCAAGCAATATTTAACATAAAATCTGAAATTAACCATATACTGTGTTTAATTATACCAGGAAGGTGATGAAAAAGCAAAGCATTGTATTGTATTGTATAATTTGTATTATGTTTGTTACTACGCACTTGACTGGAGATTACTGTGCACATGGTTGGAGATAAATGGACTCCCTTCTCCAACAATGCTTCAATTAAATCTTCAAAAATCCATTCCCGGGGAAGAGCCTCCAAGAAGGCTCCTAATGTCTTGCCACTGTAATGCATTACAAAAAGAAATATATCATATTCAGCAGCAAATATTGCAGATCATGGAACTTGTGGGAAAGGAAACCAGCGAAATTACTTCTCACGAGCTTTGTGTTTCTAACATCAAATGCTAAATTAAGATATTTAAAAACGATCCAAATCAAGATTAAAACGTAACATACGTATCCAGTTTTCCATATTAGCTGCCAAATGAAAAGCATTGTCACCATCATTTGTGAACAAATATTTTGATTCGATGGATCTTAAGGGATATAAAGGTGAGGATGATCTTTTGTGGTTTTACGGTTTCTTTGCAAAGTGAAAATCTTCCATTTCGATGATTGGAAGAGGATTGACATACAACGAAGAATGAAATTCAACGTTTGATTTTAGGAAATATTTGCTGTAGTGCGCAAATTGTGCATAAATTGGGGGGGGGGTTTTGAGCAACTATTATGGAATTTGAATGAATTAGAAGTGAGATTCGGAATTAATTGATATTGGTCTAAGGCGTGAAGTGATTTTTTGAAAGTCAATTATACTTCTATATTGCAATAGATATAGAAATAAAAATTATTTTTAGTAAAAGTTGAATATTTTATTTTAAATAGGTATTTCCTCAATATTAAAAGAGTGCCCCTTGTTCTTTAATTATAAAACATGCATATTAAAAAAATAAAGCGTTTTATATAAATTCATTATATAAATTGCCACATAATAAAAATAATATTTTCAACATTTTTCTAATATCTTTTTCATGTCATAAGAAAATGTACAATTAAAAAACTAAATTTTTACCTGAGAGCACCTTCAAGACATTCAAAAACTCGTATTTTCTTAAGAAAACATCATACAAATCACTAATATATTTGACAAAATCACTAATGAATTTTTTGTAATCAATATTTTCTAGCAAATCATATTTAGTGGGTATCAAAGCTAGTTCATTCAAATTTTTTTTGTGACGTGGTTGATCGTAATTACGATTTCAATAATGTGATTTTGAAAAACTTCTTTCAAATGCAACTGTAATATATACTGTCAATAATGGATAAAAAGAAAGTATGAAGTGCAATTATCCCAAAATTAAATCTAGGATTTAAGTTTGGGCTATTTGAAAAATGGGTCAATGGGCCATGGCGCACGTTTTCTGGGTACTTACAAAAGTACCCTTATTTTTGAACTATTTACAAAAACACCTTTTAGAAATATTTATGAAGTAAAAATACTTTATAAATTTTGGATGTTACTTTTTTAATAATTTTGTAAATTTTTTTTAAAAAGTGACATAGTGTCACTTACTAAAAAAATAGATATGTATGTTACCTTCTCAACTAAACATAAATTAAAATTTTAGAATAAATTTATGTCTTGTTAATTTTATTCAATTATTAGAATAATTGTGCCATTTTTTTAAAAAGTGACTTAATATTCTTTTTTTTTAATCACTTTTTCTTTTAACTAAAAAGTGTCACTTGTCACTTTTTCTACTTAAATGTCAAATTTTCAATTTTTGCAATATTCATCATTGACTAATAAATTAGACAAGTGAACACAAATACTAGTAAATACATTATACATTCTCCATACACAAGCACAATGTCACATTTTTACTTTTTTTTTTTTTAACTAAAAAGTCACATGGTGTCACTTTTTAGTGGAAAAAGTAACACTTTGTCACTTTTTTACTTGAACGTCACTTTTTCAATTTTTGCAATATCGATCATTATCTAACAAATTACACAAATCCACAAACACTAATAGATATTTTAACCAATGCAATTTTTTTTTTTTTAAAGTGACAACGTTTTTTAACTTTTTGCTATTAGAATGTTATTTTTACAATTTTTACAATATTAATCCTTAATTACAGCATCATAACTTAACAAATTATACAAGTCCACAAATACTAGTAGATAAATTGCACATTCTCCGTTATTCCTATACAAAAGCATCATAAGGAAGTAGTAGAATTACATTAACTCATGATTATAAAACTAATAGAACTTGTGACGAAACTAATAAAATTACGTTAACACGTGTTTGTCACTTTTTAACACTTTGTCTCTTTTTTTTGACACGATTTTAATTTTTGTCACTTTAAAAAAAGTGATGAGGTAAAAAAGTGACATTTTTTCAGTTCTTTGAATTAATAAAGAGTGACACTTTTAGTCTTAAAAAAAGTGACACTTTATCACTTTTTCCAACTTAAATGAATGTCACTTTTTTTTTCCTCCTCCTCAATATTGCCACATCTACAATCATTATATGCCAAGGTGCTTGTCATTCTTTGGTAGTCTTTTGTTGGAAATCAAATTACAAAAGTGTCATGAGTATCATTGCACTGTAGGCAAAGGAAAAGGAAATTCAGCAAAGAATAGGGTTTTCGAGAAAATGCTACTGGGAAAACGAAAATTCAAATTGTTGTTTATAATATAAACTTCAATTGGATTAAGGATAATGAATAATATACCCAATGAACTTCACCATTAGAATAGTTATTTAGCAACAAAACAATTCCATCCATTTAGTACAGGTTTCTAAAAGTAGTAGTCTTAAAATGTAACAGAACGGATGTAGCACTCATTGGGGTAGATTTTACGGCACCCACATCCCATGTGGCCATATTTGGGTCTCACATGTAAAAAATCATGATATCACTTTTTGATCAACTCGCCCCCATCCCATGCATTTTTGCACCCATCCCCATTAAAAGCAACCCCAACCCCAAATAAATAATCATTTAATATTAACAACCAATTATGTATCTTTATTTTCTAGAATTTAGTCTTCTAGCTTGGCCATTTGCTCCCCATTTTTTTTGCCTCAAACACAAATAAAAAAATAAAAAAATAAAATTCGTTTGATATATATATATATATATATATATATATATGTATGTATGTATATGTACATTGCTGATTATTTTTTTTATTACCACCCATCCTTTTTGATCATTCTAAAAAATGGTTCGAATATATAATGATATCATGCTCATGTATCAAACACACAATGAGACTAAATTGTGCATGAATGTGCTTAGCTAGAGTTTGAATTATTTGTGCTGATAATTTAAGCATAATTTTTGAAAATTAATTTAAATAATAAATACCTAAATAGTGAATTCCTTAAAATATATAGTAAAAATGAAGAAAAACAACTGGGAGCACTTCCCGACTTCCTTCCCAATTGGTACACAACATTTGATACAAGGTTTTAACACGCATTTTCAAAATATAGACCCTTCACAATTCATATATACTAGTAATTCAAACACTAGATAGCTACCAAATTGTGAACAACTCTACATGAATTCAGTACTACCGTATGGATAAGTACTAGAAATACTTGCCTGGGCTCCATCGTTATATCCATTATCTAGTGTGTCATTGTAGTCCGTCTCGGCATGATCCTCTATCGCGTTTGCACTGAATTAATGAAATTAGGTACTAGATATATAATACAAAATTTTCTACAAATTCAGATTTGTTTTTAGGCGTTCATTAATTACTTATCATGTCCTAGACGAGGACATGTTCTCTTATCGTGTCCGTGTCCACTGCAAACCCGATATTGTCTTTTCGATCTAGACATTGCTTTCTCGTTCGATGACTTTAGCCGTTTCCCACACCCTTTGGCCCTCAAGAAATTGGGATCATCTACAAGAAGTGTCACCTCATGACTTCTACCAACTTTCCCGTCGGGGATCCGTCGTCGAATTCTTTCAATCGTATGTTTAGCCCTTCAAACTCACCCATGAGGAACGTCGTGCGAGCATCAGTTACAGTTGCGTGACCGACTAGTACAGAAGCTTTGTGAGACAAAATTCCATGTCATGCCATCAATAAGCAAGTGTTACTGTGATCTACTAAATCTCCAGTTGATTGACCAAACAGATCCGTCTTTTGGCTTTTTAGTCCATCGTCGTAGAATATACTTATCTGGAAATAACAACACTTCTTTTTTCCCCAAAAGCAAAGCATGTGGTGACAAGGGACACCTTCAAACTCATACACACGACAAGAACAAGCTAGATAATCAGTAGTCGAGTAGTAAGTTACCTCCCTCTGTCGATCAATGCATTTTCCAGTTTCAAAGTGCTGCACAATATAAACTTTGGCATCCACAACATTTAGTTTTTTCGAGCAAATATAGAAGTTGCTCTGTTGGACTTCCTTTTGAAACTGTAGAAATTTATTGTTAGTGTAAACATGCACCATCTACTGCTCCATCATAGCATGCGAGTTCAATCTAGGCTGCTCGCTAAATGTCGACATGGTTAGCACAAAGCTCATCGTGTATCTGATGAGCTAGTGCCCTATTAAAACGTGTAAGAAACCCCATCAAAGAGAAATTTCTGTTGACATACCTCTTAAAAAATAATACCTAAACAGTGAATTCCTTAAAATATATAGTAAAAATGAACAAAAATAGCTGGGAGCACTTCCCGACTTCCTTCACAATTGGTACATACCATTTGATACAAGGTTTTAACATGCATTTTCAAAATATAGACCCTTCACAATCCACATATACTAGTAATTCAAACACTAGATAGTTACCAAATAGTGAACAACTCTACATGAATTCAGTACTACCATATGGATAAGTACTAGCAATACTTTCCTGGGCTCCATCGTTATATCCATTATCTTGTGTGTTATTGATAAGTGCTTTATTAGCATGTATTTAATTCACTTATTATCTTATTTTGTTATTGGTTTGATCCTATTGAAGCATCGTTTAATGCATTTCACTTATTGTGCTATGTAAGGTCAAAAAGAAGAAAACGAAAGGAAACATGACCAAAGAAATACAAGAAAATCAAGAAGTGAGGTTCAAGGGCATATTCAAAGAGCTCCAAATCAATAATGGTATGTGGGAAGAAGATTAGATGCAAAAATTATGGCCAAAGAAGGTTTGGAATGAAGTTGGAAATCAAAAACCCGTAAGGATTGTGATCATGAATTTTAGTCATAGATTGAAGCTCAATTTTGTCATAGAATACTTTCGAATTTGGGAAGATCTATTTCACAAATAATTGTAGATATTTGAGTTTTCTTTCCGACGCAGCTTGAATCACCACAATCAAACTTCTGAAGAGAAAGTTATGACAAAAACATCGAGCACAGGTGCTTCTCGGCAGAAATACACTTACGACCGTAAATGATAAAGTTACGGCCGTAACTTCCAAATTTCGAAAATTTTCAGAATCCCAATTACGGCCGTAATAAGGTAAGTTACGGCCGTAACTTTCTCGCGAAGAAATTTCCTTATCTGATTCAAGGTCTATCTTTGGTATATCTTTGGGGTAAAGCTAGGGCACAATTTTGTGAGTATTAAAAGAGCAAAATCACCACAAAAAGGAGGCGGGACATTGAGGAAAATTGAGAGAAAAATATAGAGCATGCTTGGGAGATTTTCAAGTCAAAGAACATCAACAACAATGGAATTCATGAAGCAACTTGAAGAATCTACCACAACCATGCTAGGCTAAATTTCATATCTTGTTCAAAGGGGAAGTTGTGTCAATTTAATTATGTAATTATCTTTTCCTACAAATTAGTAGCGTGAATTTATTCCTTTATTTCAATTGTTGGATTATTATGTTTTGAATGTTCAATTGAGTTTATTTGATTAATAGTTTAATTTGGCCAATTGGATTATTGATCTTTGGATTCATGAATATGCTATGTTTAGATTCTTGATCCGTAATTGTCATTGAATCTTTAATTTAGTAGCAAATAAATCTCGTGCAGGTTTAGTAATAATTCAACTTGGATTGATTAATTCGAGCTCATGTAATTAACGATTCAATTCAATATATTCTTCTAAATTTTCATACTAGTCGTGCATTAAATCCTAAGAGCTTGTTTAGGATTGTCCGTGGCTAGAATTGGTTCGAAAAACTTGTTTTGAATTAATATACATAAGGAAGAATTTAGATAATCAGAGCTTGTTGATTATTTATGATTGATAACTGAATGGGGATATAAACACGTTACAAGGAAAAGTATAACATTAATTGAGGGCACAACCGAACTCGAGAACAAGATTTCTTCTCATATTATTTCTCTAGTCATATTTAATTGTTTACTTTTATGCATATTTTTTATTCAAACAATTTCAAACAACAAACCCCCTATTCCATTTTAATTGATCGAACAATTAAAATTAGTTTCCGTTCCTTGTGAGATCGACCCTTACTCTCGCTACTACATTATTAATTAATATTTGACAAGTAAGTAATTATTTATTATTTTGGTGCATTGCGACACGCATAAAATTTTTGGCGCCGTTGCCGGGGAACGGTCAACCAATTTAGTTGTTTAGTTAATTAGAACTTTTTTTTTCTGCATTTTATTTTATTAATTTTATTTTCACTTTATTTATATTAGTTTTCAAAAAAAAAAAAAATTTCTTGCCTGTCTACTTCTTACTTTTATGCGTGAAACTCGATCAACTAATTTTGATTTTTTTTTATTTTGACCCAGAAATTGAGAGAACTTTTCAACAGCAAAGAAGAGCAGCACAACCAATGGCAGTAGCTAACAATAATCTGACTCTCAAGAAACTAGCTACCCCGAATGTTGCTCAACAACCGCTATGCATCACTTTTCCGGCAGTGGAAGAAGGCAGAACTTTTGAGCTAAAATCCGGACTGATCCATCTTCTGTCAACTTTCCGAGGACATCCCGGTGAGGACCCATACAGACACCTTAAAGAATTTCATATGGTATGCGACAGTATGAGGCCAACGGGCTTTACCGAGGAGCAAATAAAAATGAGAGCTTTCCCATTCTCATTGAAGGATGCCGCCACAGACTAGCTTTATTGTCTGCCGTCTGGAACAGTCACTACTTGGAATGACATGAAGAGGCTTTTCTTGGAGAAGTACTTTCCTGCATCAAGAGCTGGGACGATCAGAAAGGAAATATGTGGGGTGCGCCAAAACAATGGTGAATCATTATATGAGTATTGGGAGCGCTTCAAAAAGCTCATCTCGAGCTGCCTCCATCATCAGATCAGTGAGCAACTCTTGGTGCAATATTTTTATGAAGGTCTGGCACCGATGGATAGAAGCATGATAAATGCTGCAAGCGGAGGTGCATTGATGGATAAGACATCGGAACAAGCACGAGCTTTAATCTCCAATATGGCTGAGAACACTCAGCAGTTCAACTCCAACAGGGATATGCAAGTTCGGCGCGTGAATGAGGTAAGTAGTTCCAATATTGAAAGGCAATTGTTTGAACTAACAAATCTCGTTAAACAACTTGCTGTAGGGAAGGCACAACAGGTCAAAGCTTGTGGGATATGTGCAAACTTCGGACATCCAACAGATACTTGTCCGGTGTTGCAAGAGGGAAATAGTGCGCAGGTGAATGCTGCAGAAGGTTTCCCATTCCAAAGACAGCAGTACAATCCGTACTCTAATACCTACAATCCAGGATGGAGGGATCACCCAAATCTGAGTTATGGAAATAACCAGCCCTCCGGTTTTGTCTCTAACAAACCTCAAGGGCAATTCCAGCAACAAGGGAATTTTCAACCTCCAGGGCAGTATCACCAAAGACCCCAAAGTTCAGGTATGTCTCTTGAAGATATGATTAAACATTGGCGTCTAACACACGTCAATTTCAGCAGGATACTAGGTCTAGCATTCAAAATCTGGAGAACCAGATGGGTCAAATGGCTACAGCCATCAACAGGTTGGAATCACAATCCGGAGGCAAATTACCATCTCAATTTGAAGTTAATCCGAGGAATGTGAGTGCCATAACCCTGCGAAGGGGAAAGGAGGTTGAGGGGCTGCAAATGAAACCATCTGCAATTGAAGAGGAAGTTGAAGAAACAGAAGCTGGAAAGAAAGATGACACCTCACAAAACTCTCAGGTAAAGACTGACCCCACTTTAAATGTTAAATTGACTCCACTTCCCTTTCCCAGGAGGTTAGCAAAAGCAAACAAGGAGGGCAAGGAAGAAGAAACCCTGGAGATGTTCAGGAAGGTGGAAGTCAACATTCCCCTATTGGATGTAATCAAGCAAGTGCCCCGATATGCAAAATTTTTGAAGGATCTGTGCACCAATAAGAGAAAGCTAAAGGAAAATGAGATGGTAAGAATGGGTGAGTCTGTATCTGCACTTCTTCAAAGAAAATTACCTCCCAAGTGCAAGGATCCAGGTATGTTTACCATACCTTGTCAAATAGGCAATAAGAAAATAAATCGTGCTTTAATAGACTTAGGAGCATCTATCAATGTAATGCCTAGGTCTACTTATGCTTCTTTAAAACTGGCCAATTTAACTGAAACGAATGTCATAATTCAATTGGCTGATCGCTCTAACGCCTATCCGGATGGGGTAGTTGAGGATGTTCTAGTGCAAGTAGGAGGGTTAGTGTTCCCGGCTGACTTTTATGTGTTAGACATGAATGATGCCACTCCCCCAACTCTACTCCTATTTTGTTAGGGAGACAATTTCTAAAAACATCTAAGACTAAGATAGATGTTAGTAGTGGCTCACTTATCATGGAATTTGATAATGAAATGATTCAGTTTAATATTTATGATTCCGTGAACTACCTTGATAATGATAATCCTGTTCATTCTGTTAATGTTATTGATTCTTCAGTACAGGAAACTTTCAAACTTGGTGTAAATTGTGAAAAGCCAGGTAAAATCTCGTGTATTACATTGCCAACTTCTGATGACATGCTTTTGCCCCCTGTCTTGCAGGTCCTAATGAAAAATATGAAAAAGAAGTTGAGCTTTGGAAATCCACCTAATCCCGGTTGAAGGAGGAAACAACAAGTCTAGCCAAAGACAGTAAACAAAGGCGTTGCTCGGGAGGCAACCTGAGAGGGGAGTTTCTTTACTTCCTCCCTCAAATCGATATTTTTTTATTTTTATTTTTGTCATTTTTCTTATTAGTTAATTTCATTCACAAAAAAAAAAAAATAAATAAATAAATAAAAATCAGTGGCCTTGTTACGGCCGTAAGTTAAAACTTTACGGCCGTAACTCTACTCCATCGAATTTATCCAGAGGCCTAATTACGGCCGTAACTATATTGTTTACGGCCGTAGTTAATACTTTCAATTTTTTTAAGATTGTTACTTACGGCCGTAATTAATATCTTCACGGCCGTAATTATTAAAAAAAAAAAAATGTCCCTTCCTTTGATTCCATTCACATTTCCCTTTTTTATTTTGTATTGTCACGCTCCACATTGAGGACAATGTGGAATTCAAGTGTGGGGGGGATGATTATCTATTATCTTTTGTTATCCCTATTTTATTCATCTTCATTCAATTTTTTTTGTTAGTTAGCTTTAATTGTGCTTAGACCCACATTTCGGTTTAATAGGAAGCAGCCCCACTTATGATTATTTTTGAACCACCAACTTCCTAAATTGCATAATCGGATAAACAATGAGCACATAGAGATGAGTTTTCCAATAATTTCTGAATTAGTTTGAAAATGGGGACAAATTGAAAAATTTCTGCAACCTAATTGAGTCAAACCAAAATAGATATGATAAAGTACAGCCCCGAGTAACTTCATCCTATCCTTATCCCCTAGATTTTGAGTTCGGAATGAAGACTGAGCAATGACCTATAACTCATAATTGGATGGGAGAAGCACATATAAACCATAATTTGTGAGATTTTGAGCCTATGAGCTACTTTTATTCTTTATATTAAGCTCTATTTTTTGATGTGTGTTCTGTATGGTTGGTTTGTGCTTGGATGTGCTTTCTTATGCATACCGTTGTAGCTTCTTGACTCAAGTGCAAAATATAGTAGAGGCATTAGGTTAAACCAAATTTGACCTACTAAAAGGGCCTACCATGATACATGTACCAATAGAAGCCCTTTTGAGCCTTAGCCTTTCCTTGAAATTTTGATGCCACGCTACAAGCCAAGAAATACCTTTTCTTTCGCATTGTCTCTGTTTTGAACCCATAGAGAAGGGATTCGCAAGCTTTTGTTGATTAATGATCGTGCTGTAGTCTAAGTCTAAGAAGTTGCAATGGTTATCTTGTGTTGGACGATGGTTGTGTAATGGACTGAATTCAGGGGAATGTAATTCTATCTCAAGCCCATTGGTGACTGCGTAATGATTTGAATAAAAGAGAAAAAGTTGCAGTCTGTACTCGAAAAAAAAATTGAAAGAGAAAAAGCAATGAAAAGAAAGTTTAGTCATGAAAATTAGTAGTTGAGGAAGTCAAACACTCAACTTGTGAAAAAAAAAATTCAAGTGTGAACAAAGTGGGTAGAGTGAAACAATGAAGTTCGTATTGAGAGTGAAGGAAGTAATGTCATTGTGAATTGATTTAGTTTGCGAAATTCCTTCTCGACTCAGCCTAAATATGTCATTTTATCCTACCTGACCCGAAGCCCCGTTACAACCAAATAAAGACCTTTACTTTGCACTTGTGTTATTGTTGGCTCCGGTTATGACATTTGACCAGTCTGTGGTAATAGATTCTCCATGCAGTGAGTTGAGTGAAAATTCTAACCCTTATACACTTTGTGCGAAGAGAGAAATATCTAGTGAGGGTGTTAACTCTTATTACATATGCTTATGAGTGGTTTGAATTGCTTGATCTATATTCTGTACTTTCAAGTTGGCCAAAAACTAACACCCATGTAGTAAATCATTGATAGAGGTTAAGAGAGAACTCACGAGAGGTGGGAGGATACAAGCCACATTGGGAAATGAATTGGGCCGGGAGTATTGATTTTCATTTCTGTTCAGAGGATATTGGATGATGCATCTCTTGCACACACTAACACACTCCGGTTATGCAATTGAGTTTTCATGCTAAAAGAGAAGTGGGCTGTAACCTTGACTTTCCGATTGTAGGTCTACCTTTTTGTTTGAGTTATATATTTTTTCTTTCACATCATTATTCGAGGACGAACAATGGTTTAAGTGTGGGGGGATTTGATAAGTGCTTTATTAGCATGTATTTAATTCACTTATTATCTTATTTTGTTATTGGTTTGATCCTATTGAAGCATCGTTTAATGCATTTCATTTATTGTGCTATGTAAGGTCAAAAAGAAGAAAAAGAAAGGAAACATGACCAAAGAAATACAAGAAAATCAAGAAGTGAGGTTCAAGGGCATATTCAAAGAGCTCCAAATCAATAATGGTATGTGGGAAGAAGATTAGATGCAAAAATTATGGTCAAAGAAGGTTTGGAATGAAGTTGGAAATCAAAAACCCGCAAGGATTGTGATCATGAATTTTAGTCATAGATTGAAGCTCAATTTTGTCATAGAATACTTTCGAATTTGGGAAGATCTATTTCACAAAAAATTGTATATATTTGAGTTTTCTTTCCGACGCAACTTGAATCACCATAATCAAACTCCGGAAGAGAAAGTTATGACAAAAACATCGAGCACAGGCGCTTCTCGGCAGAAATACACTTACGACCGTAAATGATAAAGTTACGGCCGTAACTTCCAAATTTCGAAAATTTTCAGAATCCCAATTACGGCCGTAATAAGGTAAGTTATGGCCGTAACTTTCTCGCGAAGAAATTTCCTTATCTGATTCAAGGTCTATCTTTGGTATATCTTTGGGGTAAAGCTAGGGCACGATTTTGGGAGTATTAAAAGAGCAAAATCACCACAAAAAGGAGGCGGGACATTGAGGAAAATTGAGAGAAAAATATAGAGTATGCTTGGGAGATTTTCAAGTCAAAGAACATCAACAACAATGGAATTCATGAAGCAACTTGAAGAATCTACCACAATCATGCTAGGCTAAATTTCATATCTTGTTCAAAGGGGAAGTTGTGTCAATTTAATTATGTTATTTTCTTTTCCTACAAATTAGTAGCGTGAATTTATTCCTTTATTTCAATTGTTGGATTATTATGTTTTGAATGTTCAATTGAGTTTATTTGATTAATAGTTTAATTTGGCCAATTGGATTATTGATCTTTGGATTCATGAATATGCTATGTTTAGATTCTTGATCCGTAATTGTCATTGAATCTTTACTTTAGTAGCAAATAAATCTCGTGCAGGTTTAGTAATAATTCAACTTGGATTGATTAATTCGAGCTCGTGTAATTAATGATCCAATTCAATAATTCTTCTAAATTTTCATACTAGTCGTGCATTAAATCCTAAGAGTTTGTTTAGGATTGTCCGTGGCTAGAATTGGTTCAAAAAACTTGTTTTGAATCAATATACATAAGGAAGAATTTAGATAATCAGAGTTTGTTGATTATTTATGATTGATAATTGAATGGAGATATAAACACGTTACAAGGAAAAGTATAACATTAATTGAGGGCACAACCGAACCCGAGAACAAGATTTCTTCTCATATTATTTCTCTAGTCATATTTAATTGTTTATTTTTATGCATATTTTTTATTCAAACAATTTCAAACAACAAACCCCCTATTCCATTCTAATTGATCGAACAATTTAAATTAGTTTCCGTTCCTCGTGGGATCGACCCTTACTCTCGCTACTACATTATTAATTAATATTTGGCAAGTAAGGAATTATTTATTATTTTGGTGCATTGCGACACGCATCAGTCATCGTAGTCCGTCTCAGCATGATCCTCTGTCGCGTTTGCACTGAATCAATGAAATTAGTTACTAGATGTATAATACAAGATTTTCTACAAATTTAGATTTATTTTTAGGCGTTCATTAATTACCTATCATGTCCTAGACGAGGACATGTTCTCTTATCGTGTCCCCGTCCATCGCAAACCCGAAATTGTCTCTTCGATCTAGACATTGCTTTCTCCTTCGACGAATTTAGCTGTTTTCCACACCCTTTGGCCCTCACAAAATTGGGATCATCTACAAGAAGTGTCACCTCATGACTTCTACTCAACTTTCCTGTCGGGGATCCTTCGTCGAATTCTTTCAATCGTATGTTTAGCCCTTCAAACTCACCCATGAGGAATGTCGTGCGAGCATCAGTTACAGCTACGTGATCGGCTAGTACAGAAGCTTTGTGAGACAAAATTCCATGTCGTGCCATCAATAAGCGAGTGTTACCGTGATCTACTGAATCTCCAGTTGATTGGCCAAAAACAGATCCGTCTTTTGCCTTTCTAGTCCACCGTCGTAGAATATACTTATCTAGCAATAACAACACTTCCTTTTTTCCAAAAGCAAAGCATGTGGTGACAAGGGACACCTTCAAACTCATACATGCGACAAGAACAAGCCAGATAATCAGTAGTCGAGTTACCTCCCTTTGTCGATCAAAGCATTTTCCAGTTTCAAAGCGCTGCACAATATAAACTTTGGCATCCACAACGTTTAGGTTTTTCGAGCAAATATAGAAGTTGCTCAGTTGGACTTCCTTTTGAAACTGTAGAAATTTATTGTTAGTGTAAACATGCACCATCTACTGCTCCATCATATCATGCGAGCTCAATCTAGACCGCTCGCTAAATGTCGACATGGTTAGCACAAAGCTTATCGTGTAGCTGATGAGCCAGTGCCCTATTAAAATGTGTAAGAAACCCCATCAAAGAGCAATTTCTGTTGACATACCTCTTCAAAAATGAGTGACCACTTTCAGACCTCTGACTACTAGACATCCCCGCACTGAATAAATGTTTGACATATGCCGACACCCAATGACAACATATTTCATACATAGTACTCAGCCACTCATTACAATCCAGATTCGTGGTCTCCATGACTTCATTCCACCGATTTTCAAACTCATCGGAAGATTCAGACTGCTTAATAATATTCATCAAATTGTGGTGCTTGTTGTAAATCATGGAGTTAATCTTCTCAAGAAATTTGTTTATAATGTGCCACAAGCAATACTTATGTAGTGTCAATGGCAAGATCATCGAAATAGCTTTGGAAATTTCAGCATCTTGATCAATAATAATAATAATAATTCTTGGTGGCTTGTTGTTTGGCATTCCTTCAATGAACTTAGATAATAGCCACACAAATGACTCTTTTGTTTCATCACTCAATAAACCACATGCAAATAGAACAGTTTGCCCATGGCGGTTTACACCCACAAATGGCGCAAGAATCATTGAGTACTTATTTGTGTTGTAGGTCATGTCAAACACTACTACGTCGCCGAAGAATGCATATGATCGTCTTGATGCACGGTCAGCCCAAAAACAACGAGGCAACCTGTTTTCCGAATCAGTCTTAAATGTAAAGAAGAAATTCGCGTCTTTTTCTTTCTCAAATGAAAATTGCTCAATCAATGCTTCTGCATCATGCCCTCTTTGCTCTTCATGTAATTTTTCTTCGTAGTTCCATAAATCTCTCAGCACATAACCTACTGTTGATGGACCCCCCGAATATATCTCCACGAGTCTCATCTGTTGACAGGATGGTATGTTTGCTTCTATTAATTGCTACACAAATGCCTTCTTGGCGGTCGACATATTCCTGTAGGATCGCAATAAATGTACTCTACTGGGGGTAGTAAGCCCGTGGTTATGTTCTGGAATGAAATTCTTCACTACCCAAAATTGTCCGTTGTATTCCTTGACTACAGCCAATCTGGCATTGCATCCTACATGTGTCCGACCACGGTTTCTTTCTCCTATCCATGGGACCGCATCTTTGTATTTCAACTGATATATTTCATTAGTTTTTCCTTCATTTGAATAGACAAATAGTTTCCAATAAGTTTCGTTTGTTTCCTTCTTCTTCTTACTGTTTGCTATTCGTGTGCTAAACCTGCTTCTCGTGCATATTCATTGTAGAAACTGAATGCATCATCATGTGATTCAAAATTTTGGCATATTTTGGGAATACGATCGACAGAAACTTGAGCCATATAAACATTATCATCAGGTTCTGCTTCCATTCCTACCGAAAATAGCGAATAACAATTCAAAGTTAGCATCTTATAGTGCTAAAACATATTTTATCCAACTTACAGTGCTAAAATATATTTTATCCAATAAAATTCACAATTAGCAAATATACTAATGTTTATATGAATAAAGTTCCAATAAAATTCACTTTTCCAATTTCACAATTAGCAAAATTCCACTATACTATAACAATATTTTTTTTTTCTAATTCACAAACAACCCCTAAACACGAAAAATTACGAGAATGGTAATACCAATGATAAGAATTTAACAAAATCCCACTAATACTAATACACAATCCCACTACACTAATATTCACGACAAAAGAATTCTAAAAGAAGTTATTTGACTAAATCCCCCTATACAATAAAATTCCACTGTTAGCAACGCTACCAAAAATTTTCTAGGCATATGCTGGAAATTGGAATTATGAGAATGCTAACACTAATGATAAGGTAATAAAAAAAATTATAATCATTAATTTATATAAGCTAAATATGATATGTCCACAAAATTCTTTTTCCTTTCATTTCTTATTTAACATAAAAAAGGAAAACAAATATTTACAGAAAAAATAACATTTATAGTACTCATGGTCTTCAAATTACCTTGTGCAAGTTTTCCACCAAGCCAATAGTTGAATTTCCCATTTTCCATATATCAAAGGAAATTTGTTTTGGTGTCTAAAGCAGAAAAATGGGAGCAAATGGCCAAGCTAGAAGACTAAATTCTGGAAAATAAAGATACATAATTGGTTGTTAATATTAAATGCATGTGTTAGATTATTTATTTGGGGTTGGGGTTGCTTTTAATGGGGTGGGTGCAAAAACGCATGGGATGGCGGAAATTGATCAAAAAGTTAAATCATGACTTCTAGTTTTGAAAGGTGGGACCCAATCATGGCCACATGGGAATTGATGCTATAAAATCTACCCCCAATGGGCGCTACATCCGTTCTGTAACATGTAAACCCAGAGCCTTGATTCTTAGGGCTCAAAACGAATTGTATATCTTGGAAAAATTATGGGCCTTTTATACTAAAAGACCCAGATAAAAAAAGGTTGGATGGATCTTTTATACTTGTTAAAAAAGGGAAAATTACACAAAATCATACCTTTAGATTTAAAATTTTTAGAAGGGGAAATTGCACAACTTACTTCACTTAAATAGTCAAAATGATATTTACGGTACAAACTAAAAAATCTGAAAAATATTTCTCTTCATCTCGTCATCACCAGTATAGTAACATAATCAACGATGTCTCAACAAATTTCTAGCTGACCCGACCTCACCACCACCACCACCACCGTTGATGCCGACATCACCCTACCGATCAACCCCATCACTGCCGACACCACCTTCAGTGATTATCATCCAATAATTTCCAGATCACAAGCCCCAATCACTACCTGCAACCAGACTCAATCCACCACTACCATCACCATCACTATCAACAGACCACCACCATCAACCACCTGCACAACAACTTACCATACAACCACCACAATTTAACGTAACTTGCCAATTGGTCGCATCTATTTTCCCAACAAAACCACATGCTGAGACTCCTTCCTAGCGGCCTGATGGCACGGGGAAGAATGGAATCCATGGCCTCAGGGACATAAGTCTCGTCCCCACCCCCGAACGATCAAGAATTCTCTTTGCAATTCAAGTGAAGAATTGTCAAAATAACCGGTAATGGCCTGGGGGTTTGGAATGATGTGGCTATGAAAAATGTAGTCAATAGTGTATAAAAAGCGTTTGATTTTACATGTGAGACAAAGAATTATAAAAACTTGTGAAAGTATCAAATTGTGATACATATAAAAAAGTGTATGAAAATTATTTGATTTTATGTCAGAGACAAAGTATCATAATAATTTGTGAAGTATCAAGATGTGATACTAGAAAATATTGAAAAGTATCATAAATATCAAACTGTGATATTAGGAAAAATTGAAAAGTATCATAAGTATTATATCGTGATACTACAAAAAATTGAAAAAGTATCATAAGTATCATATCATGATACTAAAAAAATTGAAAAGTATTATAAATATCATACTATGATACTAACATAATCATAAGTATCATAATGTGATACTAACATATTTGAGAAGTATCATAAGTATTTTTCAGTTTTTATAATTTTATTATAAGTAATATTTAAATTTTATAAAATTGAAGTAAATTTCAGTTTGATCCCTAAAAGTAGGGTATTTTTGTGAACAACCATTTTTAGAATCAGATAGTTATAAACTATTTTATTAGATCAGTTATTAATTTACCCAAACCTAACCCTTACTAGTCCATTTCTCTTTCTCTCTTCGCACATGCGATGCTTCCTCTAACTTTGAGATGCTTCTTCTCCATTTGGGAGTCTTCTCTGTTGACTTGGGCGTAGGGATGTCAACGAGCCGAGCCGAGCCGACTCGCAAGCCAAAGATCAAGGCTCGAACTTGGCTTGAGCTTTTTTTGGCCCGAGTCGAGCTAAAGCTCGTCCCCAAAAATAAGGCTCGACTCGAGCTTTAACTCGAGCTTTTTTCGAGCCGAGCTGAGCCGAGTCTCGAGCTTTTACTTTTCTTTCTTATTTTTATAGCAAAAATTCATAAAATTTTTATTGAAAATGTGTATATATAGCAAGTTGAGCTGAATTCGTGGTCGAAATTCATTGTTCAAGCTCCTATCGAGCTTTTTTAGCAGGCTTTTTTTGGCTCGAGTCGAGCCGAGCCAAAGCCCATCTCTAAAAAAAAGCTCGGCTCGAAATCTTGAGCCGCGAGCCGAGCTTAGGCCGAGCTTTTTCCGAGCCGAGCCGACAAGCCGTTTTGCCATCCCTGCTTGGGCGTTTCTTCTCGGTCTTCAAAACCCTAGAACAAATTGATTCCATTGCACTTGTATTATTTAGTTTCTCTTTGCTTCAATAGAATTCTTTACTTCAGGAGTCAATTCCTGGAGTTTTCTCATCTTCATCCTCTTTGGCATTTTAGTTAACAGCCGTTCCCAAAAGCAACAGTTGGCCTTTACTTGGTAAGGATGATAATCAGAAAACACCTCATATGCAATTTCATGTTTAAATTGTTGGCCATCACCTGCCCAACACCACTCCGTAATTGAGGATAAGGTCTTCAAGTTTCTTTACGTAAGCCAGAACAGTGGCTAAACTCATGTCAAGGGGTAACACTTGAGGAACAACAACATATCATTTACTTGCAAGGATAACAAGGTTCCAAGCCTTTATATCAAATAAATTTTTTTCCCAGAATATCAGGAAATTTTTAGGATCGTTTGTTTTTCTTTGGTTGAGGTGGTTGCATGGTGGTGTTTAGATGGTGGTGTTGGTGTTGAGACGGTGATGGTGATGGTGGTGGTGATGGGATTGAGAAAGTGTATAATTATGAATTACACTAATGTTTTACAAACCCATTATTTACAATTATAATTAATTACAAAATTGAAATAGAGTTACAATTGTAATTAAGTTATAATTGCAGTTGTAAATAAGATGAATGTAACTAATTCAATTAATTTTGCAAAAAAATGTGTTATGTTTTGCAAATTCATTAGTTAAATTGTAATTAATTGTAACATTGAAATAAAGTTACACTTGTAATTATTCACAAAATTGAAGTAAAGTTAAAATTAAAATTAATTGTAAATTATAATTCATTATGTAATGTAATTAAGTTGTAATTATGTTGAATGTAACTAATTCAACTAATTTTAGAAGAAGAAAAAAATCTGTCATGTTTTACAAATCCATTAATTACAATTCTAATTAATTGCAAAATTAAAATTAAAGTTACAATTGTAATTAATTATAAACTATAATTGACTACAAAATGTAATTAAGTTCCAATTACAATTGTAATTAAGGTAAATATAACTAATTCAATTAATTTCCGTAAAAAAAAAAATGTCATGTTTTACAAATTCGTTAGTTACAATAGTAATTAATTACAAAATTCAAATAATGTTGTAATTGTAATTAATTACAAACTGTAATTCATTACAATTTGTACCTAATTCAATTAATTAAAAAAAATGAAGTTTCAAGTGACTTGAATTTTACAATTAAGTCACAATAGTAATTACTTAGTTACAATTGTAATTAATTGCAAAATTGAAATTAATTTACAATTATAATTAATTACAAGCTGTAATTCATTACAAATTAATGTAAGTTGCAATTGTAATTAAGTCACAATTGTAATTATTTAAAAGATTGAATTAAGTTACATTTGTAATTAATTACAAACAGTGAATATATATAGTTTATATTGTCTGATTATCTGATTCTGGTAATATGTTTTATATTCTTAAAATATCTTTTAAAATGATTGATATTTAAAAATAAGATCCTTAAAGTTTTGTATTTGTTTAATTAACCAAAAAAAATAAAATTACAAAATATGTAAGGCCCAAAGGACCGACCTTGTTTGCCTTGACCTAGGTTCGGCCCTGTAAACCAATAATATTATGTTTGTATTCAACATTGACATAAACCTCTAAGATGAACAATTTTTCCAAATCCATAAAAATCCCACTCAAAAAGTAATTATACAATCAAAATGCACATTAAGCAGCAGAAAAGTTCCCCAGCCAGTCGTCAACAAACGGATAAAAAAATTGCATTTCGTACTAGATAAATCACAATTCTAATTGAAGTTTCAAATTACACAAATCAATAAACCAGAAAGCTAAATACCTATTTATAATTCAATACTTACCAAAAAAACCATTAAAAAATTAGAAAAATCGTTGATAAAAGTCGATGCACTCTACCAACTTTACTAAACAATCGAGGAGGAAAACCTTGAGCAAAGAGCAATTTAAAATCATTGAACTCTCAACTATCTCTTCATTAGAATGTTTTCCTAAATTTCATCCTGCCTGGATCCCATGCTCTCATTCCCATTATCGTTGTAATCATGAGTCTTCCTCATTGAGCAACTCCAATGATGGTGTATACACATCTATTTGGTGATTGACATCTTCAATTCACCCGGAATGAACTCCAATGTGAGTGTGTATATTGGATAATGGGAGTGTGTATATTGGATGTAAACAAATTTTCTGGTGGGATGTATATTTGCATCTCACATGGCCCACTTTCGTGCAAATTTCTGGAGCATTTCGGCTGAATTCATACGGATTTATGCGGACGCATATATGCACTTATATCCTCATGAAGCTATAGATTTGTCCTCATAAATGAGGATAAATCAATTGTTGGGCAAGGCTAAAAGAGCCTTTTAACATTAAAAATTGTTTTTTAATTTCTTAATAAAGTTTCAAACTTTTTAGATCGATTTATTCGTAATTTACATATAAATAAATACTGCCTAAAATAAAATAAATTAAGAAATTTACTATCAATAATATTTGTGTAAACTATAAAAAAAAAAAAAAAGTTATAAGTTTTAATGTACATCTACTATTGGAGCATCATTTTGTTTAGATCCATTGTGATGTATATTTGGATATAAAATTTATTTTTCAGGTGTGTAAATTACATCACAATTGGAGTTGCTCTTACACTTAAAAGAAATTGTGTTGTGTAGGTTCCTACATGTGGTGGTGAGGTTTTCTCTATGCAAGAAAATCGGGATGAAGTTTTTGTCGGAAACGGGGTTTTTTCTCTAATTTAGAATTTCAGATTTGGAGTCATGAGATTTTGTTGGTTTTGCACTGTATTTAGCCCTTGTTTGTTTTTCATTAAATATTTCTATAGTACTCAATCTCAACCATCCATTAAAAATTAAGCTTACAATATTTGACTTTTTAATCAAATTTTAACAATCTATTGTCTTAAAAATTATTATTAACAATATCAGACACACTCTTAATACGGTATCAAGCTTACTCTTAATACGGTAATTATAAGTGTAAAATAATGTTTAGGGTATTATTGAAATCTCTTAATTTTTTAAGGTGGTTGCTTTAATTTCCCCTTTGACTATTTAAAAGATGATCTGTGATATAAATTATTTTTGTTAAAAAAAAGTTAAAATAAAACTAATATAATCTACTATAGTTTTTAATTTTTTTGTATCAAAAATTATAATGCCTTGTTCGTCGTACCTTTCGAACGTCTTCAAGGCTGCCCTTGCCATGTGGCTATGTATTACTCGATAAACATTATTATTAATTAATAAAAGAAAAAGTCTGAAACGATGAGAAATTGGGAAACAGAAAATGAACTAAAAATTTATTTATTATGGGGGAAAAAAATGGCGTCACCTGAACTTGAACTGTAACCGAAGACCTTTCGGTGTGTGAACTGATGATGACTAACTACCACTATTAAAGATATGCGGCTTAGTCCAATCTCTTTTTAAATTCGTGCTTTGTTTACATCAATCCAATTCTAGTCTCGTGTACTTGCAATTTACCAAAATAAAAAATAAAAAAATTCCCTGGTTTCATCAGAAAATCGTCACGAAATCCTCTTTTAGCTATATATATATATTATCACAAAATCATCATCCCTAATTTTCAATTAATTGTGTATAGGTTTTTTAGTTTCTTCTCTTTCAAATTTCCCCTTTCAATTATTAAATGGTTTCGAATTCAAGGGTTTCATAATCTAATGCCTTAATTCTTAGTTCTTGATCCCAATTAACTTATTTTTTTGTCCATTTTTATCTATTCTGAATTTTACAGTTTTTTATTTTATTATTATTATTATTATTATTATTATTATTATTATTTTTTTTTTTTTTTGAGAGTTGAAGAATTAATGAGATGGCTAGGGTAATTGGAGGAAAAGAGAATTTCAATTCGAATTCTTCCTTGTATTCACTCCTAGTGAATTTGTTTGGATGCCCTTTTCAATTTGGGTCTGGAGTCGATACATTTTCCATTGCTTGTGAAGCTTTCTCTGAAAATTTCCTTCTTTAACTAGAATCATAATTGTACAGTTAAATTAGCTTTTCATATATTTTTTTTTTCCTTTTTCTGGATCATATATATATATTTTTTGGGTTATATAATTGTGGGGATATTGTGGGTGGAGTGAGAACTGAAGATGGAATCTAATGAGTCTGATGTTGTAGAAATTTCCCCGGACAAGCGTTACATTCGGGTACATTCTTTTGACATATAAATTAGGTTTGAAGTCTTACGTTGCTGTCGATTGTTTAGCTACATAAAACCTTGTATTTTTAGTTGATTTGGCTATTTATTTTTATTGGAATAAGGATTAATGTTTAATGTCTTATTTTATTTTTCAAGTCAGTGCATTGAATTAGATTGTGTTAGCTAGGTATAAATTAGTAGATATCTTTCCATAATGTTTGTGCTGTTTTCCGATTACTTTAATATCAGTAAGTGGGCTTTAAATATGTAATGTTTTTATTTCTGAACCATTACTATTTACCAGTAATTCCATAGCCAGCCAGTCTTGTTGTTTGGCAGAAGGTATTTGTTAAACGTTGATGAGATATGAATGATCAATATGTACTCATATGCACATTTCTTACATGAAAAGTATAGTATTGATCATTTGAGCTAAGGCTCTGTTTGTTAAAAGTTTTGTATTTAAAAACATGTTTTTTATGTTTTCAAGGTAAAATATGTAGTTGAAAAGTGGGGAGAGAAAATTTGTGGTTAAAAAGTGATTTGGTGAATTGTGTTGCTTAAAAAAGTGTTTTTAAATAAGTTTGCCAAACATGGACTTATATGTAATGATATTTCTCTTTTGTTTCAAAATTACGGAAAACATAATGCTGTAAAACATCTTTTCTATTGGAGCACCATGCCTGTTCAGTCGATTTGAGAATGGAACATTAATTGTGTTTTATGATCATAATGTTTATTTTAATATATCTTTTCGAGTCTAGAATTACTTTTAGCCCCTGCTTTGTTTACTGGTAAAATCAAGTTTTTAGTAAATTTTGATAAAAGTTGATGAAATGTGTGGTTCCCTATTGTTAAGGGATAAAATCTCATATCGAATAAAGTTGAGCACATAGACCAATTTATAAAGACTTGGGCTACTCCTCTTAATAAAGTTAACATTTTAATATGGAACTTCAAGTCTTAACATGGCATTAGTGTTCATTAAGATCGAATGAGTAATTTGATCCGATTAAGACTCAAAAAATGAGCATACGAATGTCAAGATTGGTCTGCTCAAATAAGCCACTAAACGCGGGTTTAGTGATGTATCTTGAATTCTGAATAGTCTAGAAATGGATGAGTATGTTTAATGATAATATTATGTAATCCAATAGTAACTTTGGAGGATATGAATCTTCTTAAAAGTTAAGTACCTCTGCGGCTTTACAATAAAAATATCTACAAATGTGTGCACAGACTTGTGAAAATTTAATTCATCTTACTGGTTATTTTGATATATTGCTTAATTTATTGGGTTTTGGTGGATTACCATTTTCTGTTTCTTTCTTCAGTATAATGAAATCCTTGGGAGAGGAGCATTCAAGAATGTGTATGCTTCCTAGACCATCTTCGTTTTTTTGCTTATAGACTATTTTATTGTCGCATTTTGGAATTGTTTTATTCAACAAGTGTGAGTATTCATCTGCCTGTCAAAACTAACTTCTGCTTGCTCTCTTTTGTAGCTACAAAGGGTTTGATGAAATTGATGGCATAGAAGTTGCTTGGAATCAAGTGAGCATTGATGATGTACTGCAATCACCTGAACATTTGGAGAGGTTATATTCTGAGGTTCACCTGTTAAGGACCCTGAAACACGAAAACATCATAAGGTCGTATGCCTCTTGGGTGGATGATGAGAATAAAACTATTAATATGATAACTGAGTTGTTTACCTCAGGAAGTTTGAGGCAGTAAGTGTTGTCTCATTGTTTTGGTTCCCATTCTCTTTGAGTTGTTCACATTTGTGTTATTTTTAGCTTCTGTTGCTAAGAAAATGTTTTTTATTTTATCTTTTTTCCCTTATGAATTAGGTACCGTAAGAAGCATAAGAATGTTGATTTAAAGGCCATCAAGAACTGGGCTAGGCAGATCCTTCGAGGTTTACATTATCTGCACACTCACAGCCCACCTATTATTCATAGAGATTTAAAATGTGACAATATCTTTGTTAATGGGAATCATGGAGAAGTTAAAATTGGAGATCTTGGATTGGCCACAATAATGCAGCAATCTACTGCCCGAAGTGTTATTGGTAATTGTCCATCTCAGTCGAGAGATTGTGCCACTCCATATAGCCTGTTTCTCTAAAATTGTCAGCTCTTTTGATTTTCACACAGGTACTCCCGAGTTCATGGCCCCAGAGCTTTATGAAGAGGAATATAATGAGCTGGTCGACATTTATTCTTTTGGGATGTGCATGTTAGAGTTGGTTACCTGTGAATACCCATACGGTGAATGCAAAAATCAAGCACAAATATACAAGAAGGTCACTTCAGTAAGTTCATGGACCACCTGCTATACTCTTTCCATTTAGCAAGATCCTAGTATGCATCTTCGACATCTAATAGGAGTTATGATTTCTTATTTATCATCATAATTAATATACTGCAGAGCATAAAACCAGCTGCTCTGAATAAAGTTAAGTACCCTGAAGTGAAACAGTTCATAGAAAAATGTTTGGTTCCAGCATTTCAGAGGTTAAGTGCTGTGGAGCTCTTGAAAGAACCATTCCTGGCCGAGGATCCAAAGGATTTAATGTGTGATCGTCTGCAGCTAACGGATTTTGCTCCTAATTCAATGACCTCGGTAAAATCTGACTTGCCTTTCATGGACCTGGACCCTAGTTACAAAATGTTATCAGCTGGCACCTGTTCAGAGAGTATGGTTGGAAATTTTTCTACTGCAGAACTTAAGAGATACAGTGAGAGAAATGAATTTACCATAAAAGGGGAAAATTTTGATGATGATACAATATCTTTAACTCTGCGGATTGCTGACTCGTCTGGTATGTAATTCTGCCATACAGCTGAAGATCTCTTGCCAAGTATTCTGACTGTTTGTATATAGTTAGTAATTGAAATATTTCTAGCAGGTCAGGTGAGGAATGTTCACTTCATATTTTACCTTCATACTGATACGGCACTTTCAATTGCTGCTGAAATGGTAGAACAACTTGATTTATGGAGTGAAGATATTGCTTTTATAGCCGATTTAATTGACAGCTTAATTTTAAGACTTGTACCCACCTGGAAAACTTCTGGAAGTTTGAGCGGAGCTCAGAGTTCTTACATAGTTTCTGCCGTGCTTCAGAGTAATCAGATATTGGCACCCCATGCCAAAGACCACGCATCAAGTGAAATAGGTGTTTCTTCACAGTTCTCTGGATCAAAAGTCAATGCTAGAGAATCAGTCGGCGCATCTTCCAAACACAACGTGGTATCAACCTCAGATGCAAAACGTAAGAATGATTTGAGATCAGCTTATGAAATGGAGAAGCACAAGGTTAGCATTGGCGAGTCTTTAATGAGCGAATGTACGAATAATTCAGGGACCTCCTTTACGGGTTCATGGAATGGTATATCTAATGATATGTGCATAAGCATATCTTCTTTGTCATTGACTGAAAAGGACCCCGATAAAGAACACTGCCATGACCTGAAGCTAGAG
Organism: Ligustrum vulgare; assembly: GCA_963555705.1. Taxonomy (NCBI): domain Eukaryota; kingdom Viridiplantae; phylum Streptophyta; class Magnoliopsida; order Lamiales; family Oleaceae; genus Ligustrum; species Ligustrum vulgare. Next base: position 35,721,874 of record OY743171.1, on the reverse strand, counting down.
CTTGATGCAATTGATTTGCAGTATCAACAGCGTTGCCGGGAACTTCTGAGGATGAGAGAGGAGGCAATCGAAAACGTCAAAAAGAGGTGGATCTCAAAGAAATTGTCTGTTGTTTAACGTAATTGTTTTCAATTTCCTTTGTTACTTTTTTATTTTATTTATTTATTTTTTCAACTGATTGTTGGGGAAAGTTTAATTTTATTTACAATTACACCTCCAGACCTACAGGATGTTATATAAACATTTTATCATGGTTGCAAGTTTATTATCAATTGCCTGTGACATTCTGTTAGCAATGTTATCAATGTTTTAGGGTTCTTTCAGATTGTAAAAATTGAGAATTGCTTCTTTGAGCCTCAGTCCATGGACCAGGATTTGCATGCCCAATTTGCATTTCAGATTGGTTTCGTTCATTCAAAATCCTATTAAACGGCATCAACTTTATTGCTGGCTGTCAAATTTGGGCTTGTGTTATTGAGCTTATTAAGTAGGTCACTTTAATTTTTTATATTTACGAGGGAACTTAGAGTCGCTATCCACTGGATAAACCCTTGAACTGACGCAATAACTTACGAACCATGTTAGTCAGATGTACCGCACTAGGCACTTGCCTAGTGCAACAGGCTCGATCGAAAAAGTATTGGTAGAGGGAATCAAACTCGTAAGCATAGACCTCCGCGCTTGTCTACTTCGCCAACTCCACCATCCTATGAGGGGATCAAAATACATTTTTGCTTTAGTTTCAGTCTACCTCGTGAAGCCTTTATGAAACATGAACTTGTCTTAAACCGCTTAGGGTATCGGCTTGAAAAAGACGAAAGGTCAAGGGTAAATGATTGAATCGGGGTTGAACTTGATACTTGTTTGATTCTTAAGCATTTAAAATGGAATATATCTATTTCTGAAGGATGGTACTCACAGTCAGGACGGAGCCACCACATGGCAAGGCAACGCACTCGCCAGTGCTGGATCCGTCTGGAGAAAAAAATTAGTTAAATTTTTTGACATTTTTGGGGTTACAACTTAAAAAATAAAGTTATTTGATCGATGTCTGTCCGAGCTGGACAAAATTTCTAAATGACCGTCTTGACTGAACAAAATTTCTGAATCTGTCACTGCTCACAGTCAACAAGACCGCGTGCCTATTTGAAGCTTTTACTTATTTTAGGTAAATCGGGGGATGCAAAATCATAAATATGGAGGCCAAAAAGACATCTTTCACCGTTATTTTCCTCATGTTTCCCGAAATAGTAATAATGGAATGGAACTCAATTTTATATAGAGTTTGAACAGAATTATGATAGTCTAGGAACTTTGATTATAGAAGCGAGGTGATATATATATATATATATATATATTGTGTGTGTGTGTATTTTCATCAATTTCAAAATGAAGTTGTTTTGACTAATGATGAGTGGAATATATGCACTAAGTTGTTTCTATGCAATGTGATCGTATGAGTGGAACACACTTATCGTGCCTGAAAAAGCATTCAAAAATATTTTCATCATGCACCAAATATCTTTTCCTAACTGCAATCGATCTCGTCTCAAATTGTGTAATTCGTAGTTTGATTCGAAAATTTGAGGTGACGTCCTATTCAATAAAGTAATTCTAAAAAGACATTCTTTGTAGAAATTTTTAAGTGACATTGTGACATGTCACATATTCATTGGGTGGTGAAAATAACTACTACATCATTTACTTTTTCACCACCCAATAAATGTACGTCATGTCACAATGTGACTTAAAAATATTTCCCTAAAATTATTGAATTCAATATACTTCAATGGTTGAATGCTGAAAGATGTCAATATTCGTGATTCCCCAATATAACCTGGAATTTGTTCACAACACCTGCAACTTAGTCATAAGGTCTATCACGTGAAACCATATATCGATCAGATACATCACGCAACCAATATTTATTTATCTTTTTTCCTTTTCTTCACTATTAGATAATTATATTGACAAAGTATAATTTCCATGCATCTTTATTATACTTCAGGAAATGAAACTGCCAATTTTAATTCTTTAAATTTTATAGGAAAAAATAATCACCGAGGGATCGCAAGCTAGCTCGCTCCAACAAGGGATAAGATGAGTTCCAATTTGATGCAACGAGCGCGGCTTGAACCCAGCTCGTGTTGCCTTGCCCAACTATTGGCGACTCGGGTCCATCCATTTCATATCATGATATATCCTCATCAATTCAATACCCAAAGGAAAATAGAATATATACAAATTTATTCACAAATTCCACAATCCTGAGCAAGATATTACACCATAGAATAGCACATATGAACAAGGACAAACAATGAATGGACATTTTAAATTAACCGCAATGGTCGAGCATCCTTACGCCAAGATAAAGACGGCAAACGAAATACTTTACCATCAACTACCAGTCGTCCTTGACAATTTTTGACTTCTCCAGAACAATTTTTCCTTCCTTGTACTTTTGCGTCTCCTCGTAAGCCCTCTCATACTTCCAGCCCAATACCTCACGGCAGTCAGAGCAATATACATCAGCAACTGTATGGAGACCAGTCATAAGCTGTCTATCTTCTTTAGAACCCACAGCAATGTTCATTGCATGGGAGAACAGAAATGCCCTACCATTTCTTCCCTATTGTCAAATAAAGAATATTTGTTGGTAAGATTATCTAGCAAATGGCTATCAGCAGTGTTAAGAACATTTCTAATGGTTTATGCATATCTTGATCCATGAGACAGTTAAATAGATAAATATCATATTCATGTTGAAAAAATAGATAATGAAATTTAAAGCTTATCCCCAATGATCTTTGTTTACAATTTTTTATGTGTACACATGTCTTCAAATTAGCACCATTTTCTTTGATTAAATAAATGAAAAATTAAAATTTGTCTAGTCACTTTGTCTAACACGTAATCTTAGATCCATTCCACATCAGCATCATATAGGTATGAAAACTAACCATTGAAAATGAGATTTTTAAATAATTATTTATTTTCTTATGTGACAATGACTTTTTCACAATTCATAAATCATTAGAGATGCTCAAAGCTCACAACACAAAAATAAACTACAAAACAAATCAAGCTGTATTTCTAATCAGGGTTGCACAGACACGACACGACACGACACGGTAACATGTGATTTTTCAAAAAGTTAGGACACAACACGTTGCGAACACGTAAATTAATTTTTAATTTATGATTATTTTAGTCTTATATATACACAACACATTGTATATTTGTTGCATCAAAATGATCATATCATATGAAAACAAATTTGTAAGTCAAATTCATCATTTTGTTTAATTCTCGGCATTCCTCCCTTTCTCTTTTCATTTTGATGCATAGATTATAGTTCTGACGCGTGTCGAAGAGTATCCGTGTCAGATACCGACACGCTGACTCTGACAGAGTGTCCATGCAAGTTGCAACTAATCATTTTTCCATTTTCCCTATTCTATCAGCAGTTGGAGTTCCTTAGATCTCAGTTAATGGTGGCTAATTCAATATATTTTGGGGCCTCTTGTATCTGATTTCCCCCAGGGATCTTGAGGGTGGCAGCAGAGAGAGACTATGTTCATCTTTGTCAGTAATTATCTTCCCTCAGTTTTTAATTCTACAGATTTTTACAGTTCCATCAGTTAGTACCTACATTATTTACAAGAGAAGACATATCAGTTTGAACCTGATTCCTTTCTATAAGGTCACCCATGACACTACTTTAGAGAATTCCTAAATTAATTGATTCCCTTTTCCCATTACTCAAATGACATCCAAAGGCTCACTCCGGCCAACAATCCTTACATCTCTGGATCAATTAGGATTAACCTAGAAACAGTATGACTTCTAGAAATCAAGTTATGTTTTTATGATATGCATAAAATGTAATGAATTATCATGTAACAGATAATTTACAGCATATTAACAACAAAATGAAAGCATTTAAATTAAAAAGACACAAAAATCTAAAATATTGTATAGCTAATTAGGAACCTTGCTAATATTTTGAAGGTAATTCTTTTTCCCAAGTTTTATTTAGTCTTTAACGGACTTCCCGAAAAGGAAATCCTTAATTGTAATTTCTTTAATAAATCTCAAAAAAAAAAAAAAAAAAAAAATAAAATAATAATAATAAATTTAGATTTTCTTCTCTTTTTAATTTAAACGCTTTCATTTTGTTGTTAATATGCTGTGAATTATTTTTTACATGATAATTCATTACATCCTATACATACATAAAAGCATAACTTGATTTCTAGAAGTCATATTATTTCTATATTAATCCTGATTGACCTAGAGTTGCAAGAATTGTTGGCCGGAGTGAGCTTTTGGATGTCCTTTGAGTACTGGGAAAAGGAAATCAATTAATATAGGAATTAAGGTAGTATCATGGGTGATCTTATAGAAAGGAATTAGGTTCAAACTTGTATGTTTTAGGTGGTGAAAAAAAAAAAAATTTCTATTCCGTCCAATGCTTCTAGATTCTAATACCATAACATACCATACCATACCATACCATACCAACATTCTACCAATAATGCACCTGAACTTTGCAAGAAACCCAATCAGAAATAACAAATAAAAAAGGTGAAAAACTCAAAATTCAATTCCCTGATTTCTTGAGATTTCTGATGATTAAACAAGATATTATTTTTTATCTTTGGCTCAGAAAATTGGGAAACCCAAAAGCATTCTAGCATTGAAGAACAGATTTTTTTTCAAGAAAAATAATAGATGTGTAGGCTCCCACCTGAAACGCTTTAGAAATTACATCATCATGAAGTGCAACATGATTTCTACAATTGCAGCAACTGTACAATCTAGGACCAATCACCTCAGCCATTTGATGACCAATTTACACCACTTCACTACAAGCTGATTGAAATCAAGATCATTTCATGTCACAAGATCTTGAAGTTCTGTCACCATATCAATAGAAATTTGGTAAAAAAGTTGTACCTTTACAGTTTATCGCAAGACTCAAGAAAGTCAATGTGATGTTATCTTCTTAGCCTTTTATCCTTTAACCAAAAATCTTCTTCCTACAAGTTAGAAAGGGAAGAAACCTTCCAGAGTTATGATTTTTTATTTATTTCGAAAACAATAAAAACAGAAATAATAGGAGAAATCACAACCCAAATAAGAAAAAAGTGCAACTCAATTGAATCCAGTAACCCACAAACAGAAAGCACCAAACAATCTAAAAAAAAAAAAGTTAAGAAACCAAGTAGTAATTTTAGACCCACCTGTGGGCTGTGGCGTAGTTTCTTTCTGGTTACAGTTCAAGAGCCTGTGAGAGAGAGAGGTAAAGAGGGGATAAAAACATCAATACGACGTGAGGTGGGGTGGGGTGGGGTGAAGACGTGAAGTAATGAAGTATAACGTGAAGTGTCAAAACGGACGAGTCGATCAGATCTGTGAAAATCGGCCCTGATCGATCCGGAATTGCGAGCTGACCCATGACCCGTGTGGACGGTTCACGGGTCAAGAAGTTGTGAACCGCAGGTTTCGCAGGTCAAACTTTCGCGGGTCGCGGTTAACCCGCTGACCGTAAAAAAAAAACCGTTTTCATTAAATTAAATATAATAACATTGAAAATCTCCCTTCTTCTACAAACTCTAACACAAATTTTAAAGCAAAATCTTATTTTTTTCTCCCTAATAACTAAAAAACGTAATGTTCTTTAATAATAGTAATTAAAAATATATTTAGCATTTAATTGTTATTTATTTATGTTTTATTTCAATTTGCAAATTTAGAGGTAATTCATATAAAATAAAATATAATTTTAAATTCTATATAAATATTTTATGGTATAAATATCAATAATCATTTTTGTATTTAGAAACTTGACAAAAAATTGCTATAAATATGAAAAATCTATATTTTTATTCATACGGGTCAAATCAGAAAGAATCGCGATTCGCATGGGCTCGACCCGGATGGGACAGGGGGCGGGCCTGGGTTGTAGTTCGTAATTTGTGGGCTGACCCGTAACCCGTAGCTGGCGTGCTTTTTTTCAAGCGGGCCGTTACCGGAGTTTTATGTTGATGGACTGACCCGGTCTGGACCACCCGAATTGACACATCTAACGTGGATTAGTGAGTTCTTCGTATAGTTCTAAAATTTGCACGTGTATATCATATGTTCTTTCGAAGTGTCCCATATATAGCGCTAGTGGAAAATTTGATAGTATTAATAAGGCTGTGTTAGTCATTGTTGAATTTGAATGAAAAGAAAATGAATTTTAGAGAATTGAATTCTCGATCATCAAACTGATCGTGAGAGATGTAGAAGTAAGATAGAAGTAAGACAATTGGGTAAAACACATAAGTTTTTAATAAAGTGGAGGTGTAACTTATTATGGACAAAGATGATAAGAAAATATAAGAGCTAACAAAAGACATAGTAACTTGACAATTGAAGCGACGTGAAGATGACACATCTGAATTCCACACACTCAACTGAGAAATGATGAACTACAAAACTGGACTTTCTCGTACATGTTTAGTACTCCTTGGAACATTAGACAACTGTAACTAATAAATGCATAACTAAAAAAAATGACAATGTAAAGATTGCAAGAGTTATTGAGAAAGGAGAAAGCATAACTAAAGAAACTGTAATAATGATAATAGTCGAAGAATTTGTGAGGAAAGGAAACCATAATGAAAAGCATGATTATAGTTGAAGTAGAAAAGAAAAGTAATGAAAGGAATGCTACTACATATAGTTTAGGTTGTGTAAAGAAATCAAAAATATCAACCCAACAAAAATGAAGGATTATTATTGATTTGCAACTAACAACAAGAAATTTTTGTATAAAAAATTTTAGTTTAATACACAAATATCGTAAAAATCACAAATCACAAAACTCGTACAAATACTCTCTGAAAAACTCTAAAAAATGAAACAAAGTGTGTTTACTAAGAACACAAAAATACCCTCTAACAATTTCACAAGAATATTACAAATTTCTTCTGAAAGATCAAAGTAAAAAAGAGAATCGTCAATAACAAAGATGCGAGATGATGGAGAGAGAGTTTTAGTATGAGAGAGATGAATGAAATGAATCACAATGAGAATGCATCTGGACACATCCTTGCCTTTTCATCTGGCTAAGTGATAAGGTTGATCCAACGGCTCTAACAGCTCCAGGTGGTTGAAATCAACGGTTGAACTGATTCAGTTAGTAACAAGAAAAGTGTGTTTCCAAACCGTGATTTGGGCCTCCAGGTTTAGTAAGGAAACAGACTCAGCATATGAAAAATAAGTGGACTGATGTTATCCGATTTTTGGACTGAACTAATGGGCTGCAGTTTGGGCCAATTGTCTTCACAAATCTTCCCCTCAATTGGTGCAGGCTGCAGCTTTATCATTTCAGTTCTTGTGATCAGTTCCTAGTGCCTTCAGCATCCTCAAGTTGCTCTTCCATGTTTTGTTCCCTGCAAAAATACAATGAAGCAGTATCAAATTCAAAAATATTAAGCAAATTTAGAGAATCTTTAAATTTTGTTATACGGATGACTTTAGTTCCAGCATCTGCTGGATTGAGCTGAGTAGGGATTTTAACCATTTTAAAAAAATCCTTTTCAGTGATGTCTCTTATAAAATGAAATTTGACATCTATATGTTTGGATCTATTATGAAACACATGATTTTTAGTAAGATATAAAGCACTCTGGCTATCAGTGCAAATCTCAGTTTCTGGTTTACTCAAACACCCAATTTCAGAAAGTAATCCCCTCAGCCACATACATTCTTTAACTGCATCAGTAGCTGCAATGTACTCTGCTTCAATTAAAGAAAGAGCAACTAATTTCTGTAGTTGTGCTTTCCAACTGATGCAGGAAGAGTTTAAAGTAAAAAAGTAGGCTGAAGTAGATTTCCCATTGTCAATATTTTCAGCAAAGTCAGAGTCTACAAAGCCTTTAAGTTCAAAAACATTTTGGGATTTAGAAAACATGAGACTCAAATTCAAAGTTCCTTTCAAATATTTTAGCAAAGATTTAAGAGCTTCCCAGTGAGGTTCTCCTGGGGTACTCATAAACCTGCTCATGCTCAAAACACTGACAGAAAATGCAATGTCTGGTCTGGTTGAAACCATAAGATACATAACAGAGCCTACAACATTAGAATAAGGAACATTTTTCATTATATGAAATTCTTCTACAGTTTTAGGACACTGATCATTTGACAATTTAAAATGAGAAGGTAGTGGCAGTGAAACAGGTTTAGAATCAAATAGAGAATTTTTTTTTTTAAACTTTTTCAATGTAACTCTTTTGATTCAGAATTTTTTTTCCTGCAGATTTATTTCTAAACACATCAATTCCAAGAATTTTCCTAACTGGACCTAGGTCTTTCATTTCAAATTCTGTTTTCAAATTCTCTTTGAGACAAGAAATGACATGCAGATTCTTATCATCAATTAGCATGTCATCCACATACAGAAGCAGATACATAGGATCAGAAATGTCATTTTTAAAGTAAAAACAGGGGTCATAAGAACTTTTCTGAAAATTTAAGCTTTGAATGAAAATATCAAATCTTTTATACCATTGTCTAGGTGCTTGCTTCAGGCCATAAAGAGATTTCTGAAGCAAACACGCTGGATATGGTTTGTTTTTCTGGTCAAAACCTTTTGGTTGAGTCATATAAATGATTTCATCAAGCATGCCATACAGAAAAGCAGTTTTTACATCCATTTGCTCAAGTTCTAAATCATTTTGAGCAACTAAAGCAAACAGAATTCTAATAGAAGTATATTTCACAACAGGGAAAAATATTTCAGTATAGTCTATGCCTTCTTTTTGTGAAAAACCTTTTGCAACTAACCTAGCTTTATATCTAGGTTTACCCCCTTCAGAATCCCCATCTTTTATCTTAAATATCCACTTACAGTCAATCAATTTCTTATTAGGAGGTTTTTCTACTAAAGTCCAGATCTTATTTTTAATCAAGGAATTCATTTCCTCTTGCATGGCTGCAAGCCACAAATTCTTATCTTTGGATCCCATTACTTCTTCAAATGAGCAAGGTTCAGGATCCAAAGAAGTTGATAGGACAGAGGCAGAATAGTATTCAAAGTCATCAAATCTAGCTGGGGGTCTAATTTCTCTCCTAATTGTCTCTGGCCAGTTGGTAATTATCTAAAACGGGTTCATCATATTCAGACACAGTGGGTGAAGTGGGTGCAGGTGATGCAGGCACATTAGTATGCAAGTGTTGGGGCTGCTCAGGCTGAAGATGAGAATCATCAAAGCTCACTTCAGTTATCAAAAAATCCTTTTCACAAAGTGGATTTTCATTCTTTTCAAACTTGCAAGGAAATACTTTTTCATTAAAAACAATTGACCTGCTCAAAATAACTTTGAAACCACTTTGTTCTTTAACCCAAACTCTATAACCTTTAACCCCTTCCCCATATCCAACAAAAACACATTTTAAAGATATGGGATCAAGTTTGGATTGAACTTGATGAGCATAGGCAGCACAGCCAAAAAATTTTAAAATCGAGTAATCTGGAACTGCATCATTCCAGATTTGATCTAGAATACTGTAGTTCACAGCACAAGAAGGACACTTATTGATTAAAAAACATGCAGTCTTGACTGCTTCCCCCCAAAATATTTTTGGCAAATTTGATTGGATTAACATGCACCTTGATCTTTCTAACAAGGTCCTGTTCATCATTTCAACAACTCCATTTTGTGGACTGTTGCAGGTCCTGTTCATCATTTCAACAACTCCATTTTGTGGACTGTATGCAACAGTCCTATGCCTAAGTATACCTTGGTGTTTGCAAAAAACATCAAATTCAAAATTGCAGAACTCTAAACCATTATCAGTTCTGATCACTTTAAACTTTTTATTTTTCAAATTTTCAACCAAGGTAATAAAATTTTTGAAAACAGAGACAGTTTGGTCTTTGGGTTTCAGCAAATGAACCCAAGACTTTCTGGAATGATCGTCAACAATCAGCAAAAAATATCTAAAACCAGAAACTGTGTTAATAGGAGCAGGACCCCACGGTCTGCATGCAAATACTCAAGAATGACCTTGGATTTATGAACACCTTTTCCAAATGAAGAAGTTTTCTGTTTTCCCAATGTATATTCTTCACAAAAATTTAGTTTCTGAAAACTGTCTTTTCCAAAAAAATCCATTTTTCTCTAACATATTAAGTCATTTTTCTCCTACATGGCCTAATCTTTTATGCCACAAATCAGACAAGTTATTATCAACAGTTTCAATAGTCAGAGAAGTAGGAGGAACGTACTGCACAGACAGAATATAAATGCCATTGGACTTGACTGTACTGGAAATCAACAAATTGTTTCTCAAAATTTTTATGTATCCATTTATGACTCTAATTTCATAGCCTTCATCATCTAAAATTCCTATTGAGATGAGGTTTCTCCTTAAATCAGGGACATATCTAGTTTGATTTAAGATCAAATTGTTATTGTCTGCAAGTTTTAAAGTCACATTTCCAATTCCTTTTATATCACAAGATACATCATTCCCTAGTTTTACAGAACCAGAGGCATGCACAGAGAAGCTATCAAATAAATCCCTATAAGGGCACATATGGAAAGTACAGCCTGAGTCTAAGATCCATTCATCTTTCATATTTTAAGTGGTAGTAACATAAACAACTCCACTATTATTTTGAATGTCTACAGGTTCCTGTTGTTTGTTTTTACCATCATCCCTTAATTTCTTGAAGCACTTATCAATTAAATGACCTATCTTTCCACAATAAAAACATCTTTTAGTTTCATTAGGCTTCCCATCAAATTTATTATTGTCATACCTTTTGGTTTCAAACCTATTTTGATCATATTTTCTATTATCATATTTCTTATCCCTAGGTTTGTTTGGTATGAAATTCTTATTTTGATAGTCTTTAGCCTGTTTGGGGTTATTTCTATTTTGGTTCCAGCCTCTGAAATTACCTCTAAAAGAGTTTCTACCCCTTTGTGATGTGGACTCAACATTATAGGCCTCTTTATGCTCTGACTTAGATTCTAATTCTTTATTTTTAAGAGATGTATGAATTATTTCAAAAGACAATTTCTGACCTCCATACTCTAAAGCATTCCTAATGTCTTTGTACTTATCCCCCATACCATTTAGAAAACACACAACTCTCTGATCCTCAGTGGTTTTCTCTCCAGCATTTAACTGAGTTATTCTATTGAACCTATCTATGTTCTCTTCAGCACCTAAAGAAGGATCAAACTTGAAGCTAAAGAATTGTTTCCACAAAAAACATTTGTTTGGTAAAGAAACAGTAAGAAAAAGTTCTTCAAGTTTGTCCCATAGGTCTGCAGCTATTTTGGTTTCCCCTACTTTCCTAATCACAGTGTCAGAGAGGTGAAGGAATAGGGTACTCCAAGCAAGTTCATCTAATTCATTTCTTCTATCCTCAGTCATGTTTTCAGGCCAGGTTTCATCAATTGCTCTAGCACATTTTAATTGAAGTAAGAGGGCTTTAATTTTCTGTCTCCATAAACTAAAATCCCCCTTCCCATTCCAAATTTCAACTTCAACCTTAGCAGTATTCATGTTTAAACAAGTATGGGAGACTAAGAATGCACAGTAAAGAATAGGAACAGAACAATGCAGGCAAATTATGCAGTCAAGTGCAAAACAGGATTTTACAAATTTCAGGTTGTACATATAATTCACAACACAAGGCACAAATTACTACTGCAGATAATAAATTATACAGAAGTAAATCAAACTAAGTGTAAGAATCAGTAAAGAGACCTTTCTTTTCCTTAACCCTACTTGGGTCGGCCAAGAACTCCCTCAGATTCTCGAATTCTCAAAGGGAACCTGGACAAAGGTGAGTAAAATGGTCCAAGAGGGCTTCAACGGAGGAAACAGAAAGTTCAAAAGTAAAGGAAATTAAAGAAACCCTAAAAGAGTTTCAAGGATATCACCTGATTTTGCGAAATATTTGCAGCTTCTTTAGAAACTTTTCAAGCAAAAATAGATCTGTCCTCAGATCTTTCACGATCAAGTACCAGTGTGCCAAGATAACAACAGATCCGTAGCCAAAATATACAGATCTTTCTAAATCTCAAAGGTATCAGTAATATCAACCCTGAGTATGTAAGATCTAGGGTTTTATCAAAAGATTTTGAAGTTTTTAAAGGAAGAAACAAAGATCCCCAAAAAACCCAAAAAAAACCCAAAAATTTTCGTATGAGAAACCCTAAGGCTCTGATACCACTGTAAAGAAATCAAAAATATCAACACAACAAAAATAAAGGATTATTATTGATTTACAACTAACAACAAGAAATTTCAGTATCAAAAATTTTAGTTTAATACACAAATATCGCAAAAACCACAAATCACAAAACTCATACAAATACTCTCTGAAAAACTCTCAAAAATGAAACAAAGTGTGTTTACTAAGAACACAAAAATACCCCCTAACAATTTCACAAGAATATTACAAATTTCTTCTGAAAGATCAAAGTAAAAGAGAGAATCGCCAAGAACAAAGAGGCGAGATGATGGAGAGAGAGTTTTAGTATGAGAGAGACGAATGAAATGAATCAGAATGAGAATGCATTTGGACACATCCTCGCCTTTTCATTTGGCTAAGTGATAAGGTTGATCCAACGGCTCTAATAGCTCCAGGTGGTTGAAATCAACGGCTGAACCGATTCAGTTAGTAACAAGAAAAGCGTGTTTCCAAACCGCGATTTGGGCCTCCGGGTTTAGTAAGGAAACGGGCTCAACATATGAAAAATAAGTGGGCTGATGTTATCCGATTTTTGGACTGAACTAATGGGCTGCAGTTTAGGCCAATTGTCTTCACAGGTTGGAATGAGGTTTCTGTTAGTGCGAGACGCCTTCAAGATTTCAAATCTCGGTACTTCATCATCTACAAGTTCAAATACACACTTATTATCGAATCGAAGATTCTTATCGAATGCATACACAGACCATGTCACTTTCACTAAACATATACCGTCTTGTCTTAGAGTTGTGCGAATCTCCCAATAGACATCAGCAGAATCACATTTTTTTAACATTTTTGACATTTTTTGGCAAGAATCATCGCACAAGAGTCTTAGGTACAAACTAAAAAATAGAAACAAAATTAACGAAATAGTTCACTTTCAAAAGAAATTTTGTACCAAAAATATTATTTTCTATATACGTGATAATTGGGGAGATAGAAAAAAATAAAAATGACATCTATCTATTATATATTCGAATTGTAGATGAGGGGGAAACTTTCATTTTTCCATTTTGCCCTTAATTCTTTTATGTTCATGTCAATGACACCCTTAGCATTCAATTTATTCTCATTAAATACCATTATTATTATTATTATTATTATTATTATTATTATTATTATTATTATTTCATTTTATAATTTATTACCATCTTATATTATTCGAGGGTTGTCTTGAACCCATAAATATAATTTTCTAAATATATAAAGAACGACAATTCATATTTTTCCATGAAATTGATATACAACATCTATTTGACGGTGAATAAAATCAGTTTTTAGTATATTTTGATAAAAGTTAATGAAATGTATAGTTGAGATATTGTAGGTCCTGTGAAACATGTTGTTGAGATTGATTATTGAATTTAACTTAATTTTAAAATTTATATTTTAATTTATACCAAATATGAACATGATTTTCTAAACTCATAATAGTCGTGGAAGGGGAATAGTATAATAACAAGAATAAATAATAGAAATCACTTTTCACCAACAATTGTGATGTTGCAAGAGGTTTTTACTGGCACTAGTAGTAAACACGTGCGTTGCATGTCTTATGTATAGGATAAATGATATACATAACGTTTTTGAAATATTAATACTATTTTTTAAAGTAGTTGATGCAATTGATATTGTTAAATGAAGAATTAAAATTGTTAAAAAAAATACATATGACTAAATTTTATTTTTATGAAATTATGTGATGCGAACCCCTTTGGTGATTAAACCAAAAATTCCCACAACAAAATTGTATCAACCCAATAAAGTTAAAATAGGTAATAAATGAGGAATCTTGACCCAAGTTTAACCTAACCAAAATTCTAAGGAAAGTTAACCCTAGCCCAATGGAGAGATTAAGACAAATATCAAGACTTGTGGAATAAATATCAACAAATACACAAGAACAAACTCTCAATATATAAGTTGAAATAAATTCCAAGAAAAGTTACAAGGGAAGAAAGGATTTACCTCTCTCAAATGCTCTCAATGGAGTCTTCAATGTTCAACCAAAACTATCTAGGGTTTGGGCTTTACAAAGTATATACAAGAAATGAAAGACAAAAAGTTTGGGAAATTGCACAAAAAACCCCGTTTTTACATTTGGGAAACTTTCGGTCGACCACCTGGTCGACCGAAATGGCATTTTCGGTCGTACGGAGGTCAGCCGAACCCGCATGAGGCTACGTCTCAAAATCCTGCAGAGTTTCGATCGACCGGATGAAACTTTCGGTCGACCGAAATGTCCTGAGCTTCCAAACTTAGGTAATTGACCTCGATCTTGCTCTCTTCCATGTGGACTTGATTTCGGAGCTTGAAAATGAGTCCCGCCATCAACTCTTGATCTCTTTAGCCTTGGATCTTGTCATGGGCCCCACCGGTATTCTGATAGAGGGTTGACCTGTTTGACTTTGACTCGATTGACTCCCTGGATTCTCATCATCCCCTCCCTCTTGAAAAGGATTCGATCTCGAATCTTCACCTGCATCAAAAGGGGATAAGTCAGAGACGTTAAAAGAAGCCGATACATTGTACTCACCAGAAAGGTCAAGCTTATAGGCATTGTCGTTGATTTTCTTTAGGATTTGGAAGGGGCCATCACCACGTGATTGTAATTTTGATTTTCTTTGAGTCGGGAACCGCTCCTTCCTCAAATGCAACCATACCCAATCACCATCTTCAAATGTCATTCGTTTTCTACCTTTGTTGGCACTGGAGGCATATTGTTCATTCTTCTTCTCGATTTGGAGTTTGACTTTCTCGTGGAGAGATTTTACCAACTCCGCCTTTCTCTTCCCATCTAAACTACCTCTTTCATCAATAGGTAATGGAATCAAATCCAAAGGAGTTAAAGGGTTAAAACCATAAACAATCTCGAATGGAGAAAAGGAAGTAGTAGAATGAACACTTCGATTATATGCAAATTCAACAAAAGGTAAACACTCTTCCCAATTCTTTAGGTTGCCCTTAAGGACGGTGCGAAGAAGTTGTGTTAAAGTTCTATTAACCACCTCAGTTTGGCCATCGGTTTGGGGATGACAAGTTGTTGAAAACAAAAGTTTAGTTCCCAATTTCTCCCACAGGACCTTCCAAAAGTGGCTAAGGACTTTAACGTCCCTATCCGACACAATGCTCCTAGGAACCCCATGGAGTCGCACTATTTCCCTAAAGAATAGGTCGGCGATATGAATGGCATCATCGGTTTTATGACAAGCAAGGAAATGTGCCATTTTACTAAACCTATCTACAACCACGAAAATGGAATCACTGCCTCCTTTTGACCTAGGCAATCCCAAAATGAAGTCCATAGAAATTTCCGTCCAAGGTTCACCAGGGACAGGTAGGGGTGTATATAATCCATGTGGTTCTACCTTGGACTTGGCCTTCCTACAAGTTATGCACCTAGAACAAATTCTCCCAACATCTCTACTCATTTTAGGCCAAAAGAAATGTTCTTGTAGGATTTCCAAGGTTCCCCTTACCCCAAAGTGACCCATTAATCCCCCGCCATGGGCCTCCCTTACCATCAACTCTCTCAATGAGCAATTTGGCACACAAAGTTTACCTTCTCGAAACAAAAACCCCTCCTGCCTATAATACTTACCAAATCCAACCCTCTCACATGATATAAATATACTAGAAAAATCCGCATCATGCGCATACAAGTCCTTAATGCTCTCAAAACCCAACAATTTAGCACTCAAGGTAGTAATAAGAGCATACCTTCGAGAAAGGGCGTCGGCTACCACATTCTCCTTACCTTGTTTGTATTTGATGACATAGGGAAAAGTTTCTACGTACTCCACCCATTTGGCATGCCTCTTGCTCAACTTCCCTTGCCCCTTCAAGTGCTTTAATGACTCATGGTCGGTGTGGATGACGAACTCTCTAGGCCACAAGTAGTGGTGCCATGTTTCTAACGATCTTACCAACGCATAGAGCTCCTTGTCATAGGTGGGGTAGTTCAGGGCGGCTCCACTGAGCTTCTCGCTAAAGTAGGCAATTGGCCTTTTCTCCTGCATCAAAACTGCTCCAATACCTGTGCCTGAAGCATCACATTCAATCTCAAAAGTTTTATCAAAATTAGGCAAGGATAAAACCGGGGCGGGGCACAATTTGTTCTTTATTTCATTAAAGGCCTTTTCTTGCGCCTCCCCCCATTTAAACCCAACATGTTGTTTTAACAACCTCGGTAAGTGGTGAAGCTAGTGTGCTAAAATCTTTGACAAAACGACGGTAAAAACTAGCTAACCCATGGAAGCTTCTTACCTCGGTGACACTTGTGGGAGTGGGCCATTCCTTAATGGCTTTGATCTTCTCCTCATCGACCTCTATTCCCTTAGTACTAACTACAAATCCAAGAAAGACCACACTTTCCATGCAAAAATTACACTTGTTGAGGTTAGCATAGAATTTTTCTTCTTTTAAAACCAAAAGTACACTTCTCAACTGTTCAATATGCTCATTCAAATTTTTGTTATAAATCAAAATATCATCGAAGTAAACTACCACAAATTTCCCAATGAATGCACGCAAAACATGGTTCATTAATCTCATAAAAGTGCTCGGTGCATTAGTGAGACCGAAGGGCATAACCAACAACTCATATAAACCATATTTAGTTTTAAAAGCGGTTTTCCATTCATCTCCTTCTCTCATCCTAATTTGGTGGTATCCACTTCTCAAATCGATTTTACTAAAAATGCAAGAACCATGCAACTCATCTAGCATATCATCTAACCTAGGAATGGGGTGTCGATACTTTACCGTTATGTTGTTAATGGCTCGGCAATCGACGCACATTCTAAAGGTTCCATCCTTCTTGGGCACAAGTAGCACGGGAACTGCACAAGGACTCATTCTCTCACGAACATATCCTTTACTCATTAACTCCTCAACTTGGTTTTGGAGTTCCTTGGTCTCCTCCGGGTTGCTTCGGTATGCCGGTCTATTTGGAATGACGGCTCCGGGGATGAAATCAATTTGATGCTCGATGCCTCTAATGGGTGGAAGCCCGCTAGGCATCTCCTCCGGGAAGACATCCTCGAACTCCTGCAACAAAGAAGTAGCTAAAGTGGGGAGGGAAGTGTGAGGGTCGTCAAGTGTAAGGAGGGACTCCTTATACACCATCAAAAGAATAGAATGATTTTCTTTTAAAGCTCTCTCCACATCACCTTTACTCGCATAAAAATTCATTCTTTTCTCAATTTCTTTTGCTCTCTTTCTTTTTTCTTGCATCCCCTCATTTTTTTTCTCACTATTTTTTTTCCTTTTTTTTTTCCACTTTCTTTTTGTCCCTCACTCAACTCCATCTTTTTTTTTCTTCTTTTTTTTTCCTCCTCCTCCTCCTTCTTGAGTTTCAATTGGTCCTTGTAAACTTCTTCCGGACTCAAAGGTAGGAGTGTCACGGGTTTTCCATTTATTTGGAAACTATACCGATTTTTCCTACCATCATGCAATACCCTCCTATCATATTGTCATGGTCTCCCCAATAATATATGTGTAGCTTGCATGGGCACCACATCACATAGTACTTGATCCTCATAGGTCCCTATGTTGAAAATAAGTAGTACTTGCTTGCTTACTTTCAACTTACCATAATCACTCAACCATTGCAACTTATAAGGATTAGGATGTGGCATTAAAGGTAATCCCAACCTCTCGACCATACTAGTGCTAACTACATTGGTGCAACTCCCCCCATCAATGATGAGACTACATGCTTTGTCCTTCACAAGACACCTAGTATGGAAGATATTCTCCCTTTGCTTAGCCGCCTCATCCACCTAGGCTTGGGTGTTGAGAGACCTAATGGTGACTAAAGACTTGGGTGGACTAACAATTGCCTCCACCTCTTCCTCGCCATCACTATCTCCTCTACATGGCATCCCCTCTTCGTCCTCTTCATCTTCCGAGTACCACTCCCCATTTCTAATAATCGTCACCCTATTGTTAGGGCACTCTCGAGCATAATGCCCCCGTCCTCTACACTTGAAGCATTCTATATCCCGACTCCTAGAAGTGGTAGGAACAACCTTTGGTTTATCCTTGACGAAGCTAACTTCCTTTCCCTTGGAGGTTTCAATATTGTCCTTAAGTGGTGCCTTATCAACCCTTTCACTCCCCCACTTAGACTTCCAATTGGAACTAGGACCCCCCAAGAATTTTTCTTGTCCCTTTCTTTTAAATTGCTCCTTCTTCTTCAATTGAGCCTCCACTTTAATAGCCATGTGGACCAACTCCTCCATCTCCACATAATGGTTTAATTCAACCACATTGGCTATCTCCCTATTCAACCCACTCATAAAACGAGCCATAGTGGCTTCTCTATCCTCCTCTATGTCGACCCTCATCAAAGCTTTCTCCAACTCCTTGTAATAATCTTCAACCCCTTTTGTTCCTTGAGTAAGAGTTTGTAGTCTTTGATAGAGCCCCCTATAGTAGTGACTTGGTACAAATCTTTTTCTCATAAGGCTCTTCAATTCATCCCAAGTATCCACACTACCCTCTAAATTCCTTCTCCTAGTGAGTAATAAATTATCCCACCAAGCTAAGGCATAGTCGGTAAACTCCACTACCGCTAACTTAACCTTTTTATCCTCGGAGTACCTATGACATTCAAAAATCAATTCCATCTTCATTTCCTACTCTAAATAGGCATCCGGATCACTCTTCCCATGGAAAGAAGGAATTTTCATCTTGATACTACCAAGGTTACCATCCACTCCATCCCTACCCCTAGGGTTCCTCCCATGACCTCGACCAACTCCCCTCACATTCCTTCCTCCTCTATTCCTACCCATGTTCCAATTTTGGTCACTAC
This sequence comes from Ligustrum vulgare, assembly GCA_963555705.1. Lineage (NCBI taxonomy): Eukaryota > Viridiplantae > Streptophyta > Magnoliopsida > Lamiales > Oleaceae > Ligustrum > Ligustrum vulgare. The sequence goes on along the minus strand of OY743171.1, from coordinate 35,702,786 downwards.
CTCCTTCACTTTCCAATTCATCATCATCAACATCATCATCCTCATACTCATCCCTAGGCCTTCTCCTATCACCCCTCCTAACATTATCATCCCTTGGGGGTGGAGCTTCCCTCCTAGTTTCTAACCTTGCTAACCTCCCCTCCAATCTTCCCCCCATATCCGCCATGGTAACCGTGAGAGCGTGTATCATATCCCTCAACTCTTGAGTTTGTGCATTAGAATCTTGTCCACTCGAAGTATGTGCGCTAGCCATGGAGTGTAAGTGTGCAAGTGTCCTCACAAATTTATGTTTGCTCGTGTTTCATTCAATTAGGCTTTTTCCCTCTAATGAGCTCACCACTCTTACCTTTTACCACTCCTCACTTTCTTACCCAAAATTTCCAAGGAACGTAATTCAACTAAATTGAGAATTCAAATCTTGTGTAGCACAAATTCCACAAACAATAAAGGAAGCAAAAAAAGGGAGGATTGACACAATAACAAGTAGAATTTAGTTGCTTGCTATTATACAAGGAAGTGAGGAATTGAACTTGACCAATAAGATTTTCAAGGGTATAGTCACAATAACTTGATGTAAGACACAAGGAATTCAATTAGGAATGTGTTCGGTAGTTGAATGGTAGGTTTCAATATGAAAACACTCTTTGAAACATTTTGTCAAACACTTAGGATGCAAACTTGAATAGTTTGGAATTTTCAAGTGTTTGTTCAAATATATTCCCAACAAACTTTCAAATTGATAATAACTGTAGCGACCGAGATTTTTCATGACTTATTTAAATAAACATTATTTCTTTTGTATCGCTACGACTTTACCTATTTATTTTAAACACGTGTTCGTCTAGTCAACGAAGTAAAATTTAAATTATTTAGATTTATCTTAGTCAAATTCCAGTTCAATTAAAGTAAATCATTTTCAGTATTTATTCTTAAGTCCAGATTTCAACTTTTAGTAGATTATTCAAATTATTTGATTTTATGTCCAAGTCCATTATTTATTTTAAAATTCAATTTTCAATTTATGGAATTCAAATTATTTTAAATCCAAAATATTTTATCTCCAATTTAAATTCATTCTCAAAATTTTATTTATTTTTAAATCACCAATTCACATTCATTTGAATCCCAAAATTTCCTCCCCAACTTCCATTTTTGCATATACAACCCATTTTTTTTTCTCTTTCCTTCCCCATCCTCACCAACAATCAGGAAAAACCCCCAATTAACATATCCCCATTTCCTAAATTTTTCCCTCAACTCCCTCAATCAAATTCCATGCATGTTTCCTATCATTTTTCCCAATTTTATGATTTCTCAATTTAAGTCAATCAACCTTTATCCTCTTGCAAATCAACACCATTTCCTCCCATTTCTTATTCACACGTTTTCCCCAATTTGGCTAATTCTTAATTCCATAATTTCAGTCATCAATCAAACTTCAATATCCAATCTGCAAATCAAACCAGCCTCTTCTCAGTTTCCTCCATTTCAGCTGCCAAACCAATCACCATTCTGACACCCACATTCTCTGCAATTTCCCCCAATCAACCCAAAAATCCTTCCCCAATTACCGTCGATTACCATTTTCCTACAGACAAGCTATGCATATTATAACTCCATTATATCACCTCCAAACCCGACCATAATCAGCTGCCACAGATTTAAATCTCCATCGCCTGCATCAATTCAACCACAACCTACTGCCAAGACCTCAATCATCTTCTCAACCAAAGCCACCAAATTCATCCATCAGAACCAAGCCTCACAGTCACGCAGGGTTACTACTGCCATAGCCGAGACCCCAAAACCAATATGCAACAATCATACACACAGAAAACTTCATCACCAATCCTCAATTTCTCTGCAAGAACCATGTCTCGAATGAAACCACCCAGTTCAATCCATTCCAGCTCCATCCATTTTCAAATTCCATATCCAGCTACCAACCTAGCAGTCATCACTACCAGCCACCCCAAACTGCCAAAACTTTACAGAGTCTCAATCTAATGGCCACCACCAATGAGTCCATTGCCTCGACTCCAAGAATCCCAAAACCAGTATCCCCAACCAAATCCAAGACCCAACAATCAACCAGCCACTACCTCAATCAAATTCACAACCAGAAACTGCTACATTCAATCACACAAATCCAAACACCGCGATGCCTCTTCATCGAGCCTCGAACCGCAACCTCCAACTCACAATTTCCACAATTCACCACCAACGGTCACCATCACCCCACTGCAACCACCGCCACCAACCTCCACAGTCGGCCAACCTTCAGCAAACCGACCCACCTCCAAACCATTTTCATCACAACCTCAACTCCACTGCCACAAACCATCATCATCACCACCACGACCAAACCACAACCTGCACAACCTCCAATCCCCATCAGTTAGCCCCATAAAACAAACCCAAAACCCAGAATAAGCCAAACCCAGAACCAAGAATCAAATTAAGCCCAAACACTTACCTCGACCGCCGGCGTACTCGACCCCACCTTCGCCGGAAATCGCATTCCCAATTTTCGAACCCAAGCCACTGACTACCTCATTTCTCGCACTTGAAACCGCCCAGAACTTCACCTTCTGCAGCCCCCTCCACCCACTTCCGTCGCGCCCTTCGATGGCGGCTTCGCCGCCTACGATCGCCAGCGAGAGGCGTCGTCCGCCTCTCTCTCGCCTCTGCACTCTCACTCTCTGTATCGAAAATAAGAGAGAGAGAGTGTGTGTGTGATATTTTTAAAGGAATTTTTATTATTTTGTACAAATTGCCTTTTAGTCCCTTTAGTTTTAAAATATATTCATTTCAGTCCCTGCTTAATTTGAAATGTTTTATTTCAGTCCTTTCAACTTTAAACTTATAATTTTAGTCCTTAAAGTCTTAAATGATTTTAATCAGTCCCAAGGTTTCAGTTATTCATAATCGAGTCCCTTGTAGATTTGAAATATTTCTAATCAGTCCTAAATTTTCAAAAGTTATTATCTAAGCCCCCATATTTTAAAGTCTTTTTAATTTTGTCCATATTGATTTTAAAATGATATCTATATATTTATAAATCCCAACTATGTTTGATTTTTAATTAAATCTCTAAACTTTTATTTTCTTATTTTAAAACTCTTTTGATTCAAAAATATTTAATTTCCAAATACCACTTTAAGGTTTATTATTGGCTAGACGAGGCGCTTGGACATTTAGAAGAACAACGTGAATTTTCTTGCTCAACCTTCAGACTCGTGATTTGAGGTAGACTCGCCCCCACCAATTAGTTTAAATTATAATTGCATGTCTTATGTGAAATTACGTGATTTACATGCTTTGATGCATGAGACGAGAAAAGAATATCTCTTATGAGATAAATGAGAAATGATGATGTTATGCATAACTTATGTGCCTTAAGTGCACGAGACGAGACTACCTACACCCTATGATTTTTAAAGAGCCTTGATTTTGAAAGTAAAGTAGCCCAAGAATATGAGAATGATGTCATTGTATGATTGCATAATTACGTGTTCAATTATTCTGTAAATTAATTATTGGCGATGAGTCTACTGAGTATTTCTTTCGAAATGCTCATTCCATTTTTAACAGTTTTTGCAGATCTTGGAGAAGGCGGCGAATGAAAGGGCAGCTGTGGCAAATTTAATAAATGATGAGAATTTTTAGTCAATTTTACGAATGTTACTCGTTAAATTATTTATCGTTAATTTCTTTTAAATAATTGAGATACAAGTTTTATGAATTGTTCTATATTTTAAATTAATCAAATTTCCGCTGAAGGTTTCAAATAATGAATGTGACGTATTGAATTAAATTTATTTTCCGCCATAAAATCAGATTTGAAGGACAAAGTAGCGTCCCGGGCTCCGCACGGAATTCGGGGCGTTACAATAACAACAATGCCCAATATGTAGGAATCATGAAATATTCATGGGCAAATAATTTCCCCCAAATTTTTTTGTAATTTTCATTTTTTTTTAACTCTCAAGAACAACAATGAATGTAAATATAGGACTACCAATTTTAGAGCTAAGCTCTGATACCAAATGATGCGAATCCCTTTGGTGATTAAACCAAAAATTCCCACAACAAAATTGTATCAACCCAAGAAAGCTAAAATAGGTAATAAATGAGGAATCTTGACCCAAGTTTAACCTAACCAAAATTCTAAGGAAAGTTAACCCTAGACCAATGGAGAGATTAAGACAAATACCAAGACTTGTGGAATAAATATCAACAAATACACAAGAACAAACTCTCAATATATAAGTTGAAATAAATTCCAAGAAAAGTTACAAGGGAAGAAAGGATTTACCTCTCTCAAATGCTCTCAATGGAGTCTTCAATGTTCAACCAAAACTATCTAGGGTTTGGGCTTTACAAAGTATATACAAGAAATGAAAGACAAAAAGTTTGGAAAATTGCACAAAAAACCCCGTTTTTACATTCGGGAAACTTTCGGTCGACCAGGTGGTCGACCGAAACTATTTTGGTCGACCACCTGGTCGACTGAAATGGCATTTTCGGTCGTACGGAGGTCAGCCGAACCCGCCTGAGGCTACGTCTCAAAATCCTGCAGAGTTTCGATCGACCGGATGAAACTTTCGGTCGATCGAAATGTCCTGAGCTTCCAAACTTAGGTAATTGACCTCGATCTTGCTCTCTTCCATGTGGACTTGATTTCGGAGGTTGAAAATGAGTCCCGCCATCGACTCTTGGACCTCTTTAGCCTTGGATCTTGTCATGGGCCCCACCGGTATTCTGATAGAGGGTTGACCTGTTTGACTTTGACTCGATTGACTCCTTAGATTCTCATCATTATGTATAGTGAAAATGTTAAATAAACTGAAATGTAAAGTCTTTATTACAATTACACTTTTTTCATACAATATTTTTGTCAACGTTTCACAGCTTCTCTTATTTTTATATTCTGCTTTTATCAATATATATTCTTATTATTTGTATTGAAAATCCGTGAGAAAGTGCTACATATAGTTTCCCATGTGACAATACATATTTATGTACTTATATTCCTCAAATAGGTAATATTTATTTTTGGGCTTTATTAATGGTAATTGTAGAACACGGACTTACTGAAAATTGTCCATCTATCATTTGAATAATGTAATTTATCATTTGTTGGGGTTAATGGAATACATGGAAGGAAAAATTGATTTTCATCATGTTGTTCAATGATTATTTTGGCATGGATAACATGTCTCTTTAAATCACGATGAATCACTTTTACTTCATTGCAAAGATCGTTGTCCACGTTCTTTAAGAGAATAAGAAGAACATTTCTTTTCAAGATTAACTTAATATGATATAGTTATGATCTCATCTTGATAAAATTGATTTGTATCATCAAAATTTTCACTTTCTTTAGTAAATAATTCAATTAGTTTGTCATTGAGATAGTCAACATACTCATTTTTTGTTGAAATAATTTCATGTTGTATCATAAAATTAGATTAAGTTACATGCAATTATATGAAATTATATAACATTGCATATTATTAGACAAAAAATTAACGTAATAAATTATATTATTAATGTTATTAATTAATAATGATGGTATTGGTAAGAGTTTGATGCATTCATTCTAATTGTCGTGTAATTACTGAATATGAAAACCAAGGAAATAGTACGTGTAAAATGTCATAAACACATTAATTTAGAAATTAATTTACATTAATGTAATGTAATTGTGTTGTATGTAAATGTGAATTAAAATTTGTAAATTTTTTTTTTCATATGACCTATGAAAATAAGTCACGACTCATGAATTAATAAAATTATAACATTTTGGATTGAAGGCCTCGCAGTTATTACATTCAAAATATACGCATTCTAAACTATAGAATTTGAATAAAACAATCCAATTTTAGAAATTTTGAATGTAATATTTTGATTTTTATATTAATATTTTGTAGTCATAATAATATTTATAAAATGACGAAGTAAAATTATAACATGATTTTCTTAAAAATCTAAAACAAAAAATGTAATAATAAATTAGTGCAAAACTTGAAAAATTATTGAGAAGAGCACCTCAATTAATAAAAAGATAAAGAGGTAAATGTGAATTAAAATATTAAAATATTTTTCTCGTGTAACCGATGAAAACAAAATCATGAATTAATGAAATTGTAACCTTATGAATTGAAGTCCATATGGTTATTACAATCATAATATATGTATAAACTATGGAATTTGAGTGAACAATTTGTTTTTAAAATTTTGTATGTAATATTTTTAAATATTACATTTATATATTATAGTCATATTGTCATAATAATATTTATTAAATGATGAAGTATTTTTCTTCTTTTCTTAATTTTAATGGTAAATAAATGAAAAAAATATAAAAATATTATGATGACGATGTTATAAAATAATATTATAAAATTTTAAATTTTTAGATAATAAATGAATTTATAGTAAATAAATGAGAAAGTATACAAATATGAAGTTATATTATAACATTGTAATTGTTAGATAATAAATTAATGTTTAATTTTATTAAATAAGAAGGTAATGATATATTGGGTATATAACTAAATATATAAGTGTAAAATAAGAAATCACAAGTTTTTTCATTCATCCCAAATGGGTAATATATTTTAAGTATTATATTAAGATATTATAGTAGTAATAATATTTTTTAAATGATGAAGTAATTTTTTTTTCTTAATACTAAATAAATGAAAAATATAATAATATGAAATTATGCTCAAGTAGCAGGAGCAACTTTTAATTTATTATGAGCCCAAACGATGGATTCGATCTCAGACATTTATGTAGACATCTAACAGAGGAACAAATAGTCAATTTTGAAAGAACTTATTGTTAACTTCTTTATTACAAAATTATAATTTGTTAGATGATAAATTAACTTATTACTAAATAAATATTATGAAATTATATAATAATATTATAAATAATAAATTCATATTTAATGTTATTAATTAAGGGACAAGGGTATATTACGTATATAACTAAATATATATAGGTAAAATAGGAAATCAAAAGTTTCTCCCTAATTCACACTTTCAATAAATTGCAGATAGATGTAAATTGTAGATGTATATTGTAGATGTAGATTAATTCATGTTAGAACTTATTTTAGTTTTTATTTATTTATTCATTCATAAATATGATTATGTTTTAATTACATAAAAAAAGACATTTCATTTTTTTGTCTAATTTAAGAATTCAACTCGATTGCATTTTTACCAAGTAAAATGTAACAATTTAGTTACTATAAATTTTGATTTGACAAAAATCTGTTAATTTTCTTTTTAAGTGACGTGTTACAAAATTAATCTCAAAATTTGCAGTCTTGAATTCATGGTGTATCATATAAAATTAATATGATTTTTTTTAAAACAATATTTACTTTCCCGATGACAAAAAGTAGTGTTGTCTGTTGTAACTTCTAATGATACATTCTTAAAATAAATTTGATATAAATGTATGTCTTTTGCTTATTTCAACAGTTAGCTCTTCTGCATGTTTTCTCAAAATTTGATTTTCTCATTAATTTGTATTACACAAATACTTAATTTTTCTAGTCGTGGCTTCTTAATTTGAAGATGTCATAAAGATATGTAACCAATAAATTAATCTTAAAAATAAATTCTCCAATGATGCTCTTAAGGAATCTAGACTAAATCAACGTTCTTTGTAATGAGACAATAATGATTTATCGTGATTTCAAAAGACTTATAATCCACGCAAAAATAATCATCGAAAAACTGCTGGAAAACAAGTTTTTCTTTCACGTATCATATTAATTTCAGTAAATGATGAAAGATATTACTTCAAATTCAAGATGAACAATTTTCAATATATCTATATATTGCAATGACTATTAACAAGACTTAAGGATAAATAATGCTTACTGTTATAATATATCTTTCTGAACATGCATTCTCTTATGGACAACTACTCTATATTACACTTCTCGCGAAATTTCAATGCAAACTATCAAAGTTTTGATAAAAAAAGTAAATAAATAAATAATTAAAAAAATTGTGAGAAGTTGACAAAAAATATTTTGTACAAAGAAGTGTTATTATAATCAACATTACATTTCAGTTTATTCATCATTTTTACATTATGTAAATAATTTCATAAAAAAATATTCATATATAACTTTTTTAACAATTTTAATTTTTTCGTTTTAATAATAACTAATACCTCAACTACTTTCAAAAATAATATTAATACTTTAAAAACATTATGTATCTCATTCATTTCATACATAAGACGTACAACGCACATACTTACTACTAATTTATAAAAATGACTTACAATCTTACGATGGCCATAACAGCTTGGTGTCAACAGTACACGAAACATATGATTATCAACAAATGAATACTCTGTTTCAAGCATATCAGAGTCTTCTGTAATTGCAACGGCCAAATGGTAAGAAATTGTCACATTGAAAGTTGAATTTTCAATATATTCAAATGTCAGAAAGTAGCCCATTTCTAAGCTAGAATGCATAAAGACCTGTTTCCACCTGACCGAAAGATAGATAAAAACATCAGGCTTTTTCTAAATGTGTGTTAGAAATGACTGCACATAGGTAATTATCCTAACGATATCACCCAAATGTCCATAGTGTTGGACAAAGACGACAACAAGTAGTTGTAAAATCATAAAACGTAATGCGTTTAAACTTCATAAAATGTACGCTAAAAGTGTGTATACTGAAAGCTCACGGGTCGTGTATAAATAATAAAGTGGACTTTTTGAGTTAGGATTGTTGATCCCACGAGAAATGTATACTCTATTATACTCTAACTAATTTAATTTTAACAATTAAAACACACAATTAAAAGTTCATGATTTCATTTAACCATTGCCTAATTAATTTCTCAACATACAAATTAACAAAGTACTATTGACAATGTTAGACTCGATTTTTCAAGTTTAGCTAATTACCTATCTCGAGTGAAATTAACCATATTCAATTGGTTTAACCTACTATATCTCTATGTCGATTAAAACCCAATCAATTGCATTAACTCTCTGTGAGAATAACTCAATGGATCACATAGGGATAAGAGTATATCTCTATCTCCTAAATTAATACCTAGAGCATTTGTTATTTGGTCTAAAATGCATAATATTTCTCGATCATCATACATTCCACAAATCACATATTTTGTGATAAGTCAAACATATGGAATAATTCTAATAACAAACACACATTGAGAATAAGTATTGAATCATCAAATAGCAAATATTGAAATTAATCCAAGTCAGGTTAAACTAGTATCATAAATCCCAACAAATAAATTAGCACATGTTATATAAATAATACAAAGGAGAATATTTAAAACAATACATCACAAATATGACAAATTAAATGAGAAAATACAAAGTTATAAATAAAACCCTATTTGAAGATTTGCTATAATTTTCCTAAATATTTCTTCACATTAAATGAATTCTTCTTGTCCTCTTGATCTTACTCCAAATATTACCAAGAAAATAAAAGAAAAATGAAGAAAAGAAAAAGAAAGGAAGAAAATGAAAGAGACTAGGCCACAACAAAAGCTCGGCAGCAGGAAGAAGTAGAATATCCCACTGGTTTGTTGAAATCATATTTTTAACATTTTAACCTAGAAAATTGTGGCCTTGGTCCTTGCCTTTTCGAAGGTGAGCAAAATAGTTCCAAAACTTTTTTCCCTCAGTTTAAGGGCAGAGTTTTTGTCAAGAACCAAGAAATCTAATTTTCAATTTGCTGCCAAGTCCCTTAGATAATTGCACTCAAATCCCTCAAGTTTGATTTTGCAGCCCAAGTCCTCAACTTTTAGCACTTGTGCATTTTGGTCCCCAACTTCACATTTTTTGATTTAAGTCCTCAAACTTTTGATTTCTTTCAATTAGGTCATTGGACATCAAATTTGCTCTTCTTTTAGCTTAATTACACCTGAATCTAGTCCATTTTCTTTCCAATTGAGGTTGTACCTAATTATGTAAGATAAACACAATTTATAAGTAAAAATTCGCTAAATTTGTCAATTTAAAATCAAAATAAGTGTGTAAGCACACTTATCATGTAAGATGGAATGATGAATGAAATATATGTACATACATATTGGAAAAGAGATTGAGTGAACAATGCATTGTTGTAACACAAACCAGTCGAGTATGATGGCCCAGATGCTCGACTATAAGCTGAAAGAAATGTTTCGATAAAACACCTTTGTTCAACATGGTTTTCAAACTTGTTTAAAAAGGAAAATGAGAAAAAAAAATACATAATAGACTAAAAATAAATAACATTATTATTATTTTTTTTTTCACAACAAGAAGAATTCCTCTCATGCATGAACAAAAAATTTAAAAAATTGTTAACAGAATGAGCAAAATTGGAGATCTGTAAGTTAAAGACAATTCAAAACTAAATAGTTGAGAGAAATTTTTTTGGCAACAAACAACTACTAACAAATTTACACACATTTTTGTATCAAAAAACAAGTTTAGAAGACCTCCACATGCAGGTTTATAAAAATAAATAATAATATTCTATTCTTAAAAGGTACCATCACTCGATCTAACAAGCACTGTATGGAACATTTAATTTATAGTCACCTTTGTAAAATATCAGCACCAAAACGAAAAAATACATATAAGCCCGAACACTGTAAAATAATAAAAATACAATAGCAAAGAAGCATAGAAATCAAGCAAACAAACATTTGCAAGGAACCTCACATCCATCTAACTGAGAATAAATTTCACCCAAGCAGAAAAATGTCAATGGCCTAAAAAAAACTCAAATGGACAAGCTAAATTGTCACTGGAAGAAAGAAGAACAAGTTTCCAATAAGCAATACAATACTTTAAAAAAAAATATATATATAGATATTCAGCATAGCTCAAATGTAAGTAAAATTACGAGTATTTGATCATGATTCAATTGGGAAGAAAATCACTCATGAAGTTTATATGATAAAATAACTATAAAAATAGTAAAGAAAAGCATTTCTTTATCTGCATTTACATGAAAATGTAGGTAAAACAACCAATATAAAAGACAGATTAAGTTTAAAAAAAGTAAACCTAAAGAAAAAAAATGCAATGTAAAGAACACGTCAAAAATTCTTTCAAAAAACAGCTAAGAGAACAGGACCATATATTCTACCAAAACAACAAGCAACACATAGTTTCAGAACTAAGAATGCAAATCAAAGAAACTCCCTAAAACTTACTGATAAGTGCGCTTTTGCACTTATTTTTAGCCTTAAATTTGTGCTAATGTGAGTATTTTAGAATATGGTATTGCTAAATTGTGTGTTTATTTTAATTGTTTTAGGTATAACTCAAATTGGGATGCGTTTGGACACAAAACAAGGAAAAAGGATCAAATCGTACAAAATATGAAAGTATGGGGACCAATTTGTAAACTGAAGAAAGTTGAAGGACTTAAGATGCAAATTTGGGAGGACTCAGTTGAAATAAAAGTGGAAATATGAGGACTAAATTGAAAATGTCAGAAAACTCGGAGGACTTGGCTTGCAAATAAAATAGGGACTGAATTGAAACAAAATGAAACAGGCACCGCGAGTGAGCCGCGGTTTCAAAAATCACCTGTTTGCAAACCGCAGTTCGGCGGGAGTGCTTTTTTTTTTTTTTTTTCTCTCGCAATTTTTAATTTCTTTCTACTTTTTATGGGCCCAACTTGTAAAATTTCGTCTTAAACCTATTCTACCCTATATAAAGATCAAAACAAGACATTATGAGGGATCTTCAATTCACAATAGAGGAGACACAAGACGAGAGGCAAAGAATGGAAAAATCAAGGGTTCCATATCTCTCAAACTTGTAGTGATTTTCTTGATGCAAGATTCTCAACTCTCTCTTGTTAATTGTTAGACATATTTTTTATTTTATTTTATTGTTTTAGATTTTAGCATGAGTAGCTATTTAATTTGTTGGGATGAACAATGTGATTTTGTTTGAATATTCAATTTCAATTTTCTAATTTTGGATAAATTGTTAAATGTGTTGATTTTATTATTGTGTTTTAATGCAAGAATTGCTTGATCACCAATTTGATGATTTTGAGTTGTTTTTACAATCCCAGAGGTGAGTTAACACCTAGATCTAGTAATAAAATCCGGCAATTGACAAAAGAGTAGAGATACATAGTTGTAGTTGTCGTAATCATTTTGAATTCTTGTCATTGGATGCATCTATTTAGGGATTATTCTGACCATCATGGAGATATGTGGTTGACCTATCGATATAGAGACAATTTAAACTCAAGAGGGATGGATAAAATTGTGAATTCGATTAAACACTAGTTTCGAAACATTACATGAGAAGAGAAATTGATTAGAATAACAAAATTACCATCGTGAGTCCCAACATTTTCCATTCATAAGAAAAATAAAAATCAAATTATTTCAATTGCGTTATTTGTTTTATTTTCATATTTCATTGCTTTCACTATTTTAAAAATTCAAAAAGAAATCTCTATCTTGACATTTATTTATAGCTTAGGATTTGATTAATCAAAACTAGTAATAAGTAAATTAGTCCTCGTGTGATCGACATTTCAGACTCAAAAAGTCCACTTTTACTACTTGTTCACGATATTGTGCACTTGCAATATTCTCACAATAAGTTTTTAGCACTGATGCGTGTCGCAATGCACCAAAATAATAAATAAATATCTTACTCGCAAATTATCAGATTTGATTGTAATACCGGAAGTAAGAGTCGATCCCACGAGGAACGGGAACTAAAGTAGTGCTTTGTCAATTAGAATAGATGGGGGGGGGGGGGGGGTTTCGAGTTCAAGAATTGTAAATATCGTGAGAATAAAGTAAAAAATTAAATTAGATAAAATAAAAGTCAATTATTTGCAAACCCTAGTTCTCAGGTTCAGTTGTATTCTATCGCAATGTTATCACCTTCCAAGTAACGCGTGTTCAATTTCCCTTTTTGATTTATCACCCGTAAATAGTTAATAAGCTCTAACTATTCTTATTCTCCCTTAATTGCATTTAATTAGAACAAGCTCTCTAATCAAACATTAGCCATTGAATAACCTAAAACAAGCTCTTTAGATTTAAGACAACAACTATATATTGGTTGAGAAGAATTTGGATGAATTAGATTATCAATCACACAAGCTCACGACAATTAACCTAAGTTGGAATTCTTTATGAAAATATTAAATTTCCAATTGCTACTATGATTTGAATAAAAAGTCGTTTACGAATCCAATCATTCAAAATAGAAAATCTCAATACAACACATTAAATGATAAGGCCTTAATCAAATAAAGAATTGCATTGATTAAATCAAAAACGCATAAGAATCCAACAGATCAAAGTAAAGAATTTAGAACAACGTTACTAGTTTGGAAAATCAATAACAAATTGATATGAAATACAACTTCCCCTTCGAACTAGGTATGGAAGCTTAGTCGAGCATAGTCATGAAGAATTGTAGAATTTTCTTTCTTGATTCACCTTCTCGAGTTACTTAATTTCCTTCCAATTCTTCAAGCAAGCCGCGCCTCTTTCAAAATAATAAAAGTCTCTTTTTCTTGTCATGAAATTCCCTTTTTATAGCCTCAATTTCGTGCCCTAGCTTTGGGACCAAGAAATCCCAAAATTATGGAAAGAATTGAAATATGAAAATTTTTGATTTGAATAGTTACGGCCGTAACATTTCCTTTACGGCCGTAATTGAGTTTCTGCATATTTTTCACAAATTGAAGTTACGGCCGTAACTTCTGATTTACGGCCGTAAAGATGTTTCTGCGCATTTTCACCTTTTGAGGGTTACGGCCATAAGGATATGTCTTACGGCCGTAACATCTTTTCTGCTTATTTTTTTTTCCTGTTTCAACATGCGCTTACGGATGTGATGATTTGTCTTGCGGCCGTAAATCTATTTGAACCTAAGTCCCCAAACTTCAATTTTTAGTGCATTTTGGTCCTTTTTTCTTCTTTTCTCCTCTTTTAGGATCCTATAAAACATGAAACATAAAATGCATTAATAATACTTAGATAGAATCCCATTATGACTTATTCGAGGATATAAGTGCATAAAATAAACGTAAATATCACACTTATCAAATCCCCCCACACTTGAACCGTTGTTCGTCCTCGAACAAAGATTTGCAAAGAAAAGAATATGATTCAAACAATAGGTTACAATTTAGACACTTGAGGTTGCAACCCACTTTTCTTTAACAAGAATGTTCCATCGCATGATCGGATTGTGTTAGCGTGTGCTAGAGACGCAACGCCCTTTACTTCCCATCCCAATCATAGCTCGATATGGTTTATTTCCTTGCACCTCTCGTGTTTGCTCACATCCCAACCATGTATGAGTGACTACGAGGAGAAAAATTTTGCCCAATTCTAGTGGAAATCATTTGCGTAAACTGAGCTGTTCATGACATGAATTCAGTCAACACAGCACCCCCGACCACATTCATAGCACCAACCCTAGACCAAGCAATTCAAACCACTCATAAGCATATGTAATGGGAGTTAACACCCTCACAAAATATTTCTCTCTTCGCACAAAGTGTATAAGGGTTTGAATTTTTCGTTCATCTCTCTGCATGGATAAGTCAGTACCACAGATTGCCTAACTGTCATAACCGGAGCCAACAATAACACAAGTGCAAAGCGAAGGTCTTTATTTGGTTGTAACGGGGCTTCAGGTCAGGTAGGGAAAAATGATATATTTAGGCTGAGTCGAGAAGGAATTTCGCAAACTAAGTCGATTCAAAATTACATCACTTCCTTCACTCTTAATATGAACTTTATTGTTTCCCGCTACCCAACTTTATTCACACTTGAATCTCTTCTTTTCTTTTCTCTCTCTCTCTCTCTCTCTCTCTTTTCTTTTTTTCACAAGTTGAGTGTTTGACATCCTCAACCAATAAATTCCTTGACTAAACTTCTTTTTCAACCCCCCCTTTTTTTTTTTCAGTCACCAAGTGACACAAGATAGAATTTCAATCCCCTGAATTCCTTCCATTACACAACCATCGTCCAACACAAGATAACTATTTCAACTTCTTAGACTTAAACCATCAATTCTCAATCAACAAAAGCTTGCGAATCCCTTCTCTATGGGTTCAAAACAGAGAAAATGCGAAAGAAAGGGTATTCGTGGCTTGTAGCGTGGCATAAAATTTCAAAGAAAGACCAAGGCTCAAACGGGCTTCTAATGGTCCATGTAGCAGGGTAGGCTCTTTTAACAAGTCAAATTTGGTTTAACCTATTGCCTTTGCTATAATCTGCACTTGAATCAAGAAGCTACAACGGTATGCACAAGAAAGCACATCCAAGCATAACCCAACCATGCAGGACACACATCAAAGAATTACGAGCTCATAAGTATTAAAAACAGCTCTTAGGTTCAAAAGCTCACAAATTATGATTTTCACGTGTTTTTCCCATCCAATTATGAGTTATCGGTCATTGCTTGATCTTCATTCCAAATCTAAATCCATTGGTCGAGGATAAGGGTTAAAAGTATTCAAGCCATGACTACTCACAAAAGTATAATAATTGGGACGCTCAAGGTTATATATGAAGGAATAATCCGTCTATTGTGGGTTGGGTCGACTAGGTTGTAGATATTTGACAATTTTTCTTTTCATTTTCAACCTATTTGTGAGGCTTTGGACGAGATGATCTCTATGTGCTCAACTTATATCCAATTATGCAATGATTTTTTTTTTCTTCAAAAAAATTGAACCAAAAGTGGGGTTGCTTCCTATCAAAGTATGGTTTAGGACCTAAGTAGCATAGATAGGTAGCAAAAGTAGATAACAAGATCAACATGAATTTGAAAGATTCGATTACAGAGAGAAAATAAAGTAGATAAGCTTACAATCAAGTTAATCCCCCCCACACTTAGACAATACAATGTCCTCATTGAAAAGTAAAACAATAAAAGGGAAAAAGAGAGGAAACTCCCTCGGTCTATTGTGGAGGATGATCGTCTCGAGCTCTCTGCAATTGCCGAATCTCCTCCCGAATGGCTCACTGCTCCTCCAGTAGAAGCTGCTGATCTTCTTGCATAGCATTCAGCTGGGTTTGGAAGGCTTGCATCATTTCCAGCATCATCAGCTCAAAAGAGGTAGGAGCGGTGGACTGATGTAGCGCTTCCCGTGCTGCGGGATCCTTAGCGCCTTGATCATCATCGGATTCCCCTGACTCATTAACCCCGTGACACCGCTTCGCGATGATCTGCCTGCGAGCATTCTCCAAACTCGCCTTCGTGAGGCGATTTCCATGCCTCAAAGTGTCGTCACTTACTGCAGCGGGAACTCTTTGAGCCCGACATAAGGCGGTAATTAAACATGGGAACGGCATGCCTCGCTTCTGCGGTATCAAGCTAGCGTATGTGGATATCGTATCATAGATGTGCTGCCCCAAGTCAAATTTTATCCCCATGGTTATGGCATAGTAGACCCGGAGGTAGCGAATAGATACCGTAGTGAGGCTAGTGGATGGGAAGAGACTCCCCGACCCCCACTGATGCAGGTACCAGGCGTCCCGCTGTAGATCTCGATTCTTGTAGTGCGGAAGAATGACATTCAGGGAGTCATGGAGTTCAGGCTTCAAAGCCCAACGGAGCACCTCCTGGTCCGGAAAGAAAACACCGGAATTGGATGACATAGGGACAGCGCCAACGCTATTTAACCCCAAATAGTGTTCCACCACCTCCTTATCAAACTTGATTCGTTTCCCAACCACTCTGGTGTGGTGGTAGTCAAGTGATCCCTCATCACCAATTTCTTTGTTGAACTGGGTGTAGAATTTGTATACCAGCGGGGGGTTCCCAAAAAGGCAGATCGCTCGCGAATTTTACCCAACCGAATTCGACGAAGCGGGCCCAAAACTGTCGCGGGGCAATGATTGTGTCAGCACTCCTCCATTCCTAAAAGTCCTCTGGGAGGAAGAGTCGCTCCTTAATACACAGGTTAGATTGACTCTTCTCCTGGCGGGGCTCAGATGAGGATTCCCCCGCCACCTGCTTCCCTTTCTTAGTTGGTGGGGCCATAGAAAATCCTTGGAAGCTTTGTGAAGATGAATGGTAGTGAAGGGGGTGAATGTTGATTTGAAATCTTAGTCGTGGAAAGAACTTACGGGAGTGAAAAAAAATGGTTGGAATATAAGGCGAAGTGTGGGGAAATTATGAAGAAGAAGAAGAGAAATGGGGGGGGGGGTTATGCGCGAGGGTTACGTGATTTGAAAATTTGAATTTCCGGACTTACGGCCGTAAGCAAGATTCTGAAAAAAAAAAAAATTCAAAGATACAAGTACGGCCGTAAAAATGTAATTACGGCCGTAAGAAAGCCTCTGGATAAAAACGCTGGGATTGAGTTACGGCCGTAAAAATGTTGACTTACGGCCGTAACAAGGCTACTGAATTTTTTTTTAAAAGTTGAAATGACTAAATAAATGAAAATTAACCAAAAATGAAAATACGAAAATAAAAAAAGTTGAGGAGATAAAGAAACTCCCCTCTCGGGTTGCCTCCCGAGCAGCGCCTTTGTTTACTGTCGTTGGCTTGACTGAGTCCGCGCGGGACTAGTGCCCTTTGTTGGTGTTTTCCAGTGCAATCACCTTCAAGTTCTCAGTTTGGAATCCCTCATAATACGGCTTGAGACGGTGCCCATTGACCTTGAACTGTTTATCCGTACGCAAGCTCCTAATATCGACTGCATCATGGGGAGATACATTAGTAACAACAAAAGGACCAACCCAACGAGAACGAAGCTCACCTAGGTGCAATTTGAGCCGGGATTGAAACAGTAACACTTTCTGGCCCTCACAGAAATTCTTTCGAGAAATGCGTTGATCATGGAATGCTTTGGTTCGATCTTTATAGATCATTGCATTCTCGTAAGCCTCATTCCGTATTTCATCCAATTCCTGCAATTGAAGCTTCCTGTGATCCCCTACTGCACCCCAATCCATATTACATTGTTTGATGGCCCAATAAGCTTTATGCTCGAGTTCCACCGGTAGGTGGCATGGTTTCCCAAATACCAAACGGTATGGAGACATACCAATTGGTGTTTTGTAAGAGGTTCTGTAGGCCCATAAAGTATCATCGAGTCGAATGCTCTAATCCTTCCTGTCCGGTCGAATTGTTTTCTCTAGAATGGACTTCACTTCCCTATTGGATATTTTTGCCTGTCCGCTAGTTTGGGGGTGATACGCGGTTGATACCCGGTGCATCACTCCATATTTCTGTAGCAAGGCCTCAATGGTTCAGTTGCAAAAGTGCGTCCCTCTGTCACTGATCATAGCTCGGGGTATTCCAAACCTGCTAAAAATGATAGCTTTTACAAAATCTGCAACAACTTTAGCGTCATTAGTACGGGTGGCCCTTGCCTCCACCCATTTTGAAACATAATCGACAGCTAAAAGAATGTAATTACAACCAAACGACGGGGGAAAGGGTCCCATGAAATCAATGCCCCAAACGTAAAAAACCTCACATACAATAATGGGGTTTTGAGGCATTTGATCTCGTTGGGATAAGTTACCTGTTCTTTGGCAATTATCGCAAGACTTACAAAAAATGTATGCATCCTTGAAAATGGTCGGCCAAAAGAACCCACTCTCCAATACCTTTTGTGCCGTCCTTCTAGGTCCAAAATGGGCACCGCATGCGTATGAATGGCAAAAGGTGAGGATGGATTGATGTTCTGATTCCGGCACGCACCTTCTAATGATTTGGTCGGGGCATCTCTTCCACAGGTACGGGTCATCCCAAATGTAATATTTAGCATCGATTCTCATCTTATGCTTTCGTGCCTGCGAAAAACCAGTAGGAATTAGTTTAACAGTCATGTAATTTACCAAATCAGCATACCATGGGGGATTTGCTTCGATGGCAAATAAACCCTCATCTGGGAAGGTTTCACACAGAGGTAGGTCGTCATCGGGCTTCACTACCCGGCTAAGATGGTCGGCAACTACATTTTCGGACCCCGCCTTATCTTTGATTTCCAAGTCAAATTCTTGTAATAAAAGTATCCAGCGGATGATTCTAGGCTTAGCATCCTTTTTTACAAACAAGTGCCGTAAAGCTGCATGATCTGTAAAAACAATCACTTTAGAACCCAATAAATAAGGACGAAATTTTTCTAAAGAAAATACCACAGATAGAAGTTCCTTTTCAGTGGTGGTATAGTTGGCTTGGGCCTGATTCAGGGTTCGGGAGGCATAGTGAATCACATGGGCCGCTCTCCCAACCCGTTGTCCTAGGACTGCTCCCACTGCATAGTCACTTGCATCACATTATTTCGAATGGAAGATCCCAGTTCGGCGGTTGAATGATCGGGGGTGTAGTTAGCCGCTCCTTTAGTTGGTTAAAGGCCTTTTTGCATAGCTTGGTGAAATTAAATGGAACATCATTTTGCAACAAATTGCACAATGGTGATGCAATTTTGAAAAAGTCCTTGATGAACCTGCGATAGAAACCTGCATGCCCAAGAAAAAATCGTATATCCCGCACATTGGCGGGGTAAGGTAATGCAGATATGAGGTCTACCTTAGCCTTATCAACTTCTATTCCCTTTTCCGACACTACATGACCTAACACAATTCCCTTATCCACCATAAAATGGCATTTTTCCCAATTTAAGACTAAGTTAGTGTCAATGCAACGTTTCAAAATTAATGAGAGATTATCCAAGCATGCATCAAATGAATCACCCCACACACTAAAATCGTCCATAAACACCTCTATAATTTGTCCTATGTATTCAGAAAAAATGCTCATCATACAACATTGGAATGTTGCAGGAGCATTACACAAACCGAAGGGCATGCGTCTATATGCAAACGTGCCAAATGGACAAGTAAAAGTGGTTTTCTCCTGATCTTCTGGAGTTATGGAAATTTGAAAATAACCTGAGAAACCATCTAAAAAGCAATAATGGGAATGACCAGCTAATTTTTCTAACATTTGATCCATGAAGGGAAGGGGAAAATGATCTTTTCGAGTGTCAGCGTTTACCTTCCTGTAGTTGATGCATACCCGATAACCAGTTTGGACCCTAGTTGGTACAAGTTCTCCATCTTTGTTTTCTACCACCGTTACCCCGGATTTCTTTGGCACCACTTGGACTGGACTGATCCACTTGCTGTCTGAGATTGGGTAAATCATCCCTGCTCCTAGCAGTTTCAAAATTTCTTTCTTCACCACGTCCATCATTACTGGGTTTAACCTTCACTGGGCTTGTCTCGATGGTTGAGCTCCTTCCTCAAGCAATATTAGATGCATGCAGATTGACGGGCTAATTCCCTTGATATCCGCGATGGTCCAACCAATCGCTTCCTTGTGCTCCCGAAGGACCCGAACCAGCTTGTCTTCTTCTAATTTGGTGAGGTTGGATGAAACAATTATGGGCAGCGATTCTTCATCACCAAGAAATACATATTTCAGATGGGTGGGTAGAGGTTTCATTTCCACCACTGGGGCCTGCAAGATAGAAGGTAACAATTTGTTAGAATGGTCTGTCAGTTGAATTGTTTTTACGGTGTACCTGCGTGGTGCGGGTCCTAGTGAATCAAGTGCAGTAATTCCATCATGTAACTCCTTGCTTATACCCACGTCGCTGTCATCATCATGTCTTAGCGACTCCACGAAAGCTGTTTCTAGCTCGTCCCTGCAATTTAACTTAAAAATTTTCTGCACAACAGGGGTAATGTCATTAATAGAATAAGCAGCACATACATCACTTGGGTGTTTCATTGCATCGTAGATATTAAATTGCACTACCTCCCTATTGAATTCCATGGTTAACACCCCCTTTCTTACATCAATAATGGTTTGGGAGGTTCACAAAAATGGTCTTCCTAACAGTATAGGGGTAGAATTAGGGGAGTGATCATCATTCATATCTAATATGTAAAAGTCTGCCGGAAACACCAACCCCCCTACTTGCACTAAAACGTCCTCAACTACCCTGTCCGGATATGCATTGGAACGGTCGGCTAGTTGGAAGATAACATCTGTTTTAGTCATTTTAGTAAGATTTAATGCAATGTAAGTGGATCTAGGCATTACGTTAATGGATGCTCCTAAATCTATTAGTGCATGATTTACCTTGGTGTTACCTATTTGACATGGCACAGTGAACATACCGGGATCCTTACCCTTTTGAGGCAATTTTCTTTGAAATAAGGCTGAAACGCTTTCCCCCATTCTTACCTTCTCGTTTCCCACCAGTTTCCGTTTGCTAGTGCATAAATCCTTTAAAAATTTTGCATACCGGGGGACTTGCTTGATGGCCTCTAATAGCGGGATATTGATTTCAACCTTTCTAAACATCTCCAACATCTCCCTTTCCTTGATCTCTTTGTTCGTCTTTGCTAACCTGCTAGGAAAATGTGGAGGTGTTAGTTTGACATTTAAATGAGAGTCAGTTTTTACCTCAGGGTTTTGCGAAGTGTCGTTTCTCATCCCGAATCCTTCCTTTTCATCTCCCTCCATTTCAGGTGCAGCCAGTTCCAATTGCGGACCTTCAATTTCTTTTCCACTTCGGAGAGTTATGGCACTCACGTTTTTAGGATTTATCTCGGGTTGAGATGGCAATTTACCTCCGGATTGTGATTCCAACCTATTTATGGCAGTGACCATTTGGCTCATTTGATTTTTCAGGTTTTGAATGCTTGACTTGGTATCCTATTGGAATTGCATCGTGTTAGTTGCCAACGTCTTAACCATATCTTCAAGAGACATACCTGAATTTTGAGGTTTTTGATTGGAAAGTTTCTTGCTGCTGGAATTGTCCTTGTGGCTTGTTTGAAGTAAAACCCGGGGGTTTGTTATTTCCGTAGCTCAGGTTGGGGTGATCTCTCCACCCGGGGTTGTACGTGTTCGAGTATGGGTTGTATTGCTACCTTTGGAAAGGAAAACCTCCAGCAGCATTTACCTGTTCATTGTTTTCTTCTTTCAATACCGGACAGGTATCCGTCGGATGACCAAAGTTCGAACAGATTCCACAGGCTTTGGCTTGTTTCGAATTCCCCACAAAAGTTGCTTAACAAGATTCGTTAGTTCATATAATTGACCTTCAATATTGGAACTACTTACCTCGTTTACTCGGCAGACTTGGGAATCCCTACTCAAGTTGAATTGTTGAGTGTTTTCCGCCATGTTGGATATTAAAGCCCGTGCTTGCTCTGGTGTCTTGTCCATTAGCGCACCTCCGCTTGCGGAGTCTATCATACTTCTGTCCATTGGTGCTAGACCTTCGTAGAAGTATTGTACCAAAATTTGCTCGCTAATCTGATGATGGGGGCAGCTGGAGATGAGCTTTTTGAATCGCTCCCAATACTCATATAATGTTTCATTGTTGTTCTAGCGCACCCCACATATTTCTTTTCGGATGGTACCGGCCCTCGATGCAGGGAAGTATTTTTCCAAGAAGAGCCTTTTCATGTCGCTCCACGTAGTAACTGTTCCTGATGGTAGACAATAAAGCCAGTCGGTGGCGGCATCCTTCAATGAGAATGGGAAAGCTCTCATTTTTATTTGTTCCTCGGTGATGCCCGTGGGCCTTATACTGTCACAACCACATGGAACTCCTTTAAGTGTCTATACGGATCTTCACCGGGGTTTTTTCGAAAAGTTGGTAATAAGTGGATGAGCCCAGATTTAAGCTCGAAAGTTTTTCCTTCTTCCACCGTTGGAAAAGTAATACATAAGGGTTGTTGAGCCACATCGGGGGTACCCAGTTGTTTAAGAGTCCTGTTGTTAGCTGCCATTTGTCGCACTGCTCTTCTTTGCTGTTGAAAAGTCCTCTCAATTTCTGGATCAAGAACAAAAATTTCACAATTAGTTGACCGAGTTTTAAGCATATAAGCAAAGAAGCACAAATAATTATTAAATGAATTTTTTTTCTTTGAAAAGTTATATAAATAAAGTGAAATAAAATAAATGTAGAAAAATAAAATTCTAATCGATTAAACACTAAATTGGTTAACCGTTCCCCGGAAACGGTGCCAAAAATTTGATGCGTGTCGCAATGCACCAAAATAATAAATAAATATCTTACTCGCAAATTATCAGATTTGATTGTAATACCGGAAGTAAGAGTCGATCCCACGAGGAACGGGAACTAAAGTAGTGCTTTGTCAATTAGAATAGATGGGGGGGGGGGTTTTCGAGTTCAAGAATTGTAAATATCGTGAAAATAAAGTAAAAAATTAAATTAGATAAAATAAAAGTCAATTATTTGCAAACCCTAGTTCTCAGGTTCAGTTGTATTCTATCGCAATGTTATCACCTTCCAAGTAACGCGTGTTCAATTTCCCTTTTTGATTTATCACCCGTAAATAGTTAGTAAGTTCTAACTATTCTTATTCTCCCTTAATTGCATTTAATTAGAACAAGCTCTCTAATCAAACATTAGCCATTGAATAACCTAAAACAAGCTCTTTAGATTTAAGACAACAACTATATATTGGTTGAGAAGAATTTGGATGAATTATATTATCAATCACACAAGCTCACGACAATTAACCTAAGTTGGAATTCTTTATGAAAATATTAAATTTCCAATTGCTACTATGATTTGAATAAAAAGACGTTTACGGATCCAATCATTAAAAATAGCAAATCTCAATACAACACATTAAATGATAAGGCCTTAATCAAATAAAGAATTGCATTGATTAAATCAAAAACGCATAAGAATCCAACAAATCAAAGTAAAGAATTTAGAACAACGTTACTAGTTTGGAAAATCAATATCAAATTGATATGAAATACAACTTTCCCTTCGAACTAGGTATGGAAGCTTAGCCGAGCATAGTCATGAAGAATTCTAGAATTTTCTTTCTTGATTCACCTTCTCGAGTTGCTTAATTTCCTTCCAATTCTTCAAGCAAGTCGCGCCTCTTTCAAAATAATAAAAGTCTTTTTTTCTTGTCATGAAATTTCCTTTTTATAGCCTCAATTTCGTGCCCTAACTTTGGGACCAAGAAATCCCAAAATTATGGAAATAATTGAAATATGAAAATTTTTGACTTGAATAGTTACGGCCGTAACATTTCCTTTACGGCCGTAATTGAGTTTCTGCATATTTTTCACAAATTGAAGTTACGGCCGTAACTTCTGATTTACAGTTGTAAAGATTTTTCTGCGCATTTTCACCTTTTGAGGGTTACGACCGTAAGGATATGTCTTACGGCTGTAACATCTTTTCTGCTTATTTTTTTTTCCTGTTTCAACATGCGCTTACGGCCGTGATGATTTGTCTTGCGGCCGTAAATCTATTTGCACATAAGTCCCCAAACTTCAGTTTTTAGTGCATTTTGGTCCTTTTTTCTTCTTTTCTCCTCTTTTAGGATCCTATACAACATGAAACATAAAATGCATTAATAATACTTAGATAGAATCCCATTAGGACTTATTCGAGGATATAAGTGCATAAAATAAATGTAAATATCACACTTATCAAGCACCGTTGTTGAGGACTAATTTTTATTTCTTACTAATTTAGATTAATTCCTTTATTTAGTGTCATTTTATTTTATTTTATTTCAGCATCTATTATTTTTCTTGTTATTTTGATTTTACTTATTTCTTTTTACAGAAAATAGTGTTCCTTGTATGCGCTATTCACAAGGCCACAATCTTGAGCTCGTAGATCCTGATATTGAACGTACTTTCAGACAAAGATGCAAACAACACAAGATACAATGGTTGACGATCAAGATTGCATAGATAATGAACAAGAAGTTGCTAGGGTAGCTGCTTTTGCTGCTCAACTTGTTGCTGTAAACATTCAGCCATGTGATCAGATCGAAGAGGAGGATGAAGGACATCTACTAGGAGTGAAAATGGTTTGGTTTGAGCGATTTTTGACAAAATTTCAAATTAAACTATTTAAAGCGGGTTGTTATTTTTTCAACCCAAACCAAACTATTTCATTTTGTAAACCAAACCAATCCTTTTTTTGTGGTTTGGTACGGTTTCAAACTGCGGTTTACAATCGAAATAAATTGACACGTTATAAATAAGTTTAAGCATATATATTTGACTAGAATTTCGACTTAAAGTGCTGATACAATTCAAAATAATATATTATATCACTAATACAGAACAAAAAAAAATACAAGATGAAATATTAATTTTCACTTCTAATTACGTAATAAAGCGAGATTCAATCACAAGAAAAAAAGTTTGGAAAACATATTTCAAAAGCGTGTATCGGCATCCAGCTCCTTACAAAGAAAGCAAGTCTGAATCCTTTGACAGCCTATTAGTACATCAAAAATGCTATTTTTTACTCCACACACACACTCACATATATATACTTAGTTATATTGGTGGAATTTAAGTTTCTGCTGCATTTTTTTTAAATTGAAAGTTGACCTTTATTAGAGGAATCAATAGAGTATTACCACATTTTGCATCTTGGAAATAACTGTAGTTAATTTATCTGCAATTTTAATACGCAAATGCTATAAAAATACGGATGAGTCATTTCATTATTAGGAAGACTAGCAATTAAATCATTTGACAGCTTATAACTACATAAAAAATCTTATTTTTTCCTCGATACACATGTTTATTCATACTTACATTGGTGGAATATTATAAGTTCCTGCTGCATTTTTTTTTAAATTGAAAATTCGCATTTATTTTTTATTCTTATAATTTTTTAAATTTTTGCAGGTTGGCAGTTTGAAACCGTGATTTTGAAAATTGAAACCTAAACCAAACCATTTGTTGCGGTTTGGTTCAATTTTGCGGTTTGGCGGTTTATTTGTTCACCCCTAAAATCTACCCATGGCTCAATTTCTGACACATGTTGCAGCTCCTAGTTGCTCCAGTATTGTCTACCCACCTTTTGGAAGAAACAGTTTCCAAATTGAGCAGACTTGATAAATTTCTTCAGCAACAATATGTAGTTTTATGGAAAAGCACATGAAGCCCAAACTCCCATGTAGCCAACTTTCAGAGAATGTGTCATAATGTCCAGTTTAATGGGGGTAAATGAGGATGTAAAATTGCGCTTATTTCCTTTCACTCTAAGGAATGCTGCTTTGCAATGGCTGGATTCAAAACTGGAATCAAGTATCACTACTTGAAATGATCTGACTATGAAATTCTGCAACAAATACTTTTCACCAGCTAAAGTAGCGAAGTTGAAGTTGAAAATCTCCACTTTCCAACAATATGATGGGGAAAATTTCCATGAAGCTTGGGGTAGGTCTCCTCAATTCAAATCAATTGTGGATTCTTCTGCAAACGGATCCATTAGCAATAAAAATGTCAACCAAGCTTGGGAGTACTCATATATGATGAGTACTAGCATTCTAGATCTTCTGGCAATATTTCAGTCGGAATTCCCGTAGAAAATGGTGATCGTGAGCCTTTTCCAAGCCTTTATGTGGAGCTCTTTTTCTTTGATTCAAGGTCCAAAATCCTTCATTTTAATGTTTAAAGATCTTCTATTTCCACGTTTTCATGTTGTGGAGATATTTTCTCTTCATTGAGTGGTTCTTTTCTAGTGGGAATCATTTTCAGAGGACACTAGCTTGGCTTCCCTAGGCGACTAAAGACACTACCTTCCCTGTTTATGTGTGATGTCGGTTGGGGAGGGTTCGTTTTTCATCCTTTGTTCATTTGGAGGAGGTTTCATAAAAACTAATGGCTCTTTTTGTTTGGCGGATATTTCCATGATGTCGTACTGGCGATTCAACATTCAATTCTATTCAAGGAGGTCAAATAGTAGTTTGGTTTTGCTCCGAGCGAGCTACAACGTTGGAAAAGTTGTCCACTTGTCCATGTTCAAATACATGTGAGGATCTTTTGGTTCCTGTGAAGTTTCATCGCTATTCCTCCCATAGTTTGGAGGAATTTTGACAACAAGACTTCTTGTCCTTGCATTACTAGAGCTTTGGCTCATTTTTGTATGATGTTTGCAAATGACTTGAGAATGAGAATTAGTTTGTAGGTAGAACATTTAAGGATCTTAGATATTTGGTTTTTTATGCTGGATAACGGAGAACCTTGTATTGTGAGAGCCCCCTTTCTCTAGCACCAAACCATTGTCATCGAAAAATGACTAGGAAACATGACAATTTTTTTGTCAACTTAAGGTCGAAGTATAGGATGAGTTGCATTTAAAGTGTAATTTGTAGTATATTTGGGAGAATTTTTGTAAGTGAAAATTATAATAAAGTGTTGTAGAGTAAGGTAATAGTGTTATTACTAAATATTTGCATGCATTACAATATAATGGTCCCTTCTATTTATAGATAAAATCTAGGGTGTACTGTAAATAATTATAGATGTTTTCACCATTTCCATTACATGCAATGATGATGAGTTGCCAAAATCAAATTTTTTGACACTTTCGGTGGGTCTCTTTGATCTTGAAAATTGCAGGCGTCACTTCTTGCAGAAGTGTGGAGATGGTGTCCTACTTTTTCCATATTTAGTGGCTCAATGTAACCCACTTGTCTACTTACTAAGTATTGAGTATTGTGTTAGTATTGACCTCATCTAGTTGAGTGTAGTGGAGTCTAGTTTGGTAAAATATGAATTGAAGAAAAGAATTCCGTACAGAATTGTGAGATCAAATATTGTTGAGGTTGAACTTCACCCACAGATGTATGTCCCATGGGCTCATGACAATTTGTACTTAGGTTAGTGGTAAGTGTATTTTATACACTTATTTCTATCCTAAACTTAGGATTTTAATTGTTTATTCAAGAATATTTATTATTTATTTCGTTGTTATTTGTTTATATTTCAGGAATAACCCCAAAATTGAGAGAATAATGGAATTGAAGCTAAAATCAAGCAATTGGATGATGAAAGTGTTAAAGTGTGAAAATCAAGAGTTGATAAAGGAGATCAAAGGGCCAATTAGAAGAAAACTCAAAGAAGAAATCAAATTTGGAAGAAATCAGAAGTTCAAGGGCTAAATTGCAACAATCGGAAGTTGGAGGACTTGTTGTGCAATTAAAAGATAGGGGGACCAACTTGTAGCACTTCAAAAGATGAAAATTGCATCTTTCTGGATAACCATGCCGTTGCTTGGAATAAACGCGTGCGGTCGCATGATGGAGATTTTCAGCGACTGAAGCCAACCTGCATAGGCGTGTGGTCATGCACTTTTAAATCGCGCGGTCGCACGGTTGTCCAACTAGGCCGTCTGGTGGGCTTTTGCACGGATTTCAACAGACTTTCTCCCAAAGTAACCTAAATTTCGAGAATATCTATAAATAGAGGGCAGAAGACACGAAATTGGGGGTTCCCAATTGTCTTGATTCATGCCAAAACGCTTCTAAAGTTCCGAGAGATCCATGCCACGTTGAGAACAAAATTGAAGACCAAAGAACAAGAAGATGAACGGGGTGACATCCTTTTATTTTTCTTGTACTTTCTATTCAATTATGTTTCAAGGCTAGGTTAATTGTGTTAGAATTGTGATGAAATTTTGAATTCTTGACTCCATGTTTTAATCTATTATTTATTTTATGCAATTCATGGTTTTGATGCAATTGATTCGTGCTTTAATTATCATATAATTTTCTGGCCAATTATTATGTGATTGATGTTATGATTTATTAAGTTTGAAAGATTAGGATTTCATTAGACTTGTTTCAATTGTCACAAAGTCCGATAGAGGATAGAAATATACCCCTATACTTTGTGTTTTCTTCTATAGTATTCACAGATCTTTTAATGCTTTCTTACACATTCAGATTCAACATAGAAATGTAGTTGGGTCGTGCTTAGGAATTTGTGTTAATGCTTGTCCGAAAGGGAGTTTTAACTACATTTGGAATACGGAAATTCAAAACCAGTGAATTGTATTTAAATAATTTGGTTAAAATATGGATGATAGAGTCAAAATGGATTCATGATTCTAACGCATTTATTTTCATAAGTTTTAAAATCAAATTTTCATTGTTCTTTAGTTTAATTTTTATTTTTATTTTCAAAAACAAAAATTTTCAACTCAATCAAATCTCTTGTTCCGATTAAGGTCCGTAGTCCAAAATCCAATTTATATAATCCCTATAGGTACGATGCTTGGATTCATGTCCACTTTATTACTTGCGCGACCCGTGCACTTGCGGTTTAGCGAACAACTAGTCTTGTCCCCATTGATAATATCAAATTAGAACTCTTCCTTGTAATCTAATATGTATATCGACAATTTGTTTCTCCATGCGAATGTATATCGAAAAATGGTCGCTCTTTTTCTAGTCCAACTTTAAATTCCACGACCTCAAAACTTCAGACTTGAAATACAACCATTGAAGAGTGATGATAGTATTAGGATTGAAACATTAGATGATTAGCTATACCTAATAAAATATACTACTTTGTTCTAGTTTTGATTTCAGATGCTATTTCGTTATGAGATGAAAAATGATAAAAAACCAAACTGTACCAAATACTATTCAGCAATGTACTAATATAATACCTCTGTCTGAATGGTCCATGTTGCACACTTCATGACAAGATTACCCTAATTCGATTATAGCATTGTGGAACTAGAATCGATGCGAACACCTTCTAAGCACTTGAAAATCTTGGTATTAACAAAGGTGACTACTTCTTGAACTTTCATCTTCAACACGAAGATTTCCAAGGTTGAGTCCGCATGTTCATTGACTATGCTATCAAGAAACCCTATATATTTATCATTCTTTCTATAAGGTCCATGAAACAACGTAATATATTGACTAAAAGAACAATTGAATTCTTGCAAAACGCTCCAATTTTGGATGTAGTAGCTAAAATGGCATATCTTGATTTGTTTTCCATGCGTATGAGATCCTCTAGCACCAAAAATGTCTCGAAGGTTCTGTTGTCCAAGTTGAACAATATTAATAATCATTCTGATGCAGTCCGCAATATTAGGGGATTGGTCGTGTTTGAGATGCCCCTCTATTTAAATTTTATAATGTGTGAGCCCATTGGTTTTTTCCTAATCACATTGACCGACAATTTATCAATCATCAAATAAGACTACATCCCTTGAAATCTGAGGTATGGAGGACCCAGAAGAAGGTGCTACAGTGTCCACATGACATGATGAAGGAACTGATGTATTTTCAGAAGTGTGCAATTTTTATGTTTCACTTGGGAACTTGTGAGAAACTAAATATGGATAGTCCTCAGCCAATAGTTTACATTCATCATCGGAGTCATCCACCTGGAACGCAATATCTTTACCTTTTTTAAGATGCATAGTGCATTGCTGAACATGGGGTTGTACTCTATATATAGGCATCAATGATACTGCATTGGCTTCGGATAGTGAAATATTGGGGCCATTAGATTTTCAAGGCTCTTTGAATTCAGGAAAGGTATGTATCATAGCATAGTCCACTGCTTTGTAGATTACAAATGAGATTTTACAAGGTTTTTGTGAGGACAAGATTGCTACAGGTTTCATGGTCGTAAAATTACGTGACTCGGGAATGCGATTTTTGTGGTATCACAAAGTCATCATCTTCGTTTATATGAATGATTGGGGTATGATTGAGTTTTGTAGATTCAATTAGTTGACTTTCCACATGAATATTGCATAAAGGGGGTCCAAAGCTTCTGCAACTTGAGGAGCGATATCCACCGCATTAATTAGTGGGGAAAATATATTAAACTGAATTTACTATAACTGATAACATCAGCAGAATAATTTTGGTAATACAAAAATATAAAATACGAAGGAAATTAATCGAGTGAAACTCACGTTGGGGCGACCAAAGATATCAGCGGCTATCAATGTCAGAAGTCCAATTGAGGATCTTGGGGCGTATTGAAGCAACTTCTTATGAGAATTTCTTTTCAAGTACATGCATAATCTTGTAAATCTTTACTTGAAAGACAACAACGAACCCATTGAGCCTATAATGCGTAGTAGGTTTTCCCTCACCCTCAACGGTGTTCCGTTTTTTCCTTAATGCCAACTTCAACTATGCAAAGGCGATTATGTATATATCATTTCTCTAAGGATATAAATTCACATTGAGTGAAGAACGAGTAGCGTTTCATCGACAATTCTGTCGTATGATGTGTTATACATTACTGTATAACTAGGAACATGATTCCATAACAATAACATTTCTCTTAATAGGTCTGACATGGCAATGAACAAATTGAAAATATCATCATCGTTATGTGATTTATATGATATGTGATTTATATGATTTAAATACTTGTTTTTCAATCTACGGTACTTTAAATCCTATTTCCCTCGATTGACATAGCCGGTTCATCGAAGTCTTGTAATGAGGTAGAAATCATCGTTGCTGAATTTCACCAGGTATTTGCAAATAGGAAACCACATCTTCTCATCCTTTGGTTGGTTTACTTCCCTCAATAGAATTTGGTATATCAACTGTGGGTTCACCACAATCTCATGCTTCCCGGCTAAAACAAATTGATATAAACATCGTCTTCTGCTCATCGGTGAGATGACACTTCAAAGTATAAAAAATTAGGCTTAAAAAGCCTAACATTGACATTCCCAAGAAACCAATCATCGAGCATGACCTTCAATTCCCAAATGTTGCATATACACGTGTAAAAGAATCAAACTACATGGACCGCAGAACATGAAGTAACATATTATAATGAATTCAATAGTATCACATCCGTGCATTGTATGAAAGAAGAATATGTTATGATTTTATTCTAAATATAATAAAAAAAAAAGTTTGAACACACAATTTACTTTTATTAATGCTACACTCTGTCAACGAAATGGTCAAATAGAAATAAATTATAATTCTCATAAATTTGGAAAGCCTTTTTAAATACTACATTGTGGTTATCAACTAACATGAATACAATTAATAACCCTCAAAATATTATAATTTACATAAAATAAAATAATTGCAACAAATTAAATATATGCGGCCTATATTTAAATAAATGTAGCAAATTAAGTAATATTGGTGATGCACGAAAGTGAAAATCAACAACAAGATTTGCGGTGCACCGACATGAAATTTAATCCAAGAGACCCTTCCAATAATTTTTTTTTAAATTTTTAAATGCAATGCATTTAATTGAATATAATTATATGTATATTTAATTATATGTCAATATCAATAAAATTAAAACAATTATTAATTAAAATCTAAATAAAATATATATAGTGAGTCTTTTGTCTACATATGTTAATAAAGTTAAAAGATAAAGTTTTACCATTTTTATGATATATAATTCTTATTTTAATAAAATTGCGAACCGAAAAATTGTTTTATCATCTTGAGATGAAACAAGCAATGAATTAAGTATTTTAACGATTGTAACATAAATATATCAATCCGATTTCTGGATTTAACTTTCAATAAATAAAATATTCTTCCTTTAAAAACTTTTGAACTAAAAAATTAGGCTCATACAATAAAAGTGCAAGACTCAACTTACATTTTTCCTTAGAGCCGATGCTTTTTTTTATGTATATATTGTTCTTCATCATATTCTTCCCAAAAAGAGATGTATGAATGACTATTTTGGTATATTTTTATTTTTAAGCATTAATTATTAATTTCAAGTATTTTTCTAAAAAAATAATCATTAATTATAATAAATATTATTTCATTAATAAATAAAAATAATGTCAAACTGATGAATGAATTGAAGAAATCTTAAGTTGTAAAAATTAACACAACTTAATTGAATTTAGTTTGAAAATTCGTATATTTATTATTTAATACTTTGATACGAAAAAACCGAATTGAAATTAATAATCTATGACTAAATTGAATGTAGTTAACAAATTATAGATAGTATTATAAGACTTAAATGATATAATATAAAATGAATGAGATATTGGGGAAGAGTAAAAAATATAAATTAAAAATTTTACCTTTGATCTTTGAGTCGATTTTACGGATAATATGTTTACTGTTCACTTTCATTTGTTAGCTTGTATTTAACTACTTATTGAGATCTTTGATTTGACATTCATATTAAATATTTTTTTATTCCAAAATAATACAATAATTATTAAAAGATTAATAAAATAGAAAAAATAACATTTTGATACTATTAATAGCATAACATGGATGTTAATGTCATTATTGACACATGTACCATAATACTTGCTATACACTATTTTTTGGAAAAAAATTGTAGATTTAGAAAGTTGTTTTTGATGGGGAACTATGGATTTTGGTGGCGGCTATAATAATAATAATTTAAGATAATATGCCCTTATGCATATGAGCCATGATTTGAAACTGGAAAATAAAATTTGCAACGCAGCATAAATTTTGATACTTTACCGAGAAATTCATTAATATTTGGCAAAAAATGTAGTCAAGATTTCGGACCACTTATGTGAATCTTACATTTTATGTGGTAACCTGGTAATCATATCTTGCTTTGTAGTGGATTGTGATCTTCTTCATGCGAGGCGTACATACGCCTTTAATATTGTTCCTAAACATGTTAAATCCGATCGCTTTCTTTGTTAACTTTACACTGAACCAGATTTTTTTCGTAATGATACTTCCCCATCATGAAACTAACATTAAAAGAACGAGATTTATAGCAATTCGGAAATTTCAAATTTTTGAAGGGTTATTACTTCTATTAGATTTTTGAATACCCAATTACTTGGACAAAAAATTAAAGTTGTTTGTACAATAAATATGCACATATTAACTATATGGTATGTAAATTACAATAAACATAACTTCAAGATTTGAAGGGTACCAGGGAGATTTTATATTCAGAATCAACAGGAGAGTGTACAATGTGAGTCCACTGACATTTGGATACCCAAAATTCAGTTACACTTGGGGCTATTTCTTGATTCCACTCAAAGCTGAAGCTTTAGCATTAGATGGTTCTTCGATGCCGATTGATACTCTTCTTTGGTGTCCTGTTCATTGCTGGTTTAGAAGTGCACCAAAATGGTGCAAATCTCTCACCATTTTTGAACTCATCTCCCACCATATGGACCAAATGTTACACCAAATCTAAATTTCATTATTTTATTATTATTTTTAATTAATTTAAATTGTAATTTATTAAATGAAATTGCACGCTTTTACACTAAATAAGCACATATTTAACTTTTAAAAAGAGATCATACGTAGTGTTACATTTCACACGTTGATTATACAAGATGGGAAAAAAAGAAAAACGACACTGAAAACAAAATACGTCAGCGAAAAATGTAAATCTAATTTTCGGAGTTGGTATATTCCTCCTACATATGTTCAATTAGAGCTCCTCAAAGTGCGTAGTGAGCCTCTTTGTTCTTGATTTGATGGTGTCGTACCAAAAAAGCATCAAAGTAAGTTTGCTTATCAACCATCACAATGTCAGGTCTTGGCGCCTCAACAAAATCTCTGATTGGCGCCTTGAGATCTCGTTCATCTTCGATAATCATGTTGTGAATGATGATACATGCACCCATTATGTCAAGACCCGTTTATTCCAAAACCTTACCAGTCCCCCTACAATTGCAAATCTGGATTGTAGAACTCCAAATGCTCATTCTATGTCTTTTCTAAACCTTTCTTGTCTCATGGCAAAGTATTTTTCTTGGGGCCCCGTGGATCACGAATTGTTTGCAAAAGAGTAGCCCATGGTGGATATATACCATCGGATAGATAGTAACCCATTGTATATTCACATCCTTGAATAACGTATCTACCAGGTGGGGCAACACCTTTGGCGAGGTTGGTGAAGAGGTGTGATGCTTCCAACACGTTAATATCAACGTACGCATGCCATATCCAAAGATCGTAGACTGCGACAGCTTCCAAAATAATGGTAGGATGTCCACTTCGGCCAACATACTGGCCAGCCCAAGCAGTTGAGCAATTCTTCCATCTCCAGTGCATGCAATAGAAGCTACCTAACATGCTGGGAAATCCCCGCTCTTTCCCAGTTTGGAGCACCCTCTCAATATCCTCTGCATTTGGTGCCCTCAAATAGCTTCCACCAAATACCTCAACCACAACACAACATAATCTCTTCACGCTTTCGAAAATAGTTGACTCGCCAATTTTAACGTATTCATCAGTGTCAACCTATATACCATACGCCAGTACTCGAAAAGTAGATGTTATCTTTTAAAGAGATGACAACCCGAGTTGGCCTATACCATCCTTTTGAATGAAGTAGTTGTCGCGAGCCTCCACAGCTTGCAGTATTCGAAGAAATATCATTTTTGACATTCGAAAGCGTCGTTGAAACAGGCCTTCGGTAAAACGGGGGCTATCCCCAAAGTTTCTTCAAATAGCCTAGCATCAGCAGCTTCTCGTTCACGATGGATTACAATATGGCCTGGAATCGAGCCTCCATATATTGACTGGTTTTCTTGTTGTTTCTAGATTAAGGTAGCAATTAGGATGTTGTTATAGTTATAGTTATACATCTGGCTTGCAGGCAAAATTCTAGCATCAATCAATTGTATCTTGTTCAAGAGTTCATGCTCGTCGTCGCCACTTTCATGGGAGTAATTTGAAGGGCCTCCGAAGTTGAAATTCATTTTTGAAGCGATTGATACGGAAAAACCTTCTGTATAAGGTGTTGTGATTTAGAGACATGGGGTATGTCTCTATTTTATAGTTGGCTACTTTAAGTAGTATTGATATCATCTCGTAATGTGTAAGTTAATCTGAGCCATGCATAGTATTACGTCACGTATTGATCGTTAGATTGGATTCTTTAATATCTTTGCAAATCTCTTCCTATCATAGCAATCATATCACCTCGTAACGTGTGAGTTGATCTATGCCATGCATAGGATTATGTCGCGTATTGGCCGTTAGATTTGATTCTTGCATATCTATGCAAATCTCATCCTACCATAGTAATCACATCACTTCGTAATGTGTGACTCAATCTAAAAGTCTTATCTAATGTTGGCTTAATATCTCGTACATCTATAGAAAGCTTATCTATAAATACATTATAAATACTGGATACCTCAAGCAGTTTTTTGCATCCCAACTTTTTCTACACAACCTTTTGATACAAACACTTGTGAAAAAAATGTTATCAAGCAAGAGAACTCGTGGTTACACCAACGATGAAGATAGGCTACTTGTTAGTGTGTAAATTGATGTTTCTAAGTGTTCAATCATAGTAAACAACCAATCGAATGAAAGACTTTGGGTAAGAGTTGCACAGGAGTACAACAAAGCACGGGGAATCTTCCAGGAGAGGCCACATAGATCATTGGAGAAGCTCCACAAAATTATGGCAAAGGCTTGTTCACACTACGCGGATGTCTTCCCCAAGTTGAGAACTTGCATCTTAGTGGTGCATTATAAAAAGATGTGGTAAGTGTTTTTATTTTCAACCAAAGATATTCTTAGAATGTACTTAGAGTAGTTGGCTAACCCACTCTTTCCTTTACTGTTATAGATGGAAAAAGCCAAACAATTGTTCTCACAAAAGGAGCAATACACTAAAGGATTCAAGTTCGATCACGTTTGGCTACTACTTAAGGAAACTGAAAAGTTTGACAACGTAGTGATTGTTTCGCTGCCAGGTTATGAAGAGTTGTTCAGAGGATCTTATAATCCTAAGACTCCCAATATATCATCTCCTCGACTGTCCTCATTTTCCCGAGACATCAATGAGGACAGTCTTACTGAGAGCTGAAGCCACAAACCAATGGGTACGAAAAAGGCAAAAAGGAAAACGTAAGATTGAAGGAGAATCCTCGAGGTTGATTGATGAGCTAGTGCAGGAGAACTGCAAGCTCTCCGAGGTTATAAAAAAGGATAGCGGGAATAGGGAGATGTTGTATGACTTTCTTAGCCAACGAAACGAGAACAACTTTAGGAATGCCATCGCGAATGAAGTTTATGCCGAGAATATGCTCATGATGCAGGATCCTAATTCAATTACACACCTCGCGAGATGCGAGTTCTTTATCTGAGAACAGAGGAAAATTGTAAGGAAGAGAGAATAAATTCCAGAGCCAGAACCCGATCAACCAACCCCAAGCCCATTTGATGAGAATATGCGTGGACTAGATTGGTCATCACATGATCTTTCCGACTACTAGGCCATGATGTTGTTACTAGGGAACGTCGCCTTGTCACGTAACTTTGTGTGTGAAGTAGTTGTGTTGCAATGAATAAGTGCACCTATCTTAAGCATGTTTTATTGTCTTATTTGTCGTTAGTGTTCAGTAAGTGTAATGTTTGTATCATGCACCTTGTATTCTACTTGTTCCAGTTTGAATTAGTGTGTTATCTACTTTTATTTCTTTTGTTCGATTCTTCATTGGTACCAATTTCGTTACTTACCCATAACTTTTCAACCACGTTTTATTATTTTTTTATCAAAATCTATTAACAATCTTATTTTAATTATCACCAAATAGTGACTATATAAATTTAAACTAAATTTCCAGTTTTGATTTTTTTCTTTTCCAAAGAGTTTTGAAATTATTTATTTTATATTCTTAATTAGAAAATAATTAAAAAAATTATTTTGCTTTTATATATATATATATATATATATATATATATATATATATATATATATATATATATATATATATAAATTAATTGATGATTTTGATAAAAAAATAATTGGATTTAAAAACAAAAACTTTTACACCCACCCCCACTTTGAAAAACAAAAAATATTTTTTTATCGGTAACTAAAATATATTTTTAAATTAAAAATAGAAAAAATTCATTAAAAGCATAAACACTTTCTTTGAATTGTTCAAAGAGTGTGTTTATAAATGAAAACTATCCAATAGAGGGCTAAAAGATAATTTTTTGAATTAAAGTAAGAAAAAAAAATATTAAACGCATACACTTACTCTTTGAATTATTCAATAGAGTTATCATGGGAAATGAAATTTGATGGAACAATATTCTAAAAGTAAATTAAAAAGTAAAGACGCTAAATTAATATTATTCGAATAACCAATTTCAATTTAGTGACATGGATAAATTAATGTTTTTGAAATAAGAATTAAAATAAATATAAAATAAGTCTCAATAAATTAACTAAGGCTACATGGACTGCAAATTCCATGGAAAACAAGATTTTCCACCCACTTTTCCACATTTGGTGTGTTTGATTGCCAATTTTTTCCATGGAAACCATTTCTTAGTTTTTCATCCACGCGCCTCCAATTACAGTAAATTGAGGAATTCACTTTCCAGCCTATAAAGAAGGTTTTGTTTTTCAGTCAAAATCTCGTACCATTTTCATCATTTTAGATCATTTTTGTTATTGTTAATTGATTTAATTTTTTCCTAAAAATTAACATTATTATTATAAAGTACAAATGTGTTAAAAATGATTTTTTTTATTAAATATCTAAATTTTACTTTATTTGTCATTGAAAATAATGCCAATTAAACAAAAAAACTTGAAATTTTTTTCAATTTTTCCACCTTGAAAATTAAATCAATCAAATACATTAAACTTTCAATTCCCAAGAATTCAATTCCTTGGAATTCATTTTCTTTCCACCCAAATCTCACTCTCGCTATCAAAAGCAGCCTAAGGGTATTAATGAGAAAAAGAAAAGAATGTGGAGGATAAAATGAAAAATCAAAAGATTTTCATTCATCCACACTTTTAATAAAAAAACTTATAGAATTATAGATTGTGGATAGATGTAGATTAGTTCCATCACACCATATATCATGTGAAGAGAAATCAAGCATCGTTAATACGATGCAGATTCACTTAAAATTAGTTAGAGAATATACAAGAAGCATTAATCTATCTATCTATCTATCTATTTATATTCTATCTATCTATATATATCATATAAAAGTAAGAAAGTCCAGCACAAAATGCCGCTACAAATTCTCGCCCAGTTGCTGGTATATTGGAGAGAGAATGAAAAAAGGACCTTACTATATGTACTAACAGCTAAAAGACAAAATTTTTAAATGTATAATTACTATGTTATCCTTCTAGTTATAATTTTCTTTAATTTTCTGATGTTATGTCTATATCTCTAAATTTATTGTTTACATAAAATGCGCAGTATATACTATTATATGTTAAAGTTTCTTCTTCTATAATTATATTTAATTCTTCAATTTTTTTTTTGTCTAAATCACTAATTATTCTTCCTTTATTTACTATAATTCTAGTAAATTGTGAAAAATCTGTAAATGAGGTTTCTTTTATTGCGTAGTCTAATAAATTATAAAATCTTCCTAAATATTCTCTTATAGTTTCTAATTGTTTAATTGTTTCTTCTCTTAAATATTTAAAGTCGTTTACTTCTGAAAGATTTAATTCTATTAAAGGTTTCGAATTCATAAATTAGAAAACTAAATATTTAAATTTGAGTTACTAATTCAAATTTTCTTCTAATAGTTAATTCTGGAACAAATTTTTAACATATGTAAAAATATGTAAGAGATATCATAAACAAAATGATAAATTTAAAAATATGATAACAATACTTGGATAATATCAATGATAAGACGATATATAATGCACCATAAATAATCAACAATACTTCTTTCTACTTATGGGTCCATCACGCTTCTTTGTAAATCTAATTTTAAAAGATTTTTTACCAGATACTCTTCAGTTATTTATCTAAGTATTAAACACAACCCCATAGGATATCGTTGCTGCTCGAAAGACTCACGCATTAATGGTGCTCGAAAGACTTACCCCAATACTTTCTGTTTAACACTTAAATAAACACTTCAAAGAGGTTCAGCACAATCCTGTTTCTTTTCCTATCTCTGGATGTACTCTTTTAACAAAAGTTTTAGAAAGAATAAATTTATGGACTCATGAATAAATAGAGTATTACTAACTATTTTGTGGCTTCATATATATCTATGTGGAGTTTAGTTACCCATACCTTCTGCTAATTGTTTCCGGATTGATTTGGTGAAAGAAAATTTTGAACTCTGAATGAAAGAAAGACAATAGATAGAGAGAATATAGATTTTTATTGCTGAAAATCAATATGATTTTCGGATGCTTACAATGAGAAGATACTCCTCTTTTTATAGTTGGTAAAAGCAAAGTTGGGGAACAAGATAATATTCCCTATCTTTTACATACTTGGCTAGGAATTAAAGTAGAAAAAGAAAAGATAAGATTACAATAATTTCTACTACTTTTCTAAAGTTTCACATGGGTCTGGACCCCCATGCCTTGAATAATTCATGTTCAGACAAGGTAGGCTTCGTCCTCATTGTAGTTGAGTAGGTCCCCACAATTATTACACTTGTAACCCTTTATACCTCTATTAGTTGATGTAGATATTCATAAGCTCCTTTGCTAAGATCCAAAAATTGCTGACAAGTATATTCTCAGCATATTCTCTTAATTTCCATAATTGACAGTTAACTTGATTAACTCTTACAATGCTGTAGATTAATAATTTGTCATCATTAGATTCATATACTCAAACATAAGTTTGTGTAAGGGTATCCCTTATTTCGGTGTACATGATTCTAAATTCTAATGCCCTTTTTTCTGGAATAGCTTGTATCTGTTCTTCTTTGTTAAATGACTTAATTTCTGGTTCTGAAAGAAGAGCTTTGCTAGTTACTCCAAGTTTTACAATATATTCTGCCCTTAAAAATTCTTCATCAATAAATTCTGGAATGGCTAAGTAAATCGTGACATAGATCTTTTCAACTTTGGTAATTCCAAAATATATTTTAACTGCTGCCTTGATAGAATTAGGTAATAATAATATTTCCTTCATATCCTTGCTAGGGTAGATGCACTGAATAAGTCCTTGATCAAACAGCCCCTAACTGTTCTTGGTTCTGGTCCTGGAAAAATAATTGCTTTATTGATTTTTTGATGGCTAATTGTCCTTAGCCATTCTCCTTCTTTTGTCCTCTTATTTAGATACTCCGCATACTTCAAGAATGTCTCTAGTTTCTTCATAACTTTCTCCTTTTCTGATAGTTCCTTTGTTACAACTACTGGTTTCTTCCTATCTTCTAAAAAAGTCTTTTTAGATGGTTCAATAGTTTTGCCAATGGCTTTGGAAGATGAACTTCCAATAATTGATACATTGATACTTCTTCCTCAATAGGGAGTCCTGCAGATAAATCCTTCGCTGGAGAGGATTGAGATCCTCCTTTGTACATTTTCTCAAGAGAACTAAACCATTGACTTGTAAAAATTTAGTTCACTGTTAATTTGTACTATCTGCGCCATGCAAGTATTCACATGGTTGAATAGATTTGAATAGTTGATGTTCAATTGACCCATGACCAAGTTAATTTCTTCTACTTTCTTAAGTAGTTCCTCCATGTCTTGATAAATAATCTGCAATAACATTGTCAGTACCCTTAATATGAATAATTTCAAAATCATAATGGCTAAGTTCTACTTGCCATCTAATTAACCTTTTATTTTCAATAGTTGGATCAATTTCTTTAGTTAACCAATATTTGACTTGTTTATTATCGGTTCTAATTTTGAATTTTGTAGTAACAATAAATAATTCAAACTTTTTAATAGCAAATTTTACAGCTAATAATTCTTTTTCATTTATATAATAATTAGTTTGAGTTTGAGTAAAACTGCCACTAGTGTATTGTGCAATCATTTCCTCATCCTCATTTGGATAAATATATTTAAATACTGCTCCCCATGCAGTTTCACATGCATCAGTTTCTATAATCGAAACACATTCTTTTTTGGGTAATTCTAATTCTTGTAAATCTTTACAAATGTCTTTATTTTTTTTGTACTTCTTCTTCTTCGTCTTTGGACCATGGTGTCCATCTAGTTTTTCCTTTTAGCCTTTTTTGTAATTGAATTAAATGTTTTGCTAAGTTAAGCACGTATTTCCTAGTCTGGTTTATAAGTCCTAAAAAGCTTTGTAATTGTGTTATATCTTTAATATGATTCTCAAACTCTTGTATTTTTATACCAATATGTTTATGGGGTTTTATTCCTTCTTGGTTTATTATAGATCCTAAAAATTCTACCTTTTCTCTAGCTATCTCCATTTTTGTAGCTGATAATATAATTCCATTATTTCTTACAATATCTATAAAAATATTAAGATATTTCAGGTGGTCTTGTCTAGTTTCAAAGTAAATAAGAACATCATCAATATATACTGTAATAAAATGATAATAATATTTAAATATTTTATTCATGTACCTTTGAAATTCTCCTTGACTATTTTTAAATCCAAAAGGTAACACATTCCATTTATAAAATCCTTGTGGTACTATAAAAGATGTTAAATGTCAAGATTCTTCATTTAACATAATATGATAAAATCCTGATTTTAGATCAAATTTAGAGAAATACTTCTTTTCTCTAATTTGGTTAAATAATACCTGTTGATTTGATATTGGATATTTTAATTCTTTTGTATAAGTGTTTAACATTTTATAGTTAATTACCATTCTAGATTTTCCTCTTTTTTATTTTGAATGTTTTATTACAATGAAGGCTGGACTATGATGTTTACTGTTAGATTACTTAATAAACTTCTTTTCTAACATTTCTTTTATGTGCATTTCAAATTCAGGTAATTCTTTTGATGTATGTTTAATTGGTTTTACATTAATAATCTTAGTGTCATCTTCTAATATAATTTCTGTCATATGTTTATTTATGTGCCATTTTTCTAAAGGATTTTCTCCTGATAATTTTAATAACTTTTTTGTAATATTTTTTTATTACTATTTGATCAAAATGCTCTTCTATTAGATTTATTCTATTTTTATTGGACATAAATTGTGTT
Organism: Ligustrum vulgare; assembly: GCA_963555705.1. Taxonomy (NCBI): domain Eukaryota; kingdom Viridiplantae; phylum Streptophyta; class Magnoliopsida; order Lamiales; family Oleaceae; genus Ligustrum; species Ligustrum vulgare. The sequence goes on along the minus strand of OY743171.1, from coordinate 35,660,053 downwards.
ATATTTTTGTCTATCCTCACCACGCTGAGCTGCTATATGAGGCTTTTTTTCTCTACAATAAGGATCATTAATTCTTATTGCTATTGCTATATAGTGACAATGGGTAGATAAAAGTATGACTTTTTCATCAATAGTTATTGGATAGTATTGTTTTATGAAGTTATTTCCTAATAATATATCCCCTGGTATATCATCAAATTGATATACATAAGGTATTTGCAGTTCATATTTTTCTATTTGTATTTTAACATTCCTTGCTACTTTAGTTATTAGATTTGTGCTACCGTCAAACCCTGCAAGTATGACTCTTTCTTCATTATCTTTTTTATTACTCCATATTTTTGGGAGTAATACATTTTCTTTAAATAAACAGGATGATGCTCCTGTATCAAACAAGGCATGATAATTTCTGTTGAGATATCCATTGTAATTCATTTTAATTAATATATAAATATGTTCTCTTCCTCCTTATATTTTATTCATAATAACTTTGGTATAACTAGATTCTCATTTTGTATTGTTAATAGCATTCTATCATCTTTTATGTAATATGATTTTACTTGCTCTAAGAAGTTTGTTCCTAATAATAATTCTGTATTTACCTTTCCTACATGTTTTACGTACATGTTTATGGTTATTTCATTTCATTTCATTTATTTATTCTTATTGGTAATTCTACATAAGTATCCATGGGATGAATATTTCCAAAATAATCTTGTATTTGAATTGGATTATTTGTTACTTTAAGTTCTAAATCTCCTATTATATTTTCTTTTATATGAGATACAGTTGCTTCAGTATCTATTAATACTTTATGCTTTTTCCATGCTCCATTTATTCTAATTTCTATCATAACTTCAAATTATTTTGTCTCATTTCTTTTAGATAGATTCATTCTTGGTATTTTTCTATGTATTTTCGTCATTATTTGTTTTTCTGAATCATTTCTATTTTCTATTTTAGGTAATGTTCTTGTACTAATATTTCTTCTTAAGCTAATTGATCTTCTTCCAAATTCTATTTGTGATTTATCCATATTTACTAATCTTCTAACTTGATTAAAATCTATTTCTATATCTTCTGGTACTGTCTTTCTTGGATTCTCTTTAGCTGGTTTGTATTCCAATAGATTTTAAAATATGAATTCTATTATGTGTGTTTTTTTAGCATTTTTAATTTTCACTTTCATGTTTATTAGTAAAAGCATATATTGTTCTAATAGTTAAACTTATATTTTTACTTCCTGGTTCCATATCTATTCCTCTTAATCTGTAATATAATGTTAAGGCTTTATTTTTGTTTTGTTCTTCCATACATATGCTGAAATTTGGTCTTATTGTAAATTTTACTTTTTGGTACATTAAATTTCCTGTTACAATTCCTATTAAAGAATCTTTTACTGAACTTACAATTCTATCATCCATAATATAGAATTCTATAAGTGTATCTATTCCTTCTCTAAAATAGGCTTTTGCTATAATTTGTACAGCTCCTAAATATATGTTTTTTATTTTTCTTTTTAGTTCAGTATTTAATATATTTATTTCTTGTCTTATAATTTCTTCATTTATTATAGGTATTAATGTATTTCCTGTAGTATCCCTTATGTCTATAGGGTGACTATAGTTTTTTGCTAAATATGCTATTTCTTTATTTTTCTGCCAAAATCATAAATTAAATATTTCTTTTGGTTCTAAATCTAATTTTGATTTTAAGATCTTTTCATACATTTTAGGATTAAATATTAATCTTTCATTTAGTTGTTCTTCATTTTCTTCTAATTGGTATTCATATTCTTTAGATGTACCTTCTTCACTAATTTGCCTAATCATATTTATATATAAATATTCTTCTTCACTAGATTCATTAGTTTCACTTTAATCCGAAGACTCTAATTCCATTATAGAATTTATTACTTCATGCTCTTCTAATTCATAAATTTCTTCATCTTCAGGAATTTCTTCATATTCTTCTTCTTGTTCAATAGGTAATAGGTTGTAATTTTCCTTTTCTATCAATGAAATATACTCTTTTTATCTTTCTTGGGACATTCTGGAGATATATGTCCAACTTCTCCACATGAATAACATTTACATTTTTTAGGATTTTTAGGGTATGTTCTAGTTTTGTTTTGTTTTTGCCTTAAAATACCTTTTATATGGTACTCTATACCTTTTAAATGTTTTATTATATGGCTTTTTATATTTATTGAATTTTTTAAATTTGTCTCTAAATTTATCTTTTCTATAATATTTCTTTTTCTTATATTTTCTTTGTAGATGACATCCCCATTAGGTTTGTTTATATTGTAATTTATCACAGCATAATGATTTTTTTACTTGCTTTGTGAAATTTTATCATATTATTTGCTTGCATACATTTTTCTTTTTGTTGTATTTCTATAAATTGTATTCTTGATCCTAGACTATTATTACTCAATGGTATTTCTAATTTTACCCATTCTTTAAATAATTCTAAATTCCATGGGTTTTGTAGTTTAAAGAATATTTGGTTCATAATTTTCATACCATATGTTTCCTGATTATATTCTGCTTTTTCAAAATATTCTCTAAATTTACATGTAAATGTTTAAAGTAACACATGTCACATATTGATAAATTTTCTAATAAGTATCTATTTCTTAGTTTTGAGCTAATTTTAGTATCTCTGTCTATTACTAATGTATATTCTCTTTTTAATGCATCCTCAAATCTACTAAGCATAGTTCTTATTTCATCTTGGTCATTTCCTCTAACTTGTCCTATATAGGTTCCTATTAAATTTCCCCACCATCTTGCAGTGGTTCCTATAAATGAATTTTCTAACATTAATTGGAATTGTTTTCCTGTTAATTCTCTAGTATAGGCCATCATAGCCATAGATTTCATCCATAATTCTAATTCATGGTCTACATCTTGTACACATCCTAAATCTATCAATTTTCATTCTGAACTAATTTGTGTTTCCATACTTCTCCATGGTGTATATTCTATAGTATAATTTTTACTCGGCTTGGTGTAATATTTTTGTTGTGGTATAAAATTATTAGTTTTAAAATTTTGGTTTTGTCTTTGATTCATATATTTGTCTGGTGTGTTTTGTGGATTAGTATTGTTTGTACTCTCTTTTTTAACTTGGTTAGTTCCTGGTTGTTGTATATATTCTAGTGAATTTTATCCTGTTGGTACTAAAGCTCTTTGTTGTTCATTCATATTAATTTCTTCTATTTTAAGATTTTTAAATTTTTCTATATAATCTTCTTCTGTTATGTAATCTTCTTCACCATCTTCTTTAGGATTTTGCATAAATTTTCCTATTTGTTCAATAATCATATTTATTCATAATCTATTGATAGCTTTAAATTCTTTGTCTGTTATTATTCTTTTAGGTTTTCTTTTTTTCCATTTCTTCATATATTTTTGTTATATTTTGGTTTACAATTTCAATATTTTGTTGTATATTATCTAATTTTTTGTGTAAATCATTTTTCCCTATTTCTTCTTCTTCAATTGTTCTTACCATATTTAATTGTTCTATTTTTTGCTTCGTAATTTCTATTGAGTTTTCATATACTCCTACCATATTCTCTATTTTATTTATTTTATCAGTTATTTGCTTAACTTGATTTTCTAAGGTTATTAATTGTTTTTATATGTTATTTACATATTGCTTTACTTCTAATATTTGTGTGGGTATATTTTTGTTTATATCTTTATATTAGTTATTTCTATCATTTGTCTTATTTCTAATGGTAAATTATTGATAATTTCTTGAACTTGTTCTGGATTTTTTGCTTGTTCTAAGTTTTGTTCTATAGTTTTATCTAAACTTATTCCTAATTTATTTGGTAAAAAGAAATTTGTCCAATTTAATTATTTTTGTTCTCCAAATCCTCCTTCTCCTAATAGTATAAATGGTCTAAATTTTTCATATGTTTCAGTTATTAATGGTCAATGGCTATTATTTGGTAAATCTTTAGATTTACAATTATATACTCTAGGTTCGATTATTGGTAATTTTTTAGACATTTTTCTAAATATATTTCTAACTATAACTACTGGCTCTGATACCACTCTGGATGGGATCGTGAAATTTTATTTTTGCTGAATTAAATTATAGTCTTTTTCTAACTCTTCTTAAGGCTCTTTCTCTATATTCATTTATACTTCTATTTCCTTCCTGTCTAATTTCGATTATTTCTATTAACCCGAGATATTCGTTATGTTGCCTTACTAATCTTCTAATTTCATCATTTATTTCTATAGCTTCCGTGCTTTAACCTCTTCCAGTTCTTTCTAATTCTAGATATTCACTATGTAAACTTCTAATTAGATTTTTTCTTTTTTCATGAAGTAGATGAGGGTCATAAACATGCATAATATTTTTAATTGTGAAATAATTTATAAAAATTATTTTTCAAGAATTTTATTACATATTAAACTTAGTAAAATAATATGATAAATAAGGTATTGGTTAGATAAGTTATTTCATTAGCTTTTAAAGGGTAAAATAATTATTTTATGTTTGTAAGTATGTTGTTAGTAAATATTGTTAGTACATCTGGTATTTTTCATGAAAAAAACTTGGAGTTTGTTTTCATCTGCAACAAGTGGTCCCACGTAAATATAAAATTCCTACGGACTGTTCGGCAACTCCAGCAGTAATTTTTTTTTTTTTTTTTGTATTTTCTATGTAGATCAATGGTTGAAAATTGGAGAGAGAAAATATGTGTGATTCAAAAGTAGTTTGAGAAATTGTATTGTTTATAAATTGTAATCATTGCGTAAAAGAACGGTGTAATGTTATTCAAGTTGTCTTTTTGTTGCCAATGGTTGGGTGTAATGTTAGTAAATGTGTGTATTATTTACTATTTTACTATTTTGGGTTTCTTTGAGTTTGGATCTGAATTTTTCCTATGGTTAGAGGATTCGTGAGAACGGTAGAATATTAATAGTTCTTTAAATTTTAATAGTGTGAATTTTGATTTTAATAAAATGTTAATTTGTTTTTTTGAGTTTTATTTTAATTCTTTATAATCAATAAATTTGCTTTTTTTAGATTACTTTCATGAATTCAATTCTCGTGCATCGCACGGGTAATAATTTTTTATAATAATTTGGACTAGGATGTACATTTCAGATTACTTTTAATTATATTATCAAATTTCAAGACTCTACTTATTGGGGGTAAAAAAAACTTTAACGTGTTTAGTGCGGGGGGGGGGGGGGGGGTGTGAATGGACTAATTTTCAAAAAACTTTAAAGTATTTAATGGGGGAGTGAATGGACTAATTTTTACTAAGTATTATTCATAAAGGACCAACAACGGCTCACACCAGCCAAAGAAGGCTAGAGCATTTTGGGCCAAGAAATGACGCCCCAATTAAAAGTCCACTTAGGCCTCCAGTAATTTTATACAAGCTCTCGAAAAGGAATCTATTGATTCTCTCCCAATTGCTTGGACCACTGAAAATAATTTCAGAGCTTTTCTCTAACTTTGTCCGTGTCAACAAACAATTTGAAGTACCTTGACTTTTTTAGAATAGGTCAAATGGAAAGGAAAGGTCATATCCCTATTTGGCCCATCGCTGAGTATAGCTCACATCAAAACATCTGATTGGATCATAGAATATTCATCTTTCCAAGAAGTTATCTACATGATAAAATATGAATAATGATAAAGTAAAAAAAAAAAAGATGATTTTCATTTTTTAACAGTTCAGGAACAGAAACCGAACTTCCGAAATGAATTGAAAAAAAAAAAATGAAAATCATAACAAAAAGAAATGGTAATGAAAAGATTTGGGGATAGATCACTATGACTATAGCCCTTGATAAATTTACCATCATTCCTTAAGTCACATAGGTTTGATCCTGTAGGATCTGACCCATTTTCTCTTTAATATCTCCTAAAAAACGAAACTTGACTTTAACTTTGAGTAAGATCGTCTGCAAGGAAAATATATTCTTGTTATTGTTTCGACTCATATTTCCCAAAAGTGGATCCTGCTCTAATAGCTCCGAATTTACGAATGAAATTCTTACCTGATTGTCCAATTTATCGACTTCTGCTACCTTATGTAATTTTATTATTATAAATCAAGTAATTAAGAATTATTTAACAAAAATTAGGTATTAACTAAAAACTAAAATCGCTCTAAATCAGAAAATAGAATCATCATATCTCTCTCTCTCTCTCTCTCTTACCATTTATCTGTCCTCTCTCTCTCTGCTACGTGCGCGCGCACACACACAATAATAAACGCACATAGACATTCTGTAACCATTCTTCTCTCTCTACTGCATAACAATCATGCTATAAAATATGAAATGTGTCTTTTTCTTGAAGCATAGAAACATTTGATTTTGAGCTTAATTGAGTTCTTTGACATATGAGTTACCGATGAGTAGGAAGAATCTAAAGCTTCGTTTGATAGCGAGGGTGAAAATTGGGTGGAAAGAAAATGAATTCCAGGAAATTGAATTCTAGGGAATTAAGGGTCCGTTTGATTAGGTAAAATTTTTCATGGAAAAAGAAAACTTTTTCCTACTTTCTCACTTTTTGGTGTTTGATTGTAAAAATTTGGCATGGAAAAATTTTTCCTTGGTCCTACATCACATGCTCATTTTCAAGGATTTTGTGGAAAATATTTTTTCTTGGTTTGGTTAAGAAAAGATTTTCCATGTTACATGGAAAATTATTTTCGACACGTTTAATCAATTTTGTTATTGTTAATTGACTTATTTTATTTTCAAAAAATAACAATATCATCATCAAGTACAAATATATTTAAAAAGTAAAAAAATTTTTTTTTTTTGATTAAAATAGCAAAAAATTACTTTATTTTCCATGAAAAATAATATCAATCAAACAACAAAAGTTGAAAAATTTCCTACTTTTTCCACCTAGAAAATTAAATCAATCAAACACATTAAACTTCTAATTCCCAGGAATTCAATTCCATAAAATTCAATTCCCTAGAATTCATTTTATTTTCACCCAAATTCCACCATCGCTATCAAACGAACCCTAAATTCCTGGGAATTGAAAGTTTAATGTGTTTGATTGGTTTAATTTTCTAGGTAGAAAAAATGAATAATTTTTCAACTTTATTGTTTGATTGACACTATTTTCTATGAAAAATAAAGTAAAATTTAGCTATTATAATATTTTTTATTTTTTATTTTTCATTTTTTAACAAGTTTGTACTTAATAATAATAATGTTAATTTTTAGAAAAAAAATAAATCAATTAACAACAACAAAAAGGATCAAACGTAATGAAAATGATATAAGATTTTCCATGAAAAATAAAACCTCCTCCCCGAGAAAACGAATTCATCCAAAACAAGGAAAATACCGGATTCCGAGGCAAGTGGAAAAATGAATTCCATGAAAAATTTAGGCAACCAAACAGCACAAAGTTGAAAAATCACGTGAAAAACAATATTTTTCACGAAAAACTTCGCCAATCAAAGACACACTAAAAAGAAGAAGGTAGAATACCTTGAAAAGACTATGAAAAAAATTGTCAAAATTCACAAAGCAACCGAAGAAAAAAGGGTAATGATTGAAGCAAAAAAGAAGGAAGATTTTCTCAAAGGTGGAAGTGGCAAAGTTTCAATCAACCAACACCACACCAAATAAGTCGCTTGGATGTTTTAATTAATCAGCTGCTACTTTTGTTTATTTCGAGATGAATTAATTTAGAAAAAAGCTCTTAAGTTTCTATTTCTCTTGCATCTTATTGACTTATTACTTAAATTACTGGTTCTTTTAGTGTTATATCTTAAACGAGATTATAGAAAATAATTAAGTTGTATTAATTATAATTTATTACAAAAAGTAATTAAGTTACAATTTTAATTCACTAAAGAATGTATTTAAGTTACAATTTGTAATTATCAATTAAGTTAAAATTATTATTAAATTGCAATTTGTAACAAATTCAATTATTTTCAGGAATAAATCTGTCATGTTTTGCAAATTCATTAGTTACAATTGTAAATAATTGTAAAATTGAAACTAACTCACAACTGTAATTAATTACAAACTTTAAGAATGTAATTAAGTTTCAATTGTAATTAATTATATCTTGTAACTAATTTAATTAATTTTAAAAGAAGAATGAAATTTCGATTGACTTATACTATATATACAATTAAGTTATAATTGTAATTAATTTCAATTTGTAACTAATTCAATTAATTTTAGCAATTAAATATGTCATGTTTTGCAAATTCATTAATTTTAATTGTAATTAATTACAAAATTAAAATTAAGTTGCAATTGTAATTATGTTGCATTTTTGTTAACTAATTAAATTCAATTTCAAGAATTAAATCTATCATGTTTTGCAAATTTATTATTTACAATTGTAGTTAATTGTAAAATTGTAATTAATTAAAAATTGTAATTCATTAGAAAATATAATTAATTTGCAATTGACTCCACGTGAATTATGAAGTTCCTAGTCTGAGCAACCCACCATCCCCTAACCTTTGTTGCCCTTCTTCTGTCTCTCTATACTTTTCTCGATCCTATGCGACGTGGAAGAAGAATTATACAAATCTTCTTGATAAATATGTTTCTTTTAGGTTAAGAAGTGGCAGAAGACTGAAGAAGACACAAATCCATATTCTCACTGCTGGAGTGTCGGAGCTTGATCATCTGAAAAGAAAGTACTACATGACTCATCCTCAATGTAAAGGATTTATAGCCCAGAATACGTTACTCAAAAACAGAAAGTTTATTCAAACCACAAAGTATTTTACAGAAAACGCTGTAAAGATTTTACACAAAATCACAAAGATCACAAAGTAACTCAAACTTAATTTGCAGAAAAACTGCGTATGAATATCTCTTTTAAAAATAACAAATATACAACTACATAGCACTCTTATACAAATCACGAAGGTTTACAAGAAAAGAAGAAAGATCACAAAGCAGTTCTTCTAGATTCAGAGAGTTTGAGAGAAGAGAGAGATGAAATCGCCTTGACAAAGAAGACGAGAGGAGAGAGGAAAAAATCTGGCTTCAATCATGCATCTGGATGGTTCTTCAGCTTCTAATAAGGGTGCTTTTATCCAACGGCTTCAGACGCTCCAGGTGGTTAGATCAACGGTCTGGAACAATTCTATTATAACAAGAAAATTGTGCTTCAGAAGTGGGACATGGGCTCGAGTTTTGGACTCTAAGCTTGAGTCCAGCAGCCTGTGAGAATTGGGCCTCCTAATCTGAATTGTTTAAGTCTGGGCTGCAACTGTTGGGCCAATTATCAACAAATCTCCACCTTCATTGGTACAGTAGCCATCTTCATCAATTTCACTGCAAAGATAAGAAAGAGAAGTATCAAATTCAACTATGTTAAGTAACCTAAGAGCATCTCTAAATTTAGCAATAGGAATCACTTTGGTTCCAGGATCTTCTGGATTGAGTTGAGTGGGAATTTTTACAAGTTTCACAAAGCCTTTTTCAGTAACGTTTCTAATGAAATGAAACTTACATCAATGTGTTTTGATCTGTTACGAAAAACAAGATTTTTCGCTAAGGTATAAAGCACTTTGACTGTCAGTGCAAATTTCAATTTCAGAATTACTTAAACAACTTATTTCACTAAGTAGTCCTCTAAGCCACATGCATTCTTTCACTACATCTATGGCAGTAATGTATTTTGCCTCAGTTGAAGAAAGGGCAACTAACTTCTGTAGTTGTGCTTTCCAACAGATGCAGGAATTATTTAAGGTAAAAAAGTAGGCTGAAGTTGATTTTCTGTTGTCAATATTGCCAGCAAAATCAGAATCTACAAAGCCCTTTAGTTTTAAATCATTTTCAGACTTTGAAAACATTAGACTCAAATTTAGAGTACCTTTCAAATATTTCAATAGAGATTTTAGAGCTTCCCAATGTGGTTTACCTGGATTGCTCATAAATATACTTAAAACACTAATAGAGAAAGCAATATCAGTTCTGGTTGAGACCATAAGATACACTACAGAACCTACTACATTAGAGTAGGGCACATTGTGCATTCTGTGTTCTTCCTCTGCAGACTCAGGACATTGGTCAATAGACAATTTAAAGTGGCTGGGAAGAGGTAACGAAACAAATTTTGAATAAAACTTTTCAATATAACTTCTTTGATTTAGAAATAGTTTTCCTTCACTTTTGTTTCTAAAATTATCAATACCAAGCATTTTTTTTAGCTGGACTTAGGTCTTTCATTTCAAATTCAGCTTTCAAATTTTCTTTAAGACATGAAATATCATGCAAATTCTTTCCAGCAATCAACATGTCATCAACATACAATAACAAGTACATAGAATCATATTTATCATTTTTAAAGTAAAAACATGGATCAAATTGGCTTTTCTGAAAATTCAAACTTTGGATATAAGTATCAAATCTCTTATGCCATTGTATAAGTGCTTACTTCAGTCCATAAAGAGATTTCTGAAGTAGGCATGCCAGATCAGTTTTATTTTTCTTTTCAAAGCCTTTTAGTTGAGTTATATATATTTTTTCATCAAGTAGGCTTAACATCCATTTGTTCGAGTCCCAAATCATTTTGAGCAACTAAAGCAAATAATATTCTAATAGATGTATATTTCACAACATGAGAAAAGATTTCTGTGTAATCTATCCCTTCCTTTTGAGAAAAACCTTTTGCAACTAATCTGACCTTATATCTAGGTTTATCCCCCTTCAGAATCCCCATCTTTTATTTTAAAAATCCACTTGCAGTCAATTAATTTTTTGTCAGGAGGTTTTTCAAGTAAAGTCCAGGTCTGTTTTTAATTAAAGAGCTCATTTCTTCTTTCATTGCAATAACCCATAGGTCTTTTTCTTTAGATTCCTTGGCTTCCTCAACAGAGTTAGGCTTGGAATACAAAAAATTAGACAAAGTAGATACAGAAATATATTCAGAATCATCATATCTCGATGGAGGTCTGATATTTCTCCTAGTTCAGTCCCTAGCTAACTGGTAATCACTAAGATCAGATTCATCATTGTTATCAGGTGAAGTAGGTGAGTTTGGTACAGAAATTTCAGTAGGTAAATGTTGGGGCTGCTCCACCTGAATGTGAGTATCATTAAAACTCACTTCAGTAGTCACAAAATACTTTTCACAAAGTGGATTTTCATATTTTTCAAACTTGCAAGGAAAAATATTTCATTGAAGACAACTGGCATACTTAAAATCAGTTTAAAACTTTTTTGCTCTTTAACACATAGCCTGTAGCCCTCTTTACCCCTTCCCCATAACCAATAAAAACACATTTTAAAGACATGGGATCAAATTTGGATTGAATCGGATGTGCATAAGCTACATAGCTAAAAACTATTAGAAAAGAGTAATCAGGAACTACAGTATTCCAGATTTGATCTGGGATGTTATAGTTTACTGCACTTGAAGGACATTTATTTTTAAAAAAAGATACAGTCTTAACTGCTTCCCCCCAAAATATTTTTGGTAAATTCGACTGGATTAACATATACCTTGTTCTTTCTAGCAAGGTTCTGTTCATCCTTTCAGCAACCCCATTTTGCTGTGGACTGTATGAAACAATCCTATGTTTAAGAATACCTTGGTGTTTACAGAAATCATCAAATTCAAAATTGCAGAACTCTAAACTATTATCAGTTCTAATAGTTTTGACTCTTTTATTTTTCAAATTCTCAACCAATGTGATCCAGTTTTTGAAAATAGAAACAGTTTGGTCTTTGGATTTCAATAAATGAACCCAAGATTTTCTGGAATAGTCATCAACAATAAGTAAAAAATACTTAAAACCAGAAATAGTATTGACAGGGGCAGGACCCCATAAGTCTGCATGCAAGTATTCAAGAATGTCTTTAGATTTATGTGTCCCTTTTTCAAAAGATAAAACTTTATGTTTCCCTAAGGTACATTCTTCACAAAATGAAATTTTTTGTAAAATGTCCTTACCAAAAAACTCATTTTTCTCTAACATTTTAAGTCCCTTTTCTCCTACACGACCTAGTCTTTTATGCCAAAGATCAGATAGGTCATTATTAATATTTTCAATAGTAAAAGAAGTAGGAGAATAGGACTGCACAGAAAGAATGTAAATACCATTAAATTTGGTTATACTGGAAATCAACAAATTATTTCTCAGAATCTTAGTGTACCCATTGTTGACCCTAATGTCATAGCCTTCATCATCTAATATTCCTAAGGAGAGGAATTTCTCCTTAAATCAGGGACATATCTAGTTTGATTTAAGGTCAAGGTATTGTTATCATTAATTTTTAATACACTTCCCAACCCCATTAATGTCACAGGATACATCATTGCCAAGTTTCACAGAACCAATAGCATGCCTAGAGAAATTATCAAACAAACCCCTATAAGGGCACATATGAAAGGTACAGCCAGAGTCTAAGATCCATTCATCTTTCATTTTTGAAGTAGTGGTTACATACACAACCCCACTATTGTTTTGTATTTCCACAGTTTCTTATTGAGAGTTCTTGCTATCTCTTATCTATACTACTTCTAAAAGGCCCTAAAATGGAGAAATTTTTTTAGACCGTTTTACCCTCAAAACTTTTAATAATTTCGTATTTACCCTTAGAGTAATTAATGAACAATTATTTTTTTAATATTCTATTTTACTTATTTCTTTTTGTCGACAATGTCATTACTTTTAATAAAAATATTTTACAATCTAAACTCTTCACCTTCCCACTAAAAATATTTTTAATAAAATCAATGACTCTTAAATAATATATAGTTTCTGATACATCCTTCAATTAAAATGAGGAAAATAAAAATGAAAGTTTACTCATTGAATTAATCTTTTACGTATATATAATAAAATTATTTAGAAAAAGTTTAATCATTTTCGCCTTCTACGTTAAATATTTAGAAAAAGTTTGATCATTTTCACCTTCTACTTTAAATATTTCATTTTCTATCTATTGTCATATTCCAATTTCAGTTTTTTTTTTTTTTTTTTTCAAATATTAATTTGATGCTGATTGTATTTTCACCATACCCACAAATAAAGTTCTGTAAATTAATTTCTTTGTTTCGAAAGTCAATTTTTGAAGCCATACGTGAATATAAATTTATTTTTCTAAATAATCTAATTGCATGGAAGATTTTTGAAGTTCCCTTTTCCAATCAACTAGAAATCTTATTGGAGTAACTTTTTGTTTTGGAATTTTGAAATACAATTTCCTGAAAATGTCATTTCCTTATTTCTTAAGCTAATTTATATGTAAAAACTTTATCACGTGCCCGAATTTTGAAGTTAAATTTTAGTTTTAGTTTTAGTTTTTTATATGTTATAAAAAATGTCATTTTGAATGAATGTTATCCGTATAAGAGCTGCTCAAAAGAAGTATGCACAAAATGAGTTAATAATCAATAAGTGTTTTCTTGTATTTTTTGTTTATATTGATCCCTTTTACTTACTTTGTTTCTCACTCATTTTATTCTTATGTGTTTATAATGATAGGCACTCAAAAGAATCCACAGTGGCATGACCTTCTTGCTTTTTGCTCAGTCAAATTGATGACCACATGTCATTATGTTGTACCAAAACCTATGATGGTGGTTTGTAGTGGTTCTATCAATTTAAAGGTTTGAACATGTCGCTTTAGGATTCACTGCACTGCAAATAAATTTGTTTGATACAAAAATTTGCAAAACATCAATTTCAGAACAATTTTTTTGGTCAAACATTACTATAATTAAATATTATATCTTTTGTGGTTTAAAAAATCATATCTTGGTAGGGAACCTAAGTCAGAAATATCTTAGTTTTTCTCAAACATTTAGAATCAGATGTTGTTCTGATTTCTAACTTTACATGCATGATCAACATTATTTCTTTAGCAAATTCTAATTTGCTGCTTTATCTTGGTTCTAAAATCTGGATAAATTGTGAAATGATGTTTATCATTTTTTTTTTTTGTAGCAATGGATTGATCATGTACTATATACATGCATAAGAGAAGAAATTCCTTCAGACTCTAGATTCTTCAGATAAGGCTACCTAAAAATACATTAAAAGAGTTACAAAAAATTCAAAAAGCCAGCAATTGGTAATGAGAACAAGAAATATGATTGTATTACTGATAAAGGTATTGCGTACTTAATAGAAATTCGAATAGTGTTTAGGATAAATTGAATTCGTTATTGAGATTGTTTAATTCAGTATTTTGTTACTTATTTCATATGAAACGTGCAGGAAAAATTGGACAATTTTCATTCAATTTCAAATGCATATATACATGAATAAAAAATATATAATATTGTTATAATATTACGTGCATCGCATGTGTTAAATACTACTAGTCTTTTTAAAACATTCTTTAACTTGATGACTAATCTTTCCACAGTAATAACACATTCTAGGTATGATGTTATCATTAAACTTCTTGTCATCATATCTTTTATTATCAAACCTATTGCTGTCAAATTTCTTATTATAAAACCTATTATTATCAAATCTGTTATCTCTAGGTTTGTTTTGGCATATATTTCTTATTTTGGTAATTCTGGACTGCCTGGGATTGTTCTTATTATAGTTCTAGGTTTTATTATTACCTCTGAATAAGTTTTTGAATTTTGGTAATGTGGACTCTACATTATATGCCTCCTTATATTCAGATTTGGACTCAAGTTCTTTATTCTTAAGGGATGAATTAATTATGTCAACAGTTAACTTCTGACCCGTGTATTCCAAAGCATTTCTAAGATCCTTGTATTTTTCCCCCATACCTTTTAATAGACAAACAAATTTTTGATCTTCAGAAAGTTTTTCACCAGCATTTAAAAGGTCTTGTGTAAGTCTATTAAATCTATCTATGTTTTTCTCAGCATCCAAAGAGGGATCAAACTTTTAGCTAAAAAATTGTTTCCATAGAAAACATTTGTTTGGAAGAGAGACAGTAAGAAAAAGTTCTTCAAGTTTATCCCATAAGGTGGCAATAGTTTCAGTCTCTCCTACTTTTATAATCACAGAGTCAGAAAGGTGAAGAAATAATGTACTCCAAGCTAGTTCATCCATTTCAGTTCTTTTTTCAAGAGATAAGTTATCAGGCTAAGTTTCATCAGTAGCTTTGGAACATTTTAATTGGAGTCAGAGAGCTTTTATTTTCTGACGTCATAAACTAAAACCCCCTTTCCCAGTCCAAGTTTCAACCTCAATTTTGGCAGTAGCCATTTTAAAGAGTTTTGGGAGAAAAAGAAATACAGAGATCAACAAAGGGCAAGTAATGTAGTTAAGGTATTGCAGTAAAATGCAAGATTGGAGTTCACAAAGTTCAAGTTACACGAAGAAGTCACAACATAAAGGAGAAATAACAATTTTAAATCACAAAGTATACAGAAGCACGGAGAGCAGGTATAAAAGAAGGCGAGTCTGAGAAAGAAAGTCTTTCTTTTTCCTCAACTCTACTTAGGTCGGCCCTAAACTCCCTCAGATTTTCGGATTCTCTTAATGAATCCTGGACAAATGTAAGTAAAGAGGTCCAAGCAAGGCTTCAACGATGGAAAAATAGAAAGATAAAAGAAAATTACAAGAAACCTTTAAAAATTAAAAGATTTCACCTGATTGATGCGAGAGAAATTTTTTAACCTTCTAGTTTCTTTCACAAACTTTCCAGAGAAGGTAGATTTGTTTGCAGATTTTTCAAAACCAGGCTCCTTCATGCTGAAAATCACTATATCCGTAAGCTAAATTTACAAATCTTAAGAACACTCAAATGTATCACAAAGAATCAACCCTGAGTTTTTAGATCTGGGTTTTTTCCCAAAAGTTTTGCGATTTTAAGAGAAAAATTTTAAGATCCCCCAAAAAACCCAAAAGATTTCTTCGTGTATCAGAAATCCCAAGGCTCTGATACCACTGTAAAGGATTTATAGCCCATAACATGCAACTCAAAAACACAAAGTTTATTCAAACCACAAAAAGTATTTTACAAAAAACACTGTAAAGATTTTACAAAAATCACAAAGATCACAAAGTAACTCAAATTGAGTTTGCAGAAAAACTGCGTATGAATATCTCTCTTAAAAATAGCAAATATACAACCACATAGCACTCTCTTGTACAAATCATGAAGGTTTACAAGAAATGAAGAAATATCACAAAGCAATTCTTCCAGATTCAGAGAGTTTGAGAAAAGAGAGAGACGAAATCACTTTGACAGAGAAGACGAGAGGAGAGAGGAAAAAATCTGGCTTCAATCATGCATCCGGGTGGTTCTTCAGCTTCTAATAAGGGTGCTTTATCCAACGGCTTTAGACGCTCCAGATGGTTAGATCAAAGGTCTGGAACCAATTCTATTATAACAAGAAAACCGTGCTTCAGAAGTGTGACATGGGCTCGAATTTTGGACTCTAAGCTTGAGTCCAACAGCTTGCGATAATTGGGCCTCCTAATCTGAATTCTTTAAGTTTGGGCTGCAACAGTTGGGCCAATTATCAACACTCAATCTTGACGAACTGTGGCTGATAAGGTTCTTGGGCATCTCTAATGAAATTTGAGCCATGGCCATTTATTTATACTTATATATATATAAAGAGAAAGTAGACTGAATTAATAAATTGAGAATTCGGTGGTTGAAGCTAAAACTGTAAATCATTTTCCTAGGATAGAATGGTTTTTGATAATATGTTTTGTATTATTGAAATATCTTTTAAAATACGTGGTTTTTAAAAATTAGGTCATTTAAAGTTGTGTATTTGTGTACTTAACTTATTGTATAAAGGATAAAATTATAGCAATAATAATTTAAGAATACAATTTTAAAACTAATATATTTATAAAAAACTTTAAAAAATCATGTGATATTGATAAATTATTGTGACAAATTATATGATTGTTACCTAACGTAGTGTAGTTGTGATCTAGTATATGTATTCATCATGTGAGGACTTTTTTCTTTCGCTGATAAAATTGAGGATATTAGGGGCATTTAAAAGCGTCATAATTGATGTTATTAGGGGCGAAAAAAAAAGGTTAAAACATCTCTAAGAGAAGGAGAGACGGATTAGTAAATGTCCCTATAAATGGTGTCTCTAATAATAAATAGGATTGGACACTAAAAACACCCCTTATAATATCTATGCTATATAGGATTATTATTCTCTTAATTGTATTAGGGACATTTAATTAAACACCCCAACTAAATTTAAAACAATAATGTCTATTATATATGCCCCAATCATTAATTAAACCATAAATTAATATTAAAAATAGAGACACATTTATTTTGCCCCTAATACATTTAAATTTAATTAAATAAATACCGAATTTAATACCTATAATTCAGTATAAATATAAACATTGAACATTCAATAGAATTAAATAGATTCAATGAAATAAAAATTGAAGAGTACATAGAAATTTTAATATGAAACATAGAGATTTTAATCATATGTCGATTTTTCGTGAAGAATACATAATCATACATCTCACAAAATGAAAATGTAGATAAAAATTTACAATAATGTCATTAATTAACAGTGTACCAAAATCTCTCCTAAAAACGCATAACAAGAACTATTTATGCTAACTATTATCCTGTTCACTATTCCTTTGAATCGGATGCATGAATTGTTGTATGAAGTCTTGATCATTGAACATCCCTATGATTGTGAATCAAGGAGGAATTGATTCAGAGAACTGAGGAAGATTATACCATCTTTGGAGACCATCAGTCTTGCTCGAATATGCCCTGGTGGAAAGACTTCAAAATGTTCAATCTCTTCACTCAAGCCTTTAGTTCAGATGATATCCAAATTGAGCATGGAGATAATTTGGAAAAGTTATCAACCAGAAGCCGTAAGTCTAGCAAAATGATGACAGAGTCGAGTTAAGCGTACCATCTGGTCCCCAGCCAATATACAAAGAAGTGATCCCAATGGCATCATGTGCAGCAAGAAAGTTGTTATTAATAGGGGTGTATTACTTATTTTGCCCCTAATTTGGTGTTCCTAATACTCTAAATTTTAGTAGTGTTTCCTTCTTATTCTTCTTTTTTTTTTTTTTTTTTTTTGGTAAAAAATAAGAAGTAATGCATGATTAAAGAAATCAATATTATAAATTTAATTACATTCAACAAGATGATGGACGGACGGAGTGATTACTAAGCCTTGTTTGACAGCTATTTTCATAAGCTCATTTTAAACCACACGTTCATCGGTTCATGTAATAAAATAATGAGGAAATTAAAATAATCATGTTTGTTAAGATTACAACCCATAGTTGAGATTTAAAGTTTCAAATTTAGAAAATTAGGTGTTAATTCAATTTATTATTAAATTAAAATAACCAATTATCCCACTCAACCACCCTACCATATTTTTCCCTCTCTCCTAACCCTAAACTCATTTCCCAAACCATAGCAAAGTTGTTGCTAAACATAAGTGTACAGATCATATAAGTAATAAAGTAGACTTTTGAATCCGGATATTATACTCACAGGGATTGAATAAATTATATTTTAGATAAAATTTCTTAACCGAAGCAAGGAAATTCAATTGAGATTTGTTTGAATGAATCTAAACTAAGAATTAAGCTAAAAAACAAAATAAAGATTTGATTTTTATAAAATAAATGAAAACAAGTGTGTTGGAAATTGAGAATCAACTTTAACTATATCCTCTATATTTTGACTTAAGCGTTTAACTACAATTCATGAGGCTTTCAAAATCTGTGTTCCTAATGTTATTTAAGTCCTCTCTTGATGATGCATTAAAAGCTTTTTTTTCTAAAATCTAACCTGACTATATCTCTATGATGAATTGAATACTAGATAAACATTTTAGTTTTGAAAACACTTTTAAAGGATAACACAAGGTACATGTGGTATATCTCTATCTTCCATTAGACCTCGTGGTAATTAAATATGTTTAACGTTCTCCTACTCCCTCGACATAAGAAAACGCCACAATGGTTATACAAATGTTGACCAGAAATTTGCATAAGATTGAAGGAACGATTTAATTACTCAAACCCACGAATTGTATAAATTAAACAAATAGTCAAAACATAGAGTCAATAAATTAAAGCTTCATCACAACATTCAACACTAAACGTTTAGCCTAAATACATGAATGAAAATAAATTACAAGATAAATGAAAAGAGGTCACCTTGTTCATATCCTTGCTCTTGTATCTTCAATCTTGCTTTTGGTTTCGCATGGATCCCTCGACAAAAAACTCAAAAGTTGGGAATACCTAATTCGTGCAAGACGATAGGTATTTATAGTTTTTTTTCGAACTCTAGGTCAAAAGATGAATAATTTGTTAAAATCCGTGTAAAAAGCCTAGCATTCGGCCTAGTCAAATACGCACGCGACCGCGCAGTAGGAACTTTCGTGGCTGCGCAGTTATGTAATAACCAGATCTGTTGATTTCACATGATGGCGTGCGACTGTGTGATATAGTCTTGCATGATCGCGTGGTTTAACGGTCGACGTGCAATTTCTTCTTTTGTTCTTGTTTAAGTGGATCCTCATTCTTTATTTGCATTCAAGTCCTCCAACTTGCAATTGTGACAATTGAGCCCTTGTACTTCCGATTTCCTCTCTTTTCTTCCTTGTTGTCCTCAATTGACTCCTTGCACTCCTTCATGTCTACAATTTAGGT
This sequence comes from Ligustrum vulgare, assembly GCA_963555705.1. NCBI lineage: Eukaryota > Viridiplantae > Streptophyta > Magnoliopsida > Lamiales > Oleaceae > Ligustrum > Ligustrum vulgare. The sequence goes on along the minus strand of OY743171.1, from coordinate 35,640,420 downwards.
CCAATAATCATCAAAGTCCTCAGTATTTGCTTCAATTGCATCATTTCCTCAACTTCGGGCTATTTTTCTGAAATATAAACAAATATAAACCAAATGAATAGCGAATATTCTCAAACGAATATATAAAATCTTACTTTTGGCACATAAATAAGTGTATAAAATATATTTATCAACACCCCCAAACTGAAACTTTTGTTCGCCCTCAAACAAAATAAAACTAAACTACAAAGTTAAAAACATGCAAGATAACAAATATTTTTGGTTTTGTAAATTTGTTTACCATATATCTCAATAGCCCATATCAACATCATACTTGAGCATAAACTTTTGAACAACACTATAAAAATATTTTTATCTATCCATTTCTCGACTTTATTGTGTGCGTGTGAATAGCCAGAAATCCAATGCAAACTTATGCAAAAATAAACTTAACATTGTGTGACTTATTATGCAAGAGTAAGCCCAAATCCCATGTGATTCAACAATGATTTTTTTATTGATTTCCTTTCATCACTCATGAATGATCACACTTTCTGCTTTTCTCTCTTAATCTTGTGGTTTCCTCTATTGTGGTTTCTAAAAGATTTATGTAATGCATTTTTCCACCCAAGATAGTCAGAATTAGATACATGTATGAACAACAAATCGATGGTAAGTAGTTCCCAAATCTCACGCCTCCAATTTCAAAAATTCCAATCAACAAAGCTTATATTATGCACTTTACATATATATGACTCATGTAGCAAGCATTAGGTCGATGACTCCCAAGCCAAATGACTTTCGAGTAAAAAGTTCAGAAAATCCCTCAGATTTAATTAATTGAGTCATAAATGAGACAAAGAAAAGTTAAAAATGTTTTAGTGTCTTATGTGTAAGTCTTCTCTTTATTAAGCTTTCTAATTGACCTATGTAACGAGTTTTTGGCTGATAACTTCCAATTCAAATGAATTTAGGGTACCAGATTTGAAAGATCCTTAAAGCTTACTTGCTCGAGTAAAAAAGGCTACGAAGATAAGGATTAAACTATTTGCATTTTTCTGTTTTGTATGCTAGTGCTGATTTATACTTGTTAACCAAACCATTTTCAGCCAAAAGTACAAAAATCAAGAACTTCAGACCCTCAACCCATTAATTATACATGCACTAACCTTTCCACCCCATCTACTTTTTAAGCAGTTTGGTTCTAAATTTAAGGTCGGGGTCTAACAACTTATATTTTGGGATTTTATAGTCTATTCTATGTTCGAATTGCATAAATATGCCTCAAAAATATCAAACGTATTCCTACACAATTAGTTATTTGACAATAGTTATGTGATCAAGTGATAAAAGTCTAACATCGATAAATAGTAAAGAGAAAACATATTTTGATGTTGTTCATTACTCTATCTAAAGCATAAAAACTATCTAGACTATGCCCTATGCAATAAACAAATAAACAAAAAGTTTAAAATTTTCCAGTATTCCTTTATATATATATCCAAAAAATTGAATGAATGCATTGTATGAATGATATTCTCACCCCAAACTAGAATTATACATTTCCCTTAATATATTTCAAATAAATAAATCAAATAAACTCATAACAATAAAGAGGTTTAGGTACTTCCCTGGTTTGGAGAGGTAGTTCCCATTCTGAAGCTTTCACTTACGTTTCAACTTGGATGATTCGACCTGTTTCTAGTCTTTCCTTGTTCGGCCAAGGTGTATTAAAAAAGAGAGATAAACAACATTAGAATCCATAAATATTGCATAAGGAATGAAATAAATTAACCAACGCCCCCAAATTAGAACTTAGAAAAATTCTGAAATTTTTGAAAAAGTTGATCGACCGTTGATGTTTAAGCCTTGCCATCACCTAGAAAAATAGAAATTTTCCCAAGCAACCTCTGGGCATATGAAAGTATATAACATTGTCTAATACTTATAAAAAATTCAGTACATTTGGAATTCATATAGGTCATGAAAACACATGGTGAAGTTGTGACCAGAAGCTGAAAATTAGGTACAGTGAGTGCATTGTGTCTGCAGTAACCTTGCAATGGGTTCAATGATGTTCCATTTGAGTTTAGTGCCTTAAATCAATGTAAACTATGAATGAATGATGCACATACAATTTACAACATATGGTGAAGGTGATCATCCAAAAATATTTGCAAAAATGCAACGAATATCTCACTATGGCAATTCATCAAATACTTGGTGTACATATAAAGAAATCAATGTAGAACATAGATTTGGGTACATGAATCAAGCCAAAAATTTTCGCCTATGTAGTCACAATTCAATAACCAAGTTTTATCCTATCCCAGCTCCAATTGTACACAAGTTCAAAATTTACATAAAACATGAAAAACACCAAAAATTTGATAAAAAACAAAATTTATAAGAAAATTCATACCTTGGATGTGATTACCAAAGTGTTAACAAGGATGAATTTGACCCAATGTGATGTGTAAATGTTGGGTAATGATTGAGAATACATTTAAAGGTGATTTGGGGGGAGAGAATGAGTTTAAGTTATTAAATTGTGAAAACCAGTATACCTATATAATCTGGGCTATGCCCAGATTATAGGTGCTCAGCCACGCGCTTGAATGCCTGGGAGGGTAGAATGTCCATATTTTGCCGGTGCTTTTTTCTACTTCGTTTTCGACCCCTAAATTCCTTTTTATGCATGCAACCAACTTCAAAACACCATGTTCATGTCCTAAACTGATTGTGATGATGGTAATTAAATATTTATAACGTTCTCACACGCTCTCGATATAAGAAAACGCCACAACGGTTATACAAAAGATGACCAGAGATTTGCATAAGATTAAAAGAATGATTTAACAACTCAAAAGTCAAAACATAAATTCAATAAATGAAAGCTTCATCACAACATCCAACACTAAACGTTTAACTTAGATACATGAATGAAAATAAATTACAAGATAAATGAAAAGAGGTCACCTCGTTTATATCTTTGCTCTTGTATCTTTAATCATGCTTTTAGTTTCGCGTGGATCCCTCGACAATTAAACAACAATTTGGCATGAAAACTCGCAAGTTGGGAACACCTAATTCGTACGAGACGATAGGTATTTATAGTTTTTGTCGAACTCTAGGTTAAAAGTTGAATAATCTGTTGAAATCCAAGTAAAAACCCATCAGTCAGCCTAGTCGGATAAGCACGCGGTAGCGCAGTAGGAACTTTTGTGGCCACGCAGTTCAGTAATAACCGGATCTGTTGATTTCACATGATGGCGCGCGACCTTGTGATATACTCTCATGCGGTCATGTGGTTTAACGACTGACGTACAATTTCTTCTTTTGTTCTTTTTTAAGTTGGTCCATCTTCTTTATTTGTATCTAGGTCCTCCTACTTTCATTTGGAACAATTGGGCCCCTATACTTCTGATTTCCTCTCTTTTCTTCCTTGTTGTCCTCAATTAGCTCCTTGCACTTCTTCATGTCTACAATTTAGCTCCAATAATCATCCAATTCCTCAGTATTTGCTTCATTTGCATCATTTCCTCCACTTTGGGGTGTTTTTCTGAAATATAAATAAATATAAACCAAATGAATATCGAATATTGTCAAACGAACATATAAAATCCTACTTATGGCACATAAATAAGTGTATAAAATAAACTTATCAATAGTCCATTTAACATTAGTCAAAAATCATTACTTGAGACTTTGCTCTATCATCCGCAGTAGACTCCAACTGCAATGTTACACTTTCAAGCAAGGGCGGAGCTAGCCCAAAAAATGAGATGGGCCAACCTATTAAGATTCTCAAAGAATTTTCCATAGCCCAGTAAGCCCACCTAAAGCCGCCCCTATTTCCAAGGTTGTTTCTCTGTTGGCCCTACTACTTCAATGCCTAAGTTTATACTTTTTCCTCTTTCCGACAACCCTTTTACATAGTTATGGAGTAGCTTCAAAGTTATCGTGTTTTAGTAGATGGTGTTGGGTATAATTCACATAAAATTTAAATGATTTCTTCAATTTCACGATTCAATTGTTACCTTACTTTTAGCTTCAAGTGATGGATGTGGTGGCTCGTCAGAAGTGCTGGCTGTGGTGGTGGTGGTGGTGGTGGAGGAGGAGGTGACATGAGGGGACAATTGTTTGTTTTTGGTGTCATGTGTCCGGGTCACAAGTCACACTATACACATCACGGTCACATAGGTTGTTGGTCACACTTCATATTTCATAGGTTGTATTATATAGTTCATAGATCACTATTCAGGTTGATAGTTGTGCAATGCAGTACAATGGTGACTGGCCACATGTTCATGTCTAGCGTCGCATTCATCATAGGTCGTAGGTCACGTGTTCATGTTTTCGGGTCACATTTAACAGTTTGCATGTCACACATTCTCTTTGATTGATCTATATAATTTCTAAAATTGGAGAGTCCAATTTGAAGTGGAAAGAAGTAACTGTATTGGTATTTACTATGTAAGAATAGTGAAAGCGAGTTGATGTAACTTACATTGGGTTAATTTTACTAATGGCTATTAAATTTAACACTTAATGTAACTTTAGTTATTAATTTTAATTTATTTCAATCTCATCGCTAGAATTTAAAAACTTTTATAGTTAGACCATCAAGTCATTTTGTTTTCCATTTTCTAATAGAAAACTTATGCTTCTGTATACCAAGTGTTGTGAAAATTATTGCAAGTGCACAATAGTCGAACAAGTAGTCAAGTGTACTTGAAGAGTACTGATTGTCGATCCCTCGAAGACTATTTTATTCAAACTATCAGTTTTAATTAATCAATCCCCTAAACTGATAAAAACAAAATGAGATTTTTTTTTTCTTTTGTTATTTTACTAAAAGTTATAACGAACAATTAAAGAAACAATTTGTAAATAAATGTGATAGATTAAGATTTGGGTTTTTCTTAAAAAGCGAAAGTATTGGAACTCACGATTTTACCATAGTTATCATATTTAATCTATCATCCCAAGTCTTCTTCCTATAGTAGCATTTGATCAACTTCACAAGTATATCTAATTTTCCTTTCTCGAGTTTAAACTAGTTCTACTAATTAGGTCAACCAAGTATTTCTATGTTAGGTCAGAATAAGCCATAATTATATGCCTTTAATAACATGGATTCATGTAAAGATCACAACAATCACAACCATTTATCTCTACCCATTTGTTAAATTATCGAAATTTATTACGTGATTTAGATATATAATTTGTCTCTTGACTTGTGACAATTCACAAACTAATAAATTAGCGATCAATTAATTCGTGAATTAAGAATAGAAAGAAAGAAAGAAATAAACTTAATACATATAATTAAAGCACAAAACTTGAGAAATGAAATTGAAATAATTAAGATAGGTCATATCATTCGTCTGAACAATAGAATTAATTACACATGATAAAAGAGAAACGAAAAGTCATCAGAATTGAATACATCATCAGGTTTTGGATTTGAATTGAGAAGAAGTAGAAGTTCTTGCACCAAGATTCAATCTCCAACTCAACCCCGAAATTTCATGCTTGAGTTCTTGGATTTCTCCATTTGATGTATATGATATAATATGATAATTCCAGTTTTTTCTAGCCTAGGTTATGTCCTTATATATAGTCTTCAAATTCGTATTATGGCTTGCAAACCGCGATTGACCCGTTGTTGTTTGTTCGCCTTCTTGCAACTTGGTCCTTAATTAAATGCACACTAGTCCTTCATATTTATGGCTTCTTCAATTTAATCTTCATGTTTTCACTTTCACTTCAGCTAGTCCTTCCACTATTTCAACATAAGTCCTTCATCTTTTGGAAGTGTTCAATCTGGTCCCCACTTCGACATTTTTTGCATAATTTTGGTCTTTTTTCTCTGTTAGGCTTCCAAACGCATCCAACTTTGAGTTTTTCCTATGAAAATTAAAATAAATACACAATTTAGCAATATCACATTCTAAAATACTCATAATTGTCCAAATTAAGGTCAAGATAAGTACAAAATTGTACTTATCAAATCACCCAAGTTTAGATTCTTGTTCGTCTTCGAATAAGGTAAATTATTTACAATTATACAAATATAATAGGAGTGGGCATTTTTTTCCGAAATCGGTCAGTCCGGATCAGGTACGACCAAAGAATAAATCAATTTTGGGACTTATTGGTAGGAACCGAACAATTTTGTTCTGGTTCTCGGTACTTTTTTTAGAACCGACATTTAATTCAGTTCTCAGGTTGGTTATTTAATTTTATTTTTTTTGGTAAAATATAAAAAAATCACGATTCATGTCTTCTGTCTTCCTTATATTTAGGGTCTTGTTTCATTCTTTATATCCAACAGATTCCTTCTTCTTCTTTATTTCTTTAATTATTTTTTAGTTTCTTATAATCAAATTAATTAACATATTACTATCAATTCCCAAATACCAATTACTAAACCAAGTACGTCGGCACTAGTTAATTATTTCTTTAATTACCAAATACAAATTCCTTAATTTCTTTAATTACCAATTACCAATTCTTTAATTTCTTTAATTTTTCTTAGTTTCTTTAATTATTTCTTAGTCTATATATGCATGATTTTCTGTTTTACTTTTAATCTTTGTAGTTTGTAAACTGGGTGCAATATGGCGTGTCACAATTTTTGATATTTTGCCATTGCATTTTACATTAAAAGTGTAGGCAGCTTTTATTATCAGTCACATGCAACTTCTAATTTTTAATACTAAAGAATATATTTTTTTTATAGAAAAAAGAGACATTTTATTTTAACATTTTCAATGGAAATAACCGAACCGAAATCAATTGGTTCGGTTCCACTCTTTTTCCACTCAAGTATGAGTAGGTCTAACCAGTAACAACAAATACCTAGGTTGGAGATTATTTTCCTTTATTTGAGTGCCCAGATCTTCAAATATCCACTACGAAATTCAAACTCACTAGTTATCTCAATCACCTTTATGCAATCTATCAACTAAACATTTTTTTATGTAGTACCTCTCTCCCTTAAGCCTTGACTATAACCTTTGTTATGAGCTTTACGTCGGCGACTCTCAATTCAGAAGACCATAAGTTACCGGGTATAGAAATACCTCTATGAGCTTAATAACTTGCGTTAACCAGGCAATGAAGAAAGGTCTCAACTATATGTAATATCCTAATAATGCCGCTTCTTTTTTTAAGAAATAAATCTATATGAATTATCTCTTCCCCTTAAGATTTCTTGATGACTCTTTTAGGCTTTAGGCTTGTGATTCCAATTCATATAAACATAGGGCACAAGGTATTAAAATACCCTATTAGATCTAATCGCTCGAGTAAAAAATGCTACAACGAGAGGTAAAATATGCATTCACGTTTCTAATTTATGCAATAATTAAATAATGAGATTAGATTACAAGCATATGATCATTGCCTAGCAACTTCCACCTATCAGTCAAGATCACCCCACATGTAGTTTTGCACATGGAATCAATACATACCTAAATTATTACTACTCCCAATTTCACTCTCACAGACTATCTATCTAATTGGTTAAGTGATTAAGTAGTATTCTTTTTTCAGATAGGTATTTAAACTTATTTTCATACTAACAACATATTCTTTTTATACACGTGACACCTATCTACATAATAATCAAATTGATTATGTGCTCAATCAATAATTTAACACGAATCAAATTACTACAAGCACAACATCCTTCTCTATAGTTCATGAATCACACATTTTCAAGTAAGTCACATCTTGAGCCAACAAGACTATTTAACCTAACAACTAGCATATAACACACAAAAAAGCAAGTTGATTTTTTTTTAATGACAACCTTGAACATAAAACCTGGTTTTACATTGATGTCTGCACGTGCCTTAGTACTGACCCACAATTTATGCTCCATCAATGCCCAAGTCTAGGAGGAAGCATAGGGATTTTTCTATCAATAGGGTCCTCTTCTTGAGGAGGCATTTCTTCATCTACATTCTCCTCTTCCTCCTCTTCTTCGTCATCTTTCGATGCATTTGCTCTTCTCGCTTGTTGGTGTCGATTTACCCATGAGGTTGATTTCCTCATTGTTGTGATGCATAGAAATGGTGTTTCCTTCTTCTTAGCTTCATAAGGTAATGTTGAGTGCATTTTATATGCATATTTCATATATTTTTAGTAATACTTTTTGAGTAATATGGAAAAATACCTACTTAATTGTGAATATCTTGTCGTTAAATAGGTTTAACTATCAACTTCATGGAGAAAGCACAAGAAAGAAGCTAAATGGATGAATACTTGAAGAAATTGAGGAGAAAAGAGTCAAATCTATCAAAGAGTCAAAGTTAGAGGACCAAGCTGCAACCACGCGATTGCGTGGTCATGCGCAAGTCACGTTCGCAAAGTCAAGCATAAACTCAACCCGAGAGTTTTTCACCTCAACCACGCGATCGCGAGGTACTCTACCACGCAATCGCATGGTCAAAATATTGACAGATAATCTGGGCCGACCCGGTTCGGCCCAAATGCTGTTGTACTCGGATCTAGTGATTTTTGGGGGTATTTTGAGGGATTTTGGCCAATTTTGAATCATTCTCTTCTTTGGAAAGTCAAGAAAAAAACCCTAGCTCTCTTTTTCTCTCTTTTGGTTCTTCATTTTTCTCTCTCCTTCTTGTAAATTTCTTTTGCTTTTGTATAGTATAGTTGATGAATGTTGATTAAGAGGAGAAATATCAAAGTCATTGTGGAAGGATATTGATATTTTGAAGCTTGAATCATTGGTTGAGGGAAGTATTTATTGCTTAAACCTCATATTTCTCTATTTACTTTAATCTATTGTTGAAATGATGTATTTAATTCTAGAATTTTATTGTTATTTCGCTATGGGCTAAACTATTTTGTGTTGGGATGTTGATGAAGTTTGACCTAGCTTAGTTGATTTTAATGCTTGTATTAAGAATTTAAGCTTTTTATTATCTTGTGCATTTATTGTTGTATTTATTGATTAGCATTTATTGTGGCCAAATTTATGCTTATGTTTCATGGAATATGCAATTATTGAGAAATTTTTGTGTATTCTAGATTGATACAATATTTGCTCTAGGTTCTTGTTTAGGATATATATATATACCTAAAACCCTAGATGACCCATTGAGCTATTTTCACATAGGTTTAATGCAATTGGTGTGTTTTTAATCGACATAGAGATATAGTAGGTTAATGCCACTAATTAGGGTTGATTTCACTCGAGAGAGGTAATTGGATAAGCTTGGAAAATCGGGTCTAACATGATTAATGAATTGCATTTCTATTTGCTTGTTGTGAATTCAATTAGGTAATGGTCAAGTGGAATCAAGAATCCCAACACTCCTTTATCATCTATTCATCACCATTTTTCTAGTTATTTATTTATAATTGCAACTTTAATTCTAGTACGAAAACTTTCCCCAAACAAATATTTATTGTGTGTTTCTTGTTAAAATTAATTATACTAGAGTGTAGTTGAAATAGACAATCCTTGTGGGATCGATAAACCGGACTCAATTAGTCCACTATCACTTGTATGCGACTCGTGCACTTGCGGTGTGTTTCTAGCGAACAAGTTTTTGGCGCCGTTGCCGGGGATTCTTTCTATTTAAATTACATTTTAGTTGATATTAGTTTTGAGTTTTAGTTACTTTTATTTCTTGTACAAATTTTCTTTTGTTTTGTTTAGTGTAAGAAATCTTCTAATTTCTTGTGTTGTTCTAGGTTGTTGATTGTGCATGCGTCGAAGTAGAAGTCTTGATCTAGATGAAATAGATCCGGATATCGAGGGGACTTTTTGACGTAGGTTAAGGGAACAACGGGAAGTTAGGAGACAACTTCTTACTGGGATGGAAGGAGAAAGAGTTAACATCGAGCTTAATGCTCCAGCTGCAATTCGTCCAAGGGGTGGAATCCCACCCGGTTTTGTTCCTCAAGCGGCTAGAGCTCAAGAGCCCGTTGTTAATGAAGAAGACATGCTTTTTGGGGATTTCATGAATCCTCCTATTGTCGAGAATCAATCAAGCATTGTCTATCCCTCCTACAATCATCCAAATTTTCAACTTCGACCGGATGTCATCAATTTATTCTCCAACACCATCTCATTCTATGGGAGGACCGATGAAAATCCACATGCTCATGTGGTACGGTTCCTAGAGATTTGTAGCAACTTCAACTATGAGGGTGTGAATGTGAAGGCAATCCGGATGAGGTTATTTGTACATACTTTGAAGGATAAAGCAAGAGAATGGCTTGACACTTTGCCTCCGGGGAGTATCACGACTTGGGTAGAGTTTGTCCAAAGGTTCACTACAAAATTTTTCCCACCATCTAGAGTTGCTAAACTCAAGCATGATATTACTACATTTCAACAATTCAAGATGGAGAGCTTTCATGAAGCTTGGGAGAGATTCAAAGACATGCTTAGGAAGTGCCCAAATCATGGGATTACATTGGGGCAACAAGTCAACCACTTCTATGCCGGGTTAACTCCTCCTTGCCGTTCAAATGTGGATTCATCCTCTAATGGGTCCATCAAGACAAAGAGCATTCGGGAGGCTTATGATTTGTTTGAGATCATGAGTGAACAAAGTGCAATGTGGCCGGATAGAAGTGCACCAAGGAGTTCTAGTGGTACACGAGGGGGTGATGATTATGCACTTGTCTTGTCAAAGATTGATTCCTTAGCCAAGAAAGTGGAAGGGTTATCTACTTCAACCTCTCGGCCCGTCAATATGGTTCAAGCCCCTCCGGTATGTGATATATGTGGGGCTAATCATCAAAGCTCTATGTGTCCATTGGTGGCAAGTGGTTCTTCATCTACCGAGCAAGTTGCTTATGCTCAAAATTTCCAACGCCAAGGATTCAATCCATATGCTCCCACATACAATCCCGGTTGGAGAAATCATCCTAATCTATCTTATGGAAACAATCACAATGTGTTGAATCCAAAGCCACAAGAGAAGAAAGAGGGATGGGAAGAGGCTATCACCAAGCTAGCAAATCATCAATTGCAATATCAAGAACGCAATGATGCCTCTTTGAAAAATTTGGAGAAGCAAGTGGGCCAAATAGCTAAACTTATCTCGGAAAGGCAACAAGGATCTTTGCCTAGCAACACCGAGACAAATCCGAGAGAGAATGCTCAAGCTATTACAACAAGGAGCGGGGTGTAATTGCCCGAGATCACGGCCCCACAACCAACAACTCAATCAAGTAAGGCCCCCATTGAAGAAAATGAGCCTATTCAAGCATCCGGAACAATTGTTGAAGTGCCAAAGGAAAGTGATCCGGAAGCATCCACATCAAAGGCTCCAACACCGATCAAGGCTTATGTGCCTCCTATTCCATTTCCTCAAAGGTTGCAAAAGCAAAAGCTTGATAGTCAATTTGGAAAATTTTTGGAAGTGTTCAAGGAGATACACATCAACATTCCTTTCGTCGATGCATTAGCTCAAATGCCAAGCTATGCCAAGTTCATGAAGGATATTCTATCCAACAAAAGAAGGCTTGAAGAGCACGAGACGGTGATGCTAACTGAGGAATGTAGTGCCATCATTCAAAACAAGCTTCCTCCAAAAATTAAAGATCCAGGGAGTTTTACTATTCCATGCACTATTGATGATGTTAATTTTAGTAAAGCTTTATGTGATCTTGGTGCTAGCATTAATTTGATGCCTTTGTCCATTTTCAGGAAATTGGAATTAGGGGAAGCTAAAGCAACCACCGTGTCTCTACAATTGGCAGATAGGTCCATCAAATATCCTCGGGGGATCATTGAGAATGTTCTTGTGAAGGTGGATAAATTCATCTTTCCGGGGGACTTCATTATTCTAGACATGGAGAAAGACCATGACATTCCAATCATTTTGGGAAGGCCATTTCTAGCAACCGGGAGAGCACTTATTGATGTGCAAGAAGGGCAATTGATTTTGAGGGTGCAAGATGAGCAAGTCACCTTCAATGTGTTGAAGGTCATTAAATATCCTTCGGAGTCAGATTCATGCTTTCGGATGGATGTAATTGATCGTCTTGTGGTGAACTCCTTCAACCATGGGATTTCTAAGGATCCATTGGAGTCTTGCATTGCCCACTCTTTGACTATTGAGGATGACGATCATGAATTTGAACAAATGGCTCATTATTTGGAGGCATCACCACAATATCAACACAAGAGGGCCCCCTACTTTGAGGAGTTGAAAAAGAGTTCTTAACCACCCCTACCATCTCTCGAGAAGGCACCTACCCTCGAGCAAAAGCCTATTCCTTCTCATTTGAGGTATACTTACTTGGGGGAATCTTCTACCCTTCCGGTTATTATTTCGAATTTATTGAATGAAGTGGAGGAAGATAAATTGCTTCGGGTATTGAGGGAACACAAGGAGGCTATTGGATGGACAATCTCGGATATTCGAGGTATTTGCCCTTCGTTATGCATGCATAAAATTCTTATGGAAGATGATTTCAAACCTTCGGTGGAGCATCAACGTCGGTTAAATCCTAACATGAAGGATGTGGTAAGAGCCGAAGTGGTGAAATGGCTTGATGCGGGTATTATCTATCCAATCTCGGATAGTGCATGGGTGAGCCCGGTGCAGGTAGTGCCAAAGAAAGGAGGTGTTATCGTGGTGGAAAATGAAAATAATGAGCTTATTCCAACAAGGCCAGTGACGGGGTGGAGAGTTTGCATTGATTATCGCAAGCTCAACAATGCTACTAGGAAGGATCATTTTCCCCTTCCATTCATCGATCAAATGTTTGAGCGATTGGTGGGTCACTCTCATTATTGCTTTCTAGATGGGTATTCGGGCTATACTCAAATTCCTATAGTCCCGGAGGATCAAGAAAAGACAACATTCACATTCCCATATGGAACTTTTGCATATAGGAGGATGCCCTTCGGTCTCTGCAATGCCCCCGCTACTTTCCAACGGTGCATGATGGCTATCTTCTCCGACATGGTAGAGAAATTTATTGAGGTATTTATGGATGACTTCTCAGTTTTTGGTACTTCATTTGATGATTGTTTGAATAATTTGAGAATGGTGCTAAAAAGATGTGAGGATACCAATTTGGTCTTGAATTGGGAAAAATGTCATTTCATGGTTCGTGAGGGGATAGTTCTTGGGCACCGGATTTCAAGTGAGGGGATTGAGGTTGATAAGGAAAAAATTCAAGTTATTGAAAAATTACCTCCCCCAACCTCGGTAAAGGGCATAAGAAGCTTCTTGGGGCATGCGGAATTTTATAGGAGGTTTATCAAAGACTTCTCAAAGATCACGAAGCCACTGTGTTCATTACTTGAGAAGAGTACCACATATGATTTCTCTAAAGAGTGTCTTCAAGCTTTTAACACTCTTAAATAGAAACTCATCAGGCACCTATTATTGTGGCTCCGGATTGGAGTTTTCCCTTCGAGCTTATGTGTGATGCAAGTGATTACGCCGTGGGGGTGGTTTTGGGGCAAAGGAAGGACAAACTCTTGCATGTCATCTACTACGCTAGTAGAACCTTGACTGATGCTCAATTGAACTATGCTACTACCAAGAAGGAAATGCTAGCGGTGGTATTTGCCTTTGATAAGTTTCGGTCATATCTTATTGGCTCCAAGGTGATTGTGAATACCGACCACTCGGCCCTCATGTATTTGTTGGAAAAGAAGGACGCCAAGCCGCGGTTAATTAGGTGGGTTCTTCTTCTCCAAGAGTTTGATTTGGAGATTTGTGATAAGAAGGGGACGAAAAATCTTGTAGCCGATCACTTGTCTAGACTTGAGCAAATCGAGGAAATTTTGGATGAAGAGATAAGTGAGGTATTCCCGGATGAGCAAATTTTCCAAATCATGGATCTTCTACAAGCTGCTAGTGTGCCATGGTATGCGGACCACGTGAATTTTCTTGCAAGTGGCATCACTCCCCCGGACTGCTCTTATCAACAAAGGAAGAAGTTCTTTGTGGATATCAAACATTATTTTTGGGATGACCCGTTGTTGTTCAAAAGGGGTCCGGATCAAATCAAGAGAAGGTGTGTGCCCGAGGAGGAAATGGAGAAGATTCTTGAACAATGTCACTCATCACCTTATGGAGGTCATTTTGGTGCCGTGAAAACTGCATCAAAGATTCTTCAATCGGGGTTTTATTGGCCTACTTTATTCAAGGATGCTCACACACTTGTGTCCAAATGTGACGATGCCAACGATTGGTTGCAGTAGACTATGTGTCCAAGTGGGTAGAAGCGGTGGCACTCCCCACAAATGATGCTCGAGTGGTGGTGAAATTTTTGAAGAAAAATATTTTTACTCGTTATGGAACCCCTCGAGCTATCATTAGTGATGGAGGAAAACACTTTTGTAACCGCCTCTTCGACTCACTTTTGACCAAGTATGGGGTCAAACATCGAATATCCACAGCTTATCATCCACAAACAAGTGGGCAGGTTGAAATTTCAAATAGAGAATTGAAAAAGATCCTTGAAGTGACGGTGAATGCCTAGAGGAAAGATTGGTCCAAGAAATTAGATGATGCATTATGGGTATACCGCACCGCTTTCAAGACCCCCATTGGTATGTCTCCATTTCGACTCCTATTTGGTAAAGCATGTCATCTCCCGGTTGAGCTTGAGCACCGAGCATATTGGGCAACAAAAGTCTTAAATTTTGATATGGAGTTGGCCGGCGAGAAAAGATTACTCCAACTCAATGAGCTTGATGAATTCCGCCTTGAATCATATGAAAATGCTCGGATTTACAAAGAGAAAACAAAGAGGTGGCATGACAAGAACATTTTGAAGCGGGACTTCCGAGTTGGGCAACAAGTACTTCTCTACAACTCAAGACTTCGATTGTTCCCTGGTAAAGTCCGCTCTAGATGGTCGGGACCTTTCACCATTGCTCAAATCTTCCCACATGGAGCGGTCGAACTTTATCATGGAAGTAAAGGGAACTTCAAAGTAAATGGGCAACGCTTGAAGCCATACTTGGGGGGTCATTATGAAAAGGAGAAGTCATCCATCCCTCTTGCAAACTCGGAGTAATTGTATCAAAAAGTCGAGCTTACGACTTTAACCAAGCGCTTTTTGGGAGGCAACCCAAATTTCTACTCTTTTAATTACTTGTTGATATTTACTTATTGCATTTTTATTTTGTCTAACTTGGTTAATCACCAAATTTTGTAGGTTCGAAATCTTTTTTTGAAATCCTAAGTAACCTTGTCCTCAACAAGTTTGGGGGAGATTTGCGTATCAAGAGAATCAAAGCTTAGGTCAATTTCGAACATCATACACGTATCAATCTGGGGAAGTTCCATCACCCATTCCTTTCTTGTTATTATGTCATTGTCAACATTGAGGACAATGTTTGACTTAAGTTTGGGGGTGTTGGGATCATGTTGCTTTATGAACATTTTACATTGCCTTGCCGGCCCTTGATGTCTTGATGTTTGAAATTGTTTATTTTGTTGAGAATATTGACATGCTAGATAGCCTTGCCGGCTTATAAGACTTTGATGGTTGAAATTGTTTTTAATTCATGAGTTATGACCAAATATGCTACTTGTGCTACTTTCTTTAAATGCTTATCCATGTAAGATCATATGTACATTGAGCACAATAGTCATGTTCAATTGTCGGTGAGTTTGAGAATTGTTGAAGGGCGAAGAGGTTAATGGAGTAGATGAACTAGGTTGTGAGCTTGTATTGTTTATTTGTATCAACCTATCAAATATTTCCTAATGCTCTAAATCTCTTGACCCTAATGTAAGACAAGTTTGGGGGTGGTCGACCCGGTAAAGGAGACGGCCTAGACGTGTGGTGATTCCATGCATGTGCAAGTAAATTTTTGTGTGGAGTATCTTTCGCCAAGTATAAGCCAAATAATGACCATATGCTAGAGTTCTAAGCCCATTTTAATTTTTGCATTGCATTGCCCTATCTCGAAGCCTTTTTGACTCGAGTTATTAAGCCCGTAGGAGTATCTTGAAACTTGGTGCCTTAAGTTTGAAACTTGGGAGTCACCGGCCGAAAGCTGGCTACATGGGTCAATTAGAAAGCTTAATGAGTAGGGTACTCACACACACACTTGAAAAAAAAAGCACATTATAATTGCATTCGCTTAATAAGTCTACCCCACTTCATAGCCTTTTTTACTCGAGTTAATAATTCCGTGGGGGTATTTTGAAACCTGGTACACTTTGATCTAAAAAATCGGGGAGGTTCCGACCTAAAGCTCGCTACATGGGTCAATTAGAAAGCTTAAGGGAGTGGGGAAATCACGAGCAAACATCATGTTAGTTATTAGAAATCATGCATTTGTACTTGCATAAGGGCTTAGATAAATAGTGGGTTTGAATTGCTTGGTATAAACTTGAATGTCGAAGCACTCATTAGTGGAGAGTCACTGCATTTCTAGGTTGTCGAGATTGTCGGTAAAACACACCCATGCTTTAGTGGAAAAAGAAAGAGTGATTTGAGAAGTACCCTCTAGAACTGCATCCCGGGAGTGGAAAGAAAATTATTCATTGGGGGATGAATGTCACTAGTGGGAAAGGAAAGAATTGACCACTAATGGTGGGATAGTTTTGACTTGAAACCTCTTTACTCATCAACACTCTTGAATCTTATTGACGATTGACAGTGGCTATACACACACGCACCGATCGAACATCGGATAAGCCAAACTCATTTTTGTAGCATTATTTGGGAACATAATTGTGAATTAATTATGCAATTTCACACTCATGGATGATTGCGAGCTATCTAGCATTGTTGATCATTATGTCATTTTTTGTAAATGCATGTGAATATTCTTGCTCGGGACAAGCAAGAGTTCAAGTTTGGGGGTATTTGTTGAGTGCATTTTACATGCATATTTCATATATTTTTAGTAATACTTTTTGAGTAATTTGGACAAATACCTACTTAATTGTGCATATCTTGTGGTTAAATAGGTTTAACTATCAACTTCATGGAGAAAGCACAAGAAAGAAGCTAAATGGATGAATACTTGAAGAAATTGAGGAGAAATTAGAAGGACTATTGTACTGCACCTATTTGTAGGAGAAATTATTATATTCTCATACGTCCATGGAAGATGAAAAAAATAAACAACCAAAAATTTATCCACTTCCAAATAGGCACTTATTTCTTTACATTTGAAATGTGGTATTGTAACCACATGGTTTGTGTATTTTTTCGTTAAAAAATTAAACAACCAATTTATTATTCTTTTGCTAGCATAAGAATTGAGAAAACCTAATATCTCATTCTTCTTCTCTTATGTGGATTCCCATTGGAGGCTGGACAAATTGACATAGTGCAAACAGATTGTAGAAATCAAAGATTCTCAAAGTAGTTTGCAAGAACAATCAAGATGTATGTTCTTATATTGATTTCTATCTAAACGCAAAGCAGATCCTCATTTAGGAATTGAATTTATTTTAAATTTCCCTATACACGATGAAGCAGACTCCCTACACTTAGTACTAAGGCAAGCTACTAATCGCTAGGGACCAATACCCATTGATCCTACGCTTGCTTCCAATCGCTAGTAGTCCTTACCCAAGGACTCCTAGCTTCAATAGACAAAAGAAGTTCATATAGTATTCAGGGGGTGAATCAAAGAGAACCCAGGCAGCCCCCACCTCGGAGGGACTCTATACACTGAATACTGTCAGAGAGTGTTAAACTACTCTGTCAAAGAACCTAAAGGAACAATAATAGCCCTATAACAAAAGATATTGACTTAAAGCTAGCATAACATTAAGGGAAGCTTTCAAGGGCCTTAGGGACATATAAAGTAGTTGTTAACTCTTTAGCTTAGGAACTCAATAGCTACATAGCTCAGGATTGGTAGTTCTCCCCCCAACCCCTAAAGGTGAAAGACAAGAGGAGATAGAACGGTAGACCTTTACTCTATTCCTTCATCGAATTCAATAATAGTCGGGTTGAAGCTCAGTAGCAAGGGAAAGGTACGCCCTTAATCTATTTCCTAATGAAATAGTGGGGGTGGAAACAATAGAGCTACAAGGAAAGGTAGGCCCCTTACTCTATTCCCTCATAAGATTCAGGAATAGTGGGGTCGAAAATACTAGATTCTTCTTTAAGTACCAAATGATAAATAAAGATAAAGCTACATCCAATCTTGTGCGTACAATGATAGAAGATGACACTTCAGACCCCTTTCCTAAGGGCTCCTCATTGTTAATGTTCTCTCTTCCTAGTAGTAGTATATTATAACAAGGGATATTCTTAGTCAGCTAAGCCTATATTTTCAAGCGGCGAAGCCTTAGTCCCACTCCTCTAAGAAAGAAAACAAACAACAAATATCATAAGTGACTAGTGAATCTTCTAGCCGATATCCCTTCAGTTTAGCTTCCCTAGGCAAAGGACTAAAGGAAAGCTAGAAGACAAGACGACACTGGTTGTTCATTTTTGTATTTTGTGTTCCTTCGCTAAGTTGTTCTTCTGCTTGTGGCACCATGTTTTTCATTGATTTTTTTCCTTGTTGTTTGTTTTTGGCTTGCAATAAGAAAGTGCTTGTTCCTGTCTATCGTCTAATTGGTAGCTCCACATATCCGCTATCAAGAATTACTAAGTAGTTTTCCCTTTTCCGTTGAGACTTCTTTTTCAACCAAGTTCCTTTCTTTTTTGTACAAGATTAACAAAATTATTAGAATCTGTCTCCGAGGTCCCTTTCCATTATTTCTTGAGATGAGCAAAAGCCTCTCTAGCTCTAGTATAGAGGATTTTGTGGAGAATCGTCTTCCCGCTCTATTTTTTGTTGTTCCCTTGGTTAAAATGAAGACGTTACCCCGACCGGAGAATCGTCTTCTGCCATCGGAGCAACGTCTTCATTGTCGCCAAATCGTCTTCATTTCGGGGAATTGTCTTAATTTGATTTAAATGTTCTTATCCTACGCTATTTGAAGTTTCAATATTCCACAGCTGCTACTCTCCATTCCTAGATAGTGCAATTTCACACTTAATAGCCGATACTATGTTATGTTGTCGTATGTCATCTATTATTGCATTTCTCAAGATTGTACATTCCTCTCTGACTTTTATCTCTTCTTTGCCCCCTCTCCTTAAATTCAAAATAACAGTAGGAAATACCTTTCTTTTATTTAATATAGGCTCCTGTGGGTTTTCCTCTCCATATATTTTTATTTCAAGTGGTCACATTGCATAGTCGTTCCCTGCTTGTTCTTACTTCTCTGTACGCATATCGCACTCCATATCTCATCATTATCCAAATGTACCTCTTCTAAGGAATAGTCCCTTATTTGAGCTTGGTTGTCTATCCATTTCCTCTCCTTTTTGTCTTCGAATATGTTTTTTATGGTTCCTGCTCCATTTGTTCTTTGTCTTCGTCTTGGTTTGTCTGCTCTTCGTCTTGTTCTATCTGCTCCTGTTCCCCCCGCTCCTGGATCTGTTTAAAGAGTATACTTAGCTCCCTTTTTGCTTTCTCTTAGTGCTTGCTTTCTTTTTTTATGGGTATTTTGGAAAAGTCCAATAGATTAATCTGGTTGCTTTGTTTTCCCCAGTTGAGGTACTCCTCGCCCTCTATATTTAAAATCTCAAAGACCAAAATCCTATATCTGCTCTTTGCTTTTATAATTTTGGCCTTATTTTATAGATGTTTCCCTCGGTGGTGATTAAGATTGCCATTCCTTTAATTAGTAATTGAATTTCCCGAGTCTTTATTTCCTTTTTTAGTATGGGGTTTTTTATGCTATCAAGAGCATCCTTCCATTGTCTAACTTTATCTCAAAGTGTCTCGCCCTCTTGCTGGAGTGGTAAAAAGAGTGCACTGGTCTTGTTGTATGCTGAGTGTACTTCGTTTAGTGTCTCTTTATTTCAGGAATATGGACTGTTGTTGGCTCTTCTAAGTAAGCATCCCAATTGGGTTGCTATGACCATTTCTTCCTTTAGCTGTTGTATTTGTGTTGAGAATATGACCCTTATAAATCTAGCTCTGAAGGGTCCGTGTCGCTTCATGATTCTTGGTAGCTTGTTGGCTATCATAATAATAGGAACATTCTTCTTTTTTCTTAAAGACTTTTGCACTCCTGCCCGTTGAGTACCTTTAAAAGGTTGTTGACTGAGGCAGTTCCCTCCATTGTGGACCCTATGGTTTCTCTCCCATATTGGTTTTGCTCATTATGTTCATGGAATTCATCAAACGTCCATAGGTCGTAGAAATCATTTTCCCCCGCGAAGTCATTCTTTCTGGCACGGGGAAAATAAATCCTTAAAATCCTTGATAGTTGATTTAATAGGAGTGTTTTTTGTGTGCTCGGTTCGCCATAGATGAAAACCTGCTTTGTTTTGATGGGTCTTCTGAAGCATAGCTAGCACGCCATCTAATCTATAACGATGTGTTTTTCCTTGAGCTCCTCGACGTCATATTCTTTAGGGTTTCCTTTTCCCTCAAATACTCGATGATTCTGTTGAAAATATTGGTTTCTATATCTTTTAGGATCTTTAAATCCTCGAATGCTTCCTTCATCCTATTCAAGTTGCTTAACACCTTGGTTGCAAGTATCTCGTCTCTGCATACTTGGTATCAATCCTCTATTTGCTCGAGCTTCTTTAGATTCCCAATACTCCCTATTTTGACATTTGCCTCTTTATGGTTTTTAGAGGCCCGAGCTACCTCTTTTATTTGTTGTAGATTGAGCTCGCCCCATACTATTGGCTTGTTGTCCTCCTTGAGTATATTTATACAAATAGATCCCCACCCTTTATGTATGCTTACATAAATGGATCTTCCCGGCCACTCTGAAAAAGCGCTTCGGAGCTTTTTTATGACTGTGTTCTTAGAGGCTTTGTTTACCCATATTTTAACCTTTTATGACTCATCTTTTAACCTTTTAAGGCATGTATGATTAAAAAGATGGAAATTGGGTGGAATGGAATAATTTTCAGAGAATTGAATTATCAGGAAATTATTTTCGTGGCTAAATACAAATACATGTGTTTGATTGATTAAAATTTCAAGATTGTCCATTTCAAAAAAAAAAAAAAAAAATTCAAGGTTGAAAATGTTGAACATTTTCGACTTTTGCTGTTTGATCGAAAAAAACAAGTTCATAATAACATTTTTTTATTATTTATTTTTATTTTTTAGAATCATACTGCATTGATGGTCTAATTGGAACAATTTGCAAAGTTCATTGATGAGATTGAGCTACATTAAAGTTTGGCGGCTAAAGTGATACTAAGTTGAAAATTCAGTGGCCATTAATTAAATAACCCAACTTGCATTTCATAGTTTATTAAAAAAAAGGGGGGGGGGGGGTTAACTAGAAGCTATATATATATATATATATATATATATATATATATATATATATATATATATATATATATATATATTTATCTGAACATTTAAATAATTTATGGTTGTATTGAATATGGACAATGAAGCTACATAAGGTTGCATTTAAATAAAACTAGTAGTTGCACGTGCTTACGTATATGATGAATGTGATGCATAATATCTTCACAAAAGTAATACCATTTTTTGAAAGTTGTTGAGGTAATAAATTTCAATGTGAGAAATACTTAGCCGAAAATGAAAATAAAAAAAACTATGCAAATTTGAACAAAAAAATAGTAAGTAGTGTGTTCGAAAATTAATTTGGAAAAAAATACCGATGGCATGTTGTAGATTTTGTTTAGTAAAAAAAGTTATTATTTCTTCAATGAATTTGCAAACGTATGTAAGAATTTAGATATTTTTGAATATGAAAATAGGTATAGAATAATAGGAAGTTACAAAACCATTCAAATTTCAATCATATATTATTTTTTTTTATCATTTGATTAATAATTGGAAATTTGTAAGGAAAATTCAATAATGCAGATTTTTCAATAAATTTCACAAACTATTGATTGCTAAATTCCATGTTTTGAATTGAGAAAAGATAATGTGAGAAAAAAGTTTACCATGACACATGCTTTATGCGATTTGAATGATCACAAAAATTGTGAAAAAAGCTTATTTACTACTCATTTTAGTCATTTTTCTCTTTAATTTCAATAACTTCAAACACACATCTCCAACCCTTATAAAGAAAATTATTATAGAATATTTAAATGTATTGTAAATTAATATTACGGACTAATAAAAGAAAAAAATTGAGGATAATATTGACAAAAAACCTAACAATTTTAGAGCGTTATTGACAAAAGAGAATAATGCAATAATTAACAAAAGAATAAAAATAAACTCTTATTTGACTTTTATAGATATTTTTTTTTCAAAAATCCATAAATAATTTACTATATGTCACATATAAATTGATTTTACATTAATTAAACTCCCCTAATCCAATTATTAAAATAAGTTGATAAAATTCGAAATTACCTAAAATAAAAATAGACAGAAAACTATGTGCGGATTTATATGAATTCTATATTATTATTATTATTATTATTATTATTATGTGCATTGAACAACTTATGTATATTATGAATGATATTGTTAATGTTAAAATTATTAAATAGAATACACATGAAATGAAACCATTGTGAATGAAAATGTTGAATAAATTATTATTAAAGGACGTTGTAAAAATTATAAGATATTTTTTCTTATAAATCAGAAATACGAACTCTAACAACAAATAATTTTTTAATACTTAATAAACACGAGAGTATAATAAATTTTATAACATTGTAAATTGTTAGATAGTATAATATTTTAATAATAAATAAATGAGAGAATATAATGAAATAAAATATTTAATGGTATGAATAAAAAATTTGTAATCAAAAGTTTCTCCTAAACCCTAATTTTTTATATATTGTAATAAAATATCAGGGATGTACAAAATCACTCCTTTCAACTCTAACAACAAATCATTAAAAATTCTAAAAATTATTGAGAATATGACCCAAAAAATAAAAGGATAAAAAAGAGGTAAATCTGAATTAAATTTGTACAATATTTTTTTTCTTCATGTGTAACATGTGACATTAAATTAACGGATTAATGAAATTGTAGACTTTTGAAATGAATATTATAAGATTACACATTTATAATATATATAGTGTAAACTATGGAATTTGAGTAGACAATTCATTTTTGAAATTAGATATAAGCAAAAATTAAAACATAATTTTTTTAATATTACTAAATAAATGCGATAGTATACTATGATGAGAAAATATAATAATGTAAAATTACATAATAACATTGTGAATTGTTAGACAATAAAAATATTTTAATAAAAAATAATTGAAAGATCATAATGAAATAAAATATTTAATGGCATGAATAAAAAATTGGTAATTAAAAGTTTCTCCAAAATCTCAATTTTTATATATTGTAAAAAATAGAATATAGGGGGTGCACAAAATAAGTCTCTTCATTTTTTCAACTTAATTAATTAATTAATCAATATAAGAGGGCATAGTTGATTTAAAGCAAAATATGTGAGGGCAAAATCGTGAAGTCAAAGATTCTTCCTTATCTGTACTTTTAAGGTAGTGTAGATGTAGATATTGCTGGATTATTATTATTATTATTATTATTATTATTATTATTATTATTATTATTATTATTTTGTAAGCTTGTGTGAATATAAAGTTGAAATATATTGCTTAATTCTTGATAACACTATTTGATTTATAAATTGGTTTATTTATGATTTTGAGGTAAAAAATAGTAGTTGAAAACTGGAGAGCGAAAATGTTTGTGATTAAAAAATGGTTTAAAAAATTGTATAATTTATAAACATGTTTATAAATTAAAAAACACAAGTTACCAAACAATGGCCAAGCTTGTATATGTATATAAATTTATATTTCACGGGTACCAAACGCCCATTCCGCAACTTAAAGAAGTCAATCAAGTTGTATTAAGCATACATAGGCCCTCTTTTCCTGTCTCGATTTTATTTTATTTATTTTTGGTTTTATGCAAGCGTCTGAAAATTTGTAGATGAAACCAATGTTGGGTGATCCGTTGAGGGTGGGAGTAAGACTTGTATCAAACACACAAATGGCCAAGATGTCTTTACGGCATATCTCCCATTGACAAAAAGGAGAGTTGATAACACGCTTAGTAGAGTCGGGTGCAGGGTTCGAATCCTGAAAATGGAGTTGATCTTGTGACAAGCGAGAGTTACTACCACTTGTGAAGACCTTCAGTACCTTTTACCAAGACTTTTAGGAGACACTTCCTATGATTTATCACTCGAATCAATGATCCAAATTAGGGTCGATTCGAACTTTCAAGATGTGGGTTACACTTTTTTTTTTCTTTCACAAATGGCCCAGGACAGCTTGTAATTTTTATCAAACTAATCTGAAAAAAAATCCGGTTGTCTGGTTTTCCTATTTCCACCTGATTTATTTTTCATAACAAGACAATATAGCATTGCTACCTTAGCAAGTTGGTGATCTATGATTCGGCCTAGGTATTTTCATGTGCCAGCCACACGCGCAAGGGTTACCACAGGTAATGATGCCTATGATAATTCATTTATTTTAATCCTATTAGCCTCTTTTTGGGCGAACTTGTTAAAACAAAATTCATCAAATAACTTTTTAATCACATATATTTTTTATTTTTATTTTTTAACCACATAATTTATCTCGAAAACATAAAAAATCATATTTTTAAACACAAAAATTTTAACAAACAGAGCCGAATCCATTCATCACCTGGCTCTGGTTCCATCTTAGAGCAATTTCAATTATTGTATAATTTACACCCCCAAAAATCACTTTTAAATTTCAATATACACCCCGATGGATCTATATCAAAGTTTTACTCCAATGATTAGATGCAAATTATAGGATTTAAATTTAGTTTTTGTATGATTTTTTTAGCTCGTAAATTTTATGTAGATCTATTTTTTTTATATGTGAATATCTATAAATATTACAAACAAATCGACTTAAAAAAATTAAAATTTGGTGAAGAAAATAAAAATATTAAAAAATTTAAAATGTTTAAATTAATATAAAAATTCAAGTTGTAATGTAAATTAATATAATAGATTTAAATTATATATCTCAATTAAAATTTTATGGTTGAAAGCTAAATTTATGTGAAATTTATTTCTTGTGGAGGTGTAAAAAAAGATGCAAATGCAGATCTTTGACCGAAATTTTATTTTACATCCATTTTACGCCTCACCATTGAAGATCAATCCGACGACTTTAAGGATGTAAATCACTAATTGAGTGTAAATTTAAACTACGATTGGAATTGCTCTTAAGACCTCTACAACAGATGTTAAAGAAGAATCCCCAATCCTACACAGTCCACTCAAAATTATTTCAAAAAGAAATCTGACGGATCCGATGGTAGGCATTTGATGTTGTATCAGAAGTTTTTTTCTTGGCAATTACTGAATTACACGAGTATGTTTACTATTGTTCCTTATTCAATATAAACATTGGATAAACACGTATGGAAAATCGAGCCAATGTAGGACAATTAGACATTAAGAGCCTGTTAGGAATGAGAAGTCAAAAATTGATTTTTAGATTCAAATGCTACTTTGGAAAATCGAGCCATTGTAGGACAATTAGACATTACCTGTTAGGAATGAGAAGTCAAAAATTAATTTTTAGATTCAAATGTTACTTTTGATCCGTTTGAATTTTTTTAAAAGTATTTTCATCAGTTAGAAGAACTTCTAGAAAAAATTAGTCTAATATTTATATTGCTTCCACCAAAGCACTCCCTGATTACAAAAATTATGGTTATTTTTTGTACTTCTAAAGAGCAAAGTCGTGCCCAAAGGAGGTCTAAATGCTTATTTCTAAGCTTTTAATTTTTTATAAAGTTGACTTCATATTTAACCACACATTTATTGAATTCACACATTTTATCCATTTTTAACTATACATTTCATGAAATTCATCAATTTTTAAAAATATATCATACAATCATAAGTCCTACAAAACAAAATATTGTGTTAGATTTAATTATCTTGATCAGTGTTCTAAAAAACGTAAAACGTGACGAAGCGACGATGCCGAACATCAAGCTTAAGGACATCTAGGCGCGAAAAAGGGCGTGGCAATGCTCGAGCAAAGCGCGGGTAAAGCGCGAAGCTTGATGAAGCGGCGAGACCAAGCTTCAAGCCTAAGCGCGCCTAAGCGTAAGTGTAAGCGAATTTTTTAGAATACTGCTCTTGATACATCTTCCCTCTCGTGCAATAGAATGTACATAAATTAAATAATATCTTTTATTAAAGTACTATCATTACATAATGAACATTATTCATTGCAAAATGTTAATTCATCATTCTTGGTGTTCAATCTCAAGAAGTCACTTCGAATTGCGTGGGGACTCATTTCAAGATGAGAATCAAAAATCCTTGATTAAAAGGTGAGGCCGGACCATTGGATTTAACTAGTTAAAACGTTACAGTCATCTGAAACACGAGTAAATTGTAGAAATTTTCCCTAATGACTTTAGCACCCCTCATGATGACAACAAACTAGAGACGATGTAATATGTATCACATTTTTCATCAACACAATGCTCACCAGTTAGAAGAAGATAATGATTGCCTAGATTAAAGACAATGATGACCTAGGTATCCCGATCTTCTTTCGTAGAAGAAGCAGAATAACTCCCTCGCGAGCGAAACAGTGAGGTTGTCCAAAGCAGTGTTTGCATCAAAAGTGACCTCAAAAACTAGAAAATCAGCCATTTCTTCTGACCACACCGATCTTGACTATCCTTTTCAGCCTATTTTGACAGACGCTACTATAAAAATGGAACATTTCCCTGCATCTAGTAAACTCTCCTTACGCGAATGACTTGGGAAGTTGTTGCCTCGGGTGTAGTATCCAAGTAACTTGCCCAAGTTTTATTAAAGTATGGAAGAGTTTATGTACACCTTGATCCGAATATCTATAATCCGTTTTACAACCTTCATTAGTCTAATCCCCTAAGGGAATCCCTTAAGTCTTCGAAATCGTAGACCAATGGAGTAACTAGAATTCTAGGCAGCAAAATAGGCCTAGAACTTGGGGACAACGAATTAATCTAAGTGCACAATTCACTTGACAATGTAGATGACAATTTGATGATATGGAGGTGTTATTATTGTTTATTTAAAAGATATTGTGATGTGTGGAAAGAGAAGATTGCACCACGTAAGCAAATTGTGACTTTTATTGTGACCTAAATGTGATTGTAGCAAAACTGTGTGGACAACAAAAGGTTGAGGGTGATGTCAGAGAAACAACATAGCGGTCAAAGTTCTCCACTAGAGTTTTGGCATAGCCTTCTATCCATCACTTGACAATGTAGATGACAATTTGATGATGTGGATGTGTTATTATTGTTTATTTAAAAGATATTGTGATGTGTGGAAAGAGAAGATTGCACCACGTAAGCAAATTGTGACTTTTATTGTGACCTAAATGTGATTGTAGCAAAACTGTGTGGACAACAAAAGATTGAGGGTGATGTCAGAGAAACAACATAGCGGTCAAAGTTCTCCACTAGAGTTTTGGCATAGCCTTCTATCCTAATGGATAGTACACTAGTGCTAGCTTGAGGCAAGCGAACACTTTAACGATATAAACAACTTTTCGAGTGTAGACATAATGATCTAATGCTTTATGCTGAACATGTGCTGATAGTATAAGTTCGAATAAAAATAAAAAAATAAAAAAAATCTTTTTACTGCATAAAAGATTCTAAGTGGGTGGTGGAATGTGGTCTAAGGAGCACAAGGTACGTGGGATTGTCACTCCATAGAATGTGGGACATCAAAAGTTTGTTTTAATATTCGTATGATGAACCAGTTTCAATGAACGACATTATCTGAGACTACAAGACAAGAAAAAGGGGGCCATTCATTTGACATTATGATCGAACGGCCAATTTCATTTTTTGTTTTCATTCGAAATATCCAAAGAATTCCAAGGTTGGTAACTCTAGCAATGGCCTTCTAGATTAATTTCAATCATTCTCATGACAGCCTGTGGAAATTTAAAATCTTCACGAATTTTTGTAATTATTATTCGGGGAAAGAAGGTAAAAGAACAAAAAAAGTAGGACCAAACTTTGCTTTTACAAGTTTGATATACTTCTCAGCGTCAATTAGGTAAGATTTTTTGAGTTTAAAAATTAGAAGTCATTTTTAAATTCGTTTAATTAATTATAAATAAAAAAAATCCAATTAAAAGATTTTTTGAAGGATGCTATTGCTAGCCCACTTATAGAAGATTTTTTTTTTTTTTTTTTTTTTAAAGAAAAAATTAGTTTCCAACACTATTGAAGGAAACTCTTTTTTACAAAAAATACAGAAATCCTGCCAAATGGAGAATTTGAGTTCTAACATGCTCAACTTTTACTAGATTACTTTGAAGCATTTAATCTTTGAGACATAAATATTCTTACTCTCACTGTGTATTTTTCATATATTTGAATTCGAGGATTTTATATTCTTTTCTGTTATTATTACTAAACTCTGTCTATATATGTAGACAACATGCTAAATCATGTAAATTAGTTTTTTATTTTTTATTTTTTTTCTGTTGTAGTTTACTCAAAATCCAAATTATGGATCTTGTTCATAATAAGTGGCATAGAGTTGGTTCTTGTTTTGGCTATTTAATTTTTTTTTTTTTTTTTTTTTTTACAATGATCAAATATGAAAGGAAGCTTTGAGGGGGGATGTTGAAGAAATTCAAATTACTTTAGAGATAGGAATGTCAACGAATCGAGCCGAAGATCAAGGCTCGAGCTTTTAGGGGTCGAGCTTTTTTGTGACTCAAGTCGAGCCGAACCAAGACGAAGCTCGTCTCTAAAAATAAGGTTCGACTCGAGCTTTAAGCTCAAGTTTTTTTTGGCTCGAGCCGATCCGAACAAAAGCCAATCTCTAAAAAAAAGCTCGGCTCAAAATTTCGAGTCTCGAGCCAAACTAAGCTCGAACTTTTTTTCAAGCTGAGCCTTAACGACTGGAGCTGACGAGCCGTTTTTGTCATCCCTATTTAGAGAAGAGCCCTCATTGTTGACTATGTATGCATCCCTTATTATTATTATATAATATAATAGAAATAGATATGATCCATTCGTTTCACGTTGAAAGAAGAAGTCAATCCCTTTAATCATGTGTAAAGAACCTATTTTGTATTTGATTTTATTCATTTCGCGAGAGAGAATCATAAATTATCTATTAAGGAGACTTTCGAAATCTTGGTAGTCCCTCCCATAATATATTTCATAGGGTGGTTATTTTGAGTATTTTGTTTACTCATATTGTAATGATCCAAATTTTTATATTTAAATCGTTATATCATACGTATTATCTACTTTGAAATGATATCTTCCATCTTATCTTTCAATCCTAGACATACTCTAATTCGTGGATGGAGAAAAATTATCCCAATTTATTTCACATCCCATTATTCCAATAATGATATATAATTGCAACTTTAATCTCCTATGTGCAATTGGAGTCCTTTTACTTTATGGACTTTGAGGCAACAACTACATCACCATCTTCTTCTTCAACTCTACTCTCTCCCTAGCTCTTGCATCGCTGTCACTACAAGAAAAAGAGACGAAAAAGACGAAAATTAGATACGACACGAAAAATCATCTCTATTTGTCGACCAATAATTGGTCCAGACATTTAGAGACGACATTTTGTCCAATCCATAGAGACGACATTATGGAGCCGTCTCTATTGGTCGATTAATAGAGGCGACTTCAGATTATCATCTCTACGACTTGAGATTGTTGTCTCTACTGATAGAGACGACAATCTGAAGTCGCCTCTATTGGTCTGAAAAATAGAGATGACTTTTCTTGTCGTCTCTATTTATCGTGTCAATATAGACGACTAAGTTGTCTCTATTGTGTCTTTTTAAATTTTTTTTTTTAATTCTTATTTTTTTAATGTGATTTATAATATACTATAATAGTATATTTTTTTTCAATTTCTCTATTTTTTGGTTTGTTGATAAGTTTGATTATTTACACTTATAGAATTAATATTAAAGTTAATTTGTTTAGAAAATTATTATTAAGATATAATTTAATAGAATAAATATCCATTATGTTAACTAATATATATTATTTGGAACAAAATTTAACTCATGAATTCAATTGTCTTAGTGGTTGGGACATGACCATCCAACACTTAGGTCTCGAGTTCGAATTACAGCTATGCACAATTGTCATATGAATTAAAAAGAATTCGCGGGTCGAAGGTTCGGATCGAGATTTGGGTCGGGTTGAAAAGGGATTGAATCAGTTCAAAATAAATAAATAAAAATTAATTAAATATTTTCACAATTAGATATGACAATATCGTCTCTAAAAGTCGCAATTACCCTGGAAGAAACAGTGAAGACGGAGTCGTCTCTACTTATCTTCAGTTACGGGCCTAGAGCAACCACTCATTGAGACGATTTTTCGTCTCTAATAACCAACAGAGACAACATTCGGCCCTTCAGCGACGCCTTATATCGTCGCTGTAGGACCAGATTCTTGTAGTCCCTCCATTTCTCCTTTATTGCATTTTAGCGTCCCCCCTTCCTTCCACTGTGTTCTCTCCCTTCACCTCGAGAGACATCCGAGCTCCTGAGCATAAACTCTAGAAGAGCTCTGGAGAACCTAGGTTCTTCCATGGGAAAATAGAGTAAATACCACGATGTATAAAATGATTGTACATGGTAAAAGGGGTTAAAACACAAATGCTAAGAAAGATGAGGGACTAGTATTATGAGTTAGAGAAAAAAAAAACACGAAAGAAGTTAAATAAAGATATTTTAAAAGTATTAATGATCGAACTTGATCTTTGTAATAAAGTTGTCTCTTGATATTACACTTCTAAGGATTCCAAATCATCCATGCACATTCTCTTCCATTAGTGCATATATGAGAAATCCACAAACTTATAATTCCATTAGCTGTACCATAGGAATGAATTTTCAAATCAACTACAAGAAATGGATACAACGTTTCTTAAAAGGAATTATCAAAATGTTCGAGAAGAGGGATGGAGTGTGATTACGTCACTTCACGCGTGAAAACTAGTCAACAAGAAGTTAATCTAAAATTTAGGTATTTTCGCTTTTCTGCCAAATTGAAAACTTTGGCAACTATTCGGGTCAAGACTGAGTTGAATAAATGAACTGAATTATATGTTGTACAAGAATATAAAAGGACTGAGGTTCATATCACCAACGAACTGAATAAATGATTCAGTTCGCCTTCGATCTAAGGCACAATTCTGCAAGTCAGTTTGAAATGTACGAAAGTTAAGAGAATTTTCACTTTAATTGCCCCTTTAATGAACATTAAATCCCCTATTTATAGACAAAATGAGGGTGGACACAATTATTACATTTTGCAAGTATCAGTTCAGATTTGACATTTTTGATAGTCGCCTAACATTTGATATGATTATATCTAAATATATATAATGATTACATCTACGTAGACATGCGGCAAGTAGTGATGCTTTTATGAAAGAAACTTGATTAGCGTGACAGGTTTGTAGGCGACTTTGTTTCAGCTTGTACAATAATGTCCACATCGTATGGAAGGGTTGCTGAGTTAATATGCTGATTTGATGTGGAAAGTACTCTAGATCCATAGTATACTTGAGAGATGTCCAATTCAGTTAGGTGAGTGCAGTGAAACATTGTGTCGTTATTTCAGTTCACAAACACCGTTCTTCTCAAAAAGTCACCAATCCAGTTTGGTCAATTTTGAAACCTAACATTTTTTAGGTCGGCTGATTCTAAATAAACTCACCACGTAGACATCTGACCATTGACTTTATTCAACCTTGATTCGATAACCAACAAATGTCTCATCGAGATTGAGTCGAATTACTGAGGAAGGATCTGGAAAACAAATAGTAGCAAGATATTTATTATTGATACTTGTAAACGTGGATTTTAAGGACACGAGTGCCACAGCCATTGGTGTGCCTCTACCTAGGCACAGACGTAGCCTCCATCATTACTATCAACGCGTCTTTTCACTCTGACCTTTGATAACCCTCTCTCCTCTCCCCTTACATAAAGGCCCACTTTCATCTTGATTCCTACAAAAAAGCTTCAAAATCTCTCAAATTTCCGCATCCGAATAGGAGTCAAGTTCAGTATAATTCTGAAATCCAGTCTATATTTTTTAGGTGAAACTTTTATTATTGTCTTTCCTAGATTTTTTTGAGTACCCAATTCACTGATAAATAGATAGAATGAGTAGTAGTGCCGAGGGGAGTAGTGAGGGAGAAGTTGAGTTATACGATGGTAGGAAGAACCCGTAGTGATCTCCTCTCAATCTTAAAGTGAGGGCACTCTTCCAGAACCCCCTTGAAAGAGATGAAGAAGAGGGAGATGTTTCCATTCCGATTCCTTTCCCAAAACGAACATATCCATAGCTTCCAAAATTTCCTATCCTTCCACTTTTGCTTGTTTTTCACTTCCTTCCTTTTGGGTTTGTCCACCTCCTAGTACCAATTACCATCCAATGCCACCGTAGAGAAGTTGACTGATTAGAGAAACCTTTATAGTAATCCAAACTCCATAAAAATTTTCCTTCTCAAGGACTTTGAGCGCGCTGACGATCCTCCCCATGGATGCGTGGCGATTAATGCCCAGATTCTCGAAGTGGGTTTGAAGCTCTCACTTCTCCATATCGTAAATGACTACCTTCGAGGATTAAGGGTTGCACCTTCATATATTCCCTGTAACGCTTGGAGGGTTATTTCAAGTTTTATCATCCTCTTCAATAAAATGGGTTACGAGCCAACCAGTGTGGAAGAGTTTAACTACTTCTATCATTTATGGGCTAATGGTAAGAACTCGAGATGGTTCTATTTAATGATCAGACCGACTTACAAAATAAGGGTTATGGTGGATATCTCAGAGTCAATTAGATAGTAGAAGGATAAGTGGTTCTATGTAGGAGGCGACATGAACAGTCCAGTTCGTCATGATGAATTCAGTTATTCAATCCCAGTTCATTATAAGACCAAATTGAGAAAGTATTTGCCCTCTGAGCTGAAAAAGTCTAATATTAATCATTTCATATTTTTCAGGAAACAAGGAGTCTGAGGTGTGCTAATATTTTCTTCATAAGCTCAATTTTTTCCTTCACCAACCAGAAGAGTTTAGATCTATTAAGGCTCTTATCACCAAGGAGAACCTCTTTGTTGTCGACCTCAAATTCGTAAGTCAATATGAATTCTTTCTGATTCCTCTCAAATATAAACTACTTTAAGATGATCTTACCATTCTGAGAACTGATTACTTGTGATAATTCTTCCCTTTTGTGTTTCTATCTCGCAAAGGAAAAGGAAAGATGAAGCAATCAATGAGGAGACATAAGAAAGCTCTTTCCAGTTGTGCCATGCAAAGGCCTACGATTGGAAGAACGGACTTGTTGACAAAACCATCTCTGGTTCAGACCCGACCCTTAAATAAATCATACAAGAGGCCGAGGACTCGCCTCCCTCTCCAAACACTTCCAAATTAGAAAAATCACAAGATCTAACAATCATTGAGTTGAGTTGATTGAGCACCTCAAAGGACACAAACTTGAACCCTATTTGGAGTTTCTTTCTTCCGTCAGTCCTACTACATCTTCCTACATAACTCTACCTAAGCATACTAAAGAGGCAATGGACTATCCAACCCACGTATGGACTCCTCGTCAAGAGAATTTCACTGAAGAAATGGAGCTGGCTGATATGCCAATGACCAACTCCATAATGTTGGGTTGGGTTTGAACTTCTACTCCCGCTCCATGGCACAAACAAATGGCTTGATTGCTGACATGGGCAATCTGAAGGCGAGAGTTGAGAGAGGAAAACAAAAACTTAAGGTGAATGTGACGGTGAAGGTGAGACTGGAAGTTGATGATGAGTTGAATTCCTCCAAAGAGGAGCTGGAGAAAACTAAGAATAACGCCGCAACTCTCCTTGAAGAAGAGAGAAACAAATGGCTGGTCATTGTGGAGAAGCATAAGGTGAGGGAAGACGAGCTTGAAAAGGAGAAGGTGGTGGCTGATCTACTTTCGAATGCTACCTATAATGAGGTGGTCGAAAAATACAAAGACTCTGATTCATATGAACTTGATGTGAATGAAACCTACTATCTCACCTACCAAGAGATAGTAGAGGAGCTAGAGAACAAGCGACATGAAACTGACATTTACTTCCTAAAGAAAATGATGGAAGATCTTTTTTGAAAAAGATTGAAGAGTCCAGGTCGTCTAAGGATATGTTCTGAATGATCAACAACCTAAAATCCTTCCAGTGAGGCTACGAGTTGAGTTTAGCTCTTTCAACTTTGTTTTGTAACGATCATTTTAATAAATGCTGGACCGATGGACTTCTGATCCAAATATGAATGAAGTTTCTTCGAACTAATTCCTTTGTGTTACTTACCTTTTACTTGGACAAGTAAATGAACTTATCTGAAATAAAACGTTATAACAATATTCAAATAATAACAGCTTACCAACAATATGTTACAAATTAAACTGGATGGGTAGTAAAACTTATTCTCTGCAAGATGAACTAATATTAACTTGTTTGATGTGCATTTTCTCAAGTGACTAGATTGTTCCCTTGACTCACATCGCCTAATAGGCTTAAATTTTATAGTAATAAATTTAGATGGATCATAATATCAACTCTGAAAATAACTTAATTTAATGATCGGATTGGTAAGAGCTGAGTCAATATCAGTAAAAATGCAATATAAGTACTCACCTTGTTGATTATAATGTTAAAGCATAATGAGATGAGTCGTGTCGAGCCTTAGGGGCATTGTTCGGTCCTGTATCCTGGAGAAATTGTTGCATAACATTTGCCTC
Source organism: Ligustrum vulgare (assembly GCA_963555705.1). Classification (NCBI taxonomy): domain Eukaryota; kingdom Viridiplantae; phylum Streptophyta; class Magnoliopsida; order Lamiales; family Oleaceae; genus Ligustrum; species Ligustrum vulgare. Next base: position 35,605,613 of record OY743171.1, on the reverse strand, counting down.
ATGGGCGTGGTTATGTCGTATCCCACGGGGGATATCGTTTCTTAACATTAGCCTCAGGGGCGTGGTTCTGCCATGTCCCCTGGGTCAAATTATTGTATAACATTAGCTTTAGGGGTGTGGTTCTATAGTGTCCCCTGGGAAAGATCGTTGCTTAACATTATTATTGTATAACATTAGCTTTAGGGGTGTGGTTCTATAGTGTCCCCTGGGCAAGATCGTTGCTTAACATTAGCCTCAGGGGCATAATTCTGCCATGTCCCTTGGACGAGATTGTTGCATAACATTAGCCTCAGGGTGTGGTTTTGTCGTGTCCCATGAGGTTTCTAAAATTGTTGACCAAGATTGCCTCGGTGACGTGGTTTTGCTTTATCCCTCGAGGTTCTAGAATGGTTGAACAATATTGAATTCTTTTGAGAGAAGAAATAGTTTTCATTCATGCTAGAATAAGATACAAAATATCTTTACAGACTATCCAACTCCTTACATGTTGTTATCCTTCAAGAGTCTCGCATTTTGCTGATGACGAGATGAAAAATCATCCATTACTTCAGTCAGGAGGTTTCGTTGTCAATTTTTTATCCTTGATATTTATTTGTATCATCCTTTGGGAGAAATCGTAGTTGCATTCCCTTATCACCCTCAGATCTCCCCTTATTGTTGCCACTCCATTTGTCATGGAAAAATCATAAAATAGTGGTAGATGGATGTTGTGGCCTTCAATTCATGGAGAATTGTCCTCCCCTAGATGGATTTGTCACTCGATGGGACATCCACTGATACAAAGTTGATAATGACCCTTGAAATCTTGTCAACCCGACTTTAACATGACAGGCATCCATATCCATCTTGATAAATGTGTTTCAATACAAAATATTCACAGCGCTCCCATCATCTACAAGAGTCTGATGAATTTTAATCCCACTTACAGGCATCGTGATCCCCAGGGCATCTTTTCACAAAAAATAAATAACTTTGAATGATCAAAGATAAGTACATGAGTGCAAATCTGATAGATGTTCCTCACCTCCCTGATCAAGTCATGCCTCCTCCTTTTTGATATGACCTGGGTTTGGTTCCTATTTACTAGGGTACGTATCTCATCAAGTTGATTTTGCACTTTATTGTCCTTGATTTCCTGAAGCAGGTCCTGTTTAGGCGATATTTGTGGTCTTCCCATTCCACCTCTTTGTGGCACATACTCAAGAAGACTGCCTCTCTTTACCAGTTTGTCAGTTTCGTATCTCAGGTCCATACGATCATAAGTATTGTATCCTGTCGATGGGTGATACTTGCAGTATCTCGATTGATCAAACAATGTTGATTCTTGAAGCAAAATGTCTAGGTGGAGGAAGGAGATTCGTATCCTTGATATTCACAAATATGCTTTCAATTGACCAATCTAAAGAAGTGCAGTCGTGGGTAGGCGCATTGTATGGGTGAAATCTATCTGAAGGCCTAAAGTCCCTTCCCCTTACAAAATTATCCCTCTTCGATTTTTTCCTTTCTTCCTTGTCCCCTTTTTTACTTGTCTCGTTCTCTTGGTCTTTGCCTTTATCATGGGGATGAAGCCTCTTTTGTACTTATATATGTTTTTCAGCCACGTTAAGAAATTCTTGATAAGTTTGAGGTCCATCATTGTGTACTGACCACCAGAACATTGTTTGTGGAACTAAGCCAGATAAAAGAGCCATCAATAATGCATCTTCAGAAATCTTCTCCATTCCCATGATTTTTCTATTAAACTAACTCAAATAATTTTTCAAAGATTCAGATCTGGATTTTTGGATTGTCATCATTTTTTCTTTTGGAGTCGTGGGAATATTAGACCCCATAAATTGTTTCAAAAAATGTGAACTCAATTGAGTTCGGCTAGAAATGGAGTGACAATTCAGGTTGTGAAAGCCACATCTACGCGAGGTCTCCTAATGTCAATTTAAATGCCTTAAACATAATTGTGTCACTGGCTCCTTGGAGTTCCATCCAAGACATATATTGATCTACGTGTGACACGAGATCTTTCTCCCTATTAAATCCATCCAAATAGGGCTTTTTCATTTTACTTGGCAAGGGTTGAGCCAATATAATATCTGTAAATGGAGATGTCCTTTACGAAGTTAAATCTGATTAACCAATTCCTTCTTGCTTGGCCTCCAGTTCTGACATTCTCTTTTTTAGTTGCTCCACCTCACTCAAGTTTGTCTTTGGAGAAACGGGGGCAGAAGGCCATTTTGCTGAAGAAGTTGAATTGTTTGCAGTTGGGGATCCTTTCTTCCCTCCATACGACGTCAACGACATGGCATCTTTTGCTTCTATTCTTTCTGTTTGACCTGAGATTTTTTGCTTTTTTATGCTCTCATTTGTGGATGTTCAAGTCTCCTTAACACACTATCCTTCGGCACCCTAAGGTGGGGAACTAATTTATAATGGTGAGATCGGGGGTACTTTCACCCACTACACTTCGGGTTCTATCTGAATAATTCTCACGAAATTGGTTATGATGTAACAGGACTTGAGAATGCGAAGGTTGAGATTACACCTCTTCATCATCATTTCTCTATGTGCCTTGTTGGTTCCTATGCATTTCTTCTATGACTCTTTGCATCTATCCAAGTTGTTACAGCACTAACTCCATATTTGGATCCATCAGAGACCTTGGTGTCCTCCTTCTTCTAGCACCGCCCGTATTAGGAGGTGGAATCTCGTAACTACGAGTGCCTTTGCGATGATATGGATGGCCTTGTTGATGTTGCGAACTGAATAAATTATATGCTGAACAATGGTTCATTTCGCATTTGATCTGAGGTTCAGCTCTACAAGTTAGTTCAAAATGTATGAAAGTTGAGAGAATATTTACATTAATTTCCCTTTAATGAACATTAAAGACCTCTATTTATAGGAAAAATGGGGGGAGACACAATTATTACACTTCGCAAGTATCAGTTCGGATTTGACGTCTTTGATTGACGTTTCTGATAGAAACTTGATTGAAGTGAAAGGTTTGTAGGAGGCTTTGCTTCGCTTCGGCTCGTATACTAATGTCCTCATTGTACGAAAGGGTTGTTAAGTTAATATAATGATTTGATGTGAAACGTAATCCGGATCCACAATATACTTGAGAGATTTCCTATTCAATTTGGTGAGCAAAGTGAATCGTCTCATGTCATTATTCCAGCTCGTAAACACCTTTCTTTGCAAAGGCCACCAATCCAATTCAGTCAAATTTGAAACCTAACATCTTCCAAGTCGGTTCGTACAAAATAAACTTGCCACATCGACAGGTTTTGTAACCGACTGAGTGTGGGCATTTTTATGTGGGACTACTCGACTCAATTTATATCGTGGTTAAATTAGTTATTTCGATTTAATTCCAATTAAAAATTAACCAGCTTTCGTCTTAAATTGAGAATCTAACGTTTTGGTCAGGTTCTTGATTTTAACTACAAAATTGCATTTTTTTTAATAATTCAGTTTGGTTCTTTTTTAGTAAAATTTCATAAATTAACAATTCAAACAATAAATATGAATTTATATGAAATAATGTGAATTTCCGAAATTATCAACACTTTTATTTCTTGAATGACAATGTGACAGAATAGAGGCGAGAGGATCAGTATAAATCTGTTAGTTGTTGTACAAATTTTACAGTTAGTAAGTTTGTACAGTTAAGTCAGTTGGTTAGCTTCTTGTTAGTTAGATTTTTTGTTAATTGTTTGTTTCATTCATCAGCCTTTTTTTGTATACATAGCATATGATAACATATGAATAATACGACTTCTTTTTAATCAGTTCTTCATTTTCATAGTTCATATTATGGTATCAGAGACAGCCTTCTAGTTTTTCATTTTCTTCAATATATCTCAATGGCGACTGTAACATCTCAAAATCCGAATGAGGATCCTTCATCCTCTTACTATCTACATCATTCAGAAAACCACAGTTCAGTGTTAGTATCTCCAGAGCTCACTTCAACAAATTTTTCTTCATGGAAAAGATCATTTCTCATAGCCACTTCGATTCGAAACAAGGTAGGATTTGTTGATGGAACCATTGCCAAGCCTGCTTCCTCCAGCCCTCTGTATTTGCCTTGGACCCGTTGCAACAATCTGCTTGTTGCTTGGATCTTGTGATCTTTATCACCATCAATTGCTTCAACAGCCTTCTACATTCAAGATGCACATCAAATTTGGGAAAAATTAAATCAAAGATTTTCTCAACCTGATGATTCACGGATCTGTCATTTACACAGCTTAATTTGTTCCATTTCACAAGGATCCAAATTAGTGGATGAATACTTTACTGAACTCAGTGGTCTTTGGGAAGAATTGAGAAGTTTTCGTCCATTGCCTCATTGTTCTTATGGGAAATGTGATCTGGAGTGCTTCAAGAAGTTCACAGAAGAAGCTCAAAAGGATTTTGTGTTTAAGTTCCTCAATGGACTAAATGAATCCTACCAGGTAATCAGGTCACAGATTATTATCATGAAGCCTTTTCCATCTCTAGATCAAGTTTATAACATGATCTTAAGAGAAGAAAGTCAAAGAAGTTTATTGATTCAGTCACAACATTTTAATGGAGGAGCTGCTATGGCTGTCAAAAGAGGGCAAAATCAGGACAAGGACAAAGTATGTTATCATTGTGGAAAATTGGGGCATATCAAGGAACATTGTTTTAGACTCATTGGCTTCCCATCTGACTTCAAATTTACAAAGACAAAGCCTCATCAGAATTTCAATCAGAATTCAAGAAGTGCTCACCAAGTATCAGTTGTCCAAGATAATATACAAAGAGCTCAATTGGTAGATAATTCAATGTCGAATCTTAGTCTTTCCAAGGATCAGGTTCAAAAACTCATGGCTCTCGTCTCGGATCAAAACACGGTTGGCAATGCTTGAACTTCAAACCCTTCTACATCTTTCATAAATTGTGCAGGTGATGCTTCTTCTATCTTTTCTCACAAAAATACAAGTAAATTTCAAACACTTCTCACATCAAAATTCGATAAAGCATCTTGGATCATTGACATAGGTGCCACTGACCATATCATATGTTCTTTAGATTTCTTTGATTCCTATATCACAGTTTCAAACCTATCTGTCTATCTACCTAATGGAAACAGAATTCAAGTCACTCATGTTGGAATGGTTATCCTTAATCCATATCTCACCTTGCATAATGTCTTACTTGTCACTTCTTTCACTTTCAATTTGATATCTGTTAGCAAATTACTACTCAATTCTCAATTGTGCTTCATTTTTGTGCATCATAAATGTCTTATCCAGGCCCTTTCCTCATGGACGACGATTGGGTTGGCTAGAATGAAAGGAGGACTTTTCTACTTACAGCAGTCTTTTCAACCTCATACGAATTCTGTAGTCTCCCCAAATTCGCAAAATATATCTGTAACCTCACAGTGTAAATCTGTTTGTAAGGTGACCATTGATGTATGGCACCATAGATTAGGACATATTCCAATGCACAAGATTTCTTCTTTTATTCCAGATGTAATAGGACATGAAATTCCCATATGTACTACATGTCCTCGAGCTAAGCAAAAGAGGCTCTCTTTTCCAATTCATATCAATAAAACTACACAATTGTTTCAACTTATACATGTTGATGTTTGGGGCCCTTATTCTGAATCTGAACTTTCTGGAAATCATTATTTTATTACCATTGTTGATGACTTTTCAAAAGCCATTTGGACATACCTCATGAAGCAAAAATCTGAAGTATTGCAAATATTGTCTCAGTTTTATCATTTTGTTCATACACAGTTCAAACTTCAAATCCAAACCATAAGAACTGATAATGATATGGAATTTTCCCTCCCAACGTTTTATACCTCTCATGGAATAATTCATCAAACATCTTGTCCCTACACACCTCAACACAATGGTGTTGTTGAAAGAAAACACCAACACATCATTAACATTGCTAGATCTTTACTTTTTCATTCATCACTGCCTATAAAATTCTGGGGGGATGCAGTCCTTACTGCAGTATACTTGATCAATAGGACTCCTACTCCCATATTAAACGGTTTAACTCCCTATGAACTTCTATACAAACAAAAACCTCAATACTCACATCTCAAGTCATTTGGCTGCCTTGCTTTTGCAGTTAACCTTGCTCATCATAGAAGAAAATTTGATCCTAGATCAAAATCTTGTGTGTTCATTGGATATTCCTCCACAATTAAAGGTTATAAATTGTATGATCTTGATTCAAAGTCCACATTCTTTTCCAGAGATGTTGAATTACATGAAACATCCTTTCCCTTCTTAAAAGCTAAATTTAATTCTGAAGTCCCCCTTCCAAATTTTGTTTTTCCATCCATTCCTACATATTATAATGATCATGATAACATAGTACCTACTCTTTCTTCTCCCACTTCATTAGATCATTCTTCACCTAACAATATCAATCTTCCTTCCTATAACTCATCTGATCACATTTCAAACACAGATTCCAATTCTTGTAGTGACACACTTGCTGATATGCAACCTGCTGACATCAATTCTTATGATCCTCCAGTCAGAAAAAGTTCCAGAATATCAAAACCACCATCATACCTCAAAGATTATCACACCAAACTTCAAGAATAAATTCACTGTCCATCTTCATCTAGTTTCACCAATCACCCTATTCAAAACCATATTTCATATGACAGACTATCTCCATCTTTCAAACGACTAGCCCTATCAATTTCTTCACTTCCTGATCCTGTGACTTTTAAGCAAGCTAACCGTTTTGATAATTGGATTGAAGCCATGAATTCTGAACTTGTTGCCTTAGAAGCTAATGAGACTTGGATTATTACTAATTTACCCACTGGACACAAAGCTATTGGATGCAAATGGGTCTATAAAACCAAATATCATTCAGATGGATCTCTCGAAAGACATAAGGTACGACTTGTTGCAAAAGGTTTCAATCAAAGAGCAGGCTTTGATTATCAAGAAACCTTTAGTCCTGTTGTTAAGCATACAACAGTCAGAGTATTCCTTTCTTTTGCTGCAATTAAAGGATGGTATTTAGTTCAACTTGACATAAATAATGCATTCCTCAATGGCATTTTGGAGGAGGATGTGTTTATGGAAATTCCCCCAGGTTACCAGATTAAGGGGAAGAAAGGATGTGAATCTGGAAAGAAGAATAAACATGAATCTAGGAAGCTTGTTTGCAAGCTTCAAAAATCACTATATGACCTAAAACAGGCCTCAAGGCAATGGAATGTAAAGTTTACAGAATCTCTGATGCAACTTGGATTTAAGCAGTCCAAATCAGATTATTCACTTTTCACCAGATCATCCGGAGCTGACTTTGTAGCTTTATTGGTCTATGTTGATGACATAGCCATTGTAAGTAATAATGATTCAATAATTGAGCAGCTGAAGATAGAGTTAAATATGATCTTCAAACTTAAAGACTTGGGGAATTTAAAATATTTTCTTGGTCTTGAATTGGTGAGATCAAAGTCTGGAATTTCTATTTGTCAAAGGAAATATGCATTAGAAATGTTGGAAGAGTTTGGACAATTTGGAGCTAAGCCTAGAAACATACCAATTGAGGTAAATCACAAATTAGATCACTCAGATCAGGTCATTGAAGATGCAACCAGATATAGACAGCTTGTGGGAAAACTCATGTATCTCACTCTTACTAGACCAGATAATTGCTATGCAGTTCATATTTTTACTCAATTCATGGACAGGCCTGCTGAAACTCATATGAAAGCAGCATACAAAGTGCTGAGATACATCAAGAAGGCACCAGGACAAGGTATTCTGTTTTCTGCATCATTAGAATTTCAGATCAAGGCCTACTCAGAAAGTGACTGGGGTGGATGTAATGAAACCAGAAGGTCCTTAACGGGATTTTGCATATTTTTGGGAGAATCATTAATTAGTTGGAAGTCCAAAAAGCAGACTGTTGTCTCAAGAAGCTCAGCTGAAGCTGAGTATAGATCTATGGCATCAACTACTTGTGAAGTTATTTGGCTAATTTCTCTGTTACAAGATTTTGGTTTGGAGAGCATACCAGCAGCCAATCTTTTCTGTGATAACATTTCAGCCATACAAATTGCCAAAAACCCAGTTTTTCATGAGAGAACCAAGCACATCGAATTGGATTGCCATTTTATCAGAGAAAAGGTTCTAGTAGGAATAATCAAGTTGGAGTATTTGAAGACGGAAGATCAGATAGCTGATGTTTTTACAAAGGCTTTGAATCCAGGGCAATTCTACTATTTGATTAACAAGATGAACATCCATAATATTTTTATTTATCTTGAGGGGGAGTGTGAAAGAATAGAGGCGAGAGAATCAGTATAAATCTATTAGTTGTTGTACAGTTTTTACAGTTAGTAAGTTTGTACAGTTAAGTCAGTTGGTTAGCTTCTTGTTAGTTAGATTTTTTGTTAATTGTTTGTTTCATTCATTAGCATTTTTTTTTTTTTTTGTATATATAGCATATGATAACAGATGAATAATACGGCTTCTTTTTAATCAGTTCTTCATTTTCATAGTTCATATTAGACAAGAACAAAAGTGAAACAAATTACACGATAGTTTATACTTTATAGTGTTTTCGATGCAATAAAAGAACAAGACTAGACATCATTATAATAGAACATCGGTTTGGTTACGAAAGTCAATTCTAATAATTCTAAGTTTGATTTGATTTTCATGAGAACTAGATCAACCTATATTCATATAGGAGATTCAAAAAAATTAAAACCCTAACAAATTTGTTAGGATTCTTGTGGTTCTTGAGGTTCCACCAGGAGATCTTTCACCCCTTTTTATTCAATTAATTGGTCTTAATAACGTTTATTTTAAGAATGATTGATTGTCTATCCCCGACCTTCATTGTTAACTTGAGAACAAATAACTAATGTGTTTCACTTATTGATAACTGTCGAGCATTTTTTGGCCCTCTAATTAGTATATAACTATCATCTTTTAAAATCTAAAGTTTGTTTAGTAAAATAGATACATAATATTGAACAGTAGTAAAATAAAATTAAAAATAAATTGAGCCTTTGTTTGATTCTCTCTCTCTCTCTCTCTCTCTCTCTCTCTCTCTCTCTCTCTCTCTCTCTCTCTTTTAATTCTTTTTCCTCATATTCATTTTCAACCACATATTCATACAAAAAAATATTCTAAACATAAATTCAAAACTTTTCACTACTTCTCAACCGCACATTATTCAAAAAAATCATTATTAAAAAAACTACCTTCTCTTTAAAATAAACATCTGAAAATTTAAAGTTCTTTAATTCTGTTATTAAACGTAACTGACTATCACAGATTTGTCTAGAGTTATCGCAGATTCATCTGGATAATAAATTGTGAACATAATTGTAAAGCGATGCAGAATTGTAAAGTAAAAGGAACATAATATTTGAGCTTACGGTGGGAAAAATCCTTTCAGGAAAAACCCATATGCTCGCGCCCTGCAGACAAAAATTAATTACTAATAAGAAAATATATTACACAATTCAATGAGATTACAGGATAAATTTATGCATAAATTTATCAAACACCCATGAATTAAATGAATCACTCTCTGATTCTTCGATGGCGTGTAATGTGAGCTAGCGCCCCACTACTCTTCAGTAGTTTCTCTTGACACTGCACAGTCTTCAGCAAATCTGAACTCTCGTTCGATCTCGATCCAAAGCTCCCGTTTGATCTTTTAGCTGAAAGTCTTTTCTTCTTCCAGTGATTGAAAACTCCTCCCGAAGAACCTCTTAGATTTGTGATTTGAGGATTTGTATGAATGAATAAGCTTGATATCTTTTAGATGTTCATGCAATTGGATAAGTCACAAATATCAAGAAGCCGTTTATGTATTCTGCACAACACTAATTTTCGACTTCAATGACCCTGACAAACACTTGAATTACAAAGACCCTGACAAATTTGAAGTAATTGGAAGACACCTAATTTTAATTAAACCAAACTAAACAAAGAAACAATAGAACATTTACGTAACGACATACAAGTGTCTTTCAATAATCAGAAAAATTTGTTCCGAAGCCATCGAGGCCATCGAATAGCGGACTGAACGAGCTTGAATCAGATTGACTTTCATTCAGGTGTTGTTGAGTCCTTTTACGAATGATGCATTTTTGTTCACCCCTTATAAACTCACGTGTCATTGGATCTGATATGGAATCCAAGCTTGCCAATAAAATTTTGTTATCCTCCTTATACATCTGCAACTGATAAAAGTTTTTCCTGTCAGCCGCTCCCTTCCTTACCAACTTCGTGAGTTCTTTGTTTTCAGCCTTGATCACATCCAATTCTTTTCTGGTCTCATCTTCATTTTTTTTGGCCTTTTTAACACCAATTGGCCGTTCGGATGAGGTACCCCCAACAACAACGTCTTCCATGTTCCGAGAAAATGATGAAATTCCAAGAGATGTGGGAGATCCAGCAAGTGGGTAGTCTGGTTTAAAAGATCCAAATGGATTTTGGGAGGTTTGGAATTCATGGTGTGACACATTCGACATCGGGCTGAATTTTTCAATGTCCTTCAGCAGGGGCCACAAATGATCAAATTTGAAAACATCCTTGTTAGCGGTGTCTTGTGCATTCAACATTTTGGCTTTGTCCATCTGCAAGACATGTTGCAAGATTGTTTATCAGTAAAGTGGTACAGAAAAATAATGTTGTATATTAAATACGAATGCTACAATGTCTTATTCCGTTGTGCTACTCGGATGCAAATTTTCAACTTGTCGCAAACAACTATACAATTTTGAGACGGCCTTGGTAATTTCACCCATACGTGTTGAGATCAACCGTTCTGGACGAGGATTCATCTGGGGTGATTTAGTGTTGTTGTAGGCCTCAAAAACTCTTTGCCATAGCTTCGACCTTTTTTGTCGAATACCCATGATGGGATCTTGGGATATATCCAAGTAAATTAGAGTTAAATGTATGTCATCATCAGCTGTATAGTTAGCTGATGTTTTTCTAGAACTCATGTTTAATTATAGAAACAATTTTTTATTCTCCAAATTATGATCTACGAGTTCAAAATTGGGTGCCACCATTTATAGCCAAAAACACCTGACATGAAACACTATTATTGGCTGCAAAGTTTGAATAAAGCAAAAGAATCTCTGCAAAGTTAAAAGAAGACAAATTTTTCCCTGCAGCAAGTTTGAATAAAGCAAAAGTATCTCTACAAAGTTAAAATAATGCAAATTTTTCTCTGCATCAAGTTTAAATAAAGCAAAAGAATCTCTGCAAAATAGGTGATATAATGCTAATTTTTCTCTGTGGCAAATTTGAATAAATCAAAAGCATCTTTGCAAAGTTAAAATAATGCAAATTTTTCTCTGCAGCAAGTTTGAATAAAGTAAAAGCATCTCTACAAAGTTAAAATAATGCAAATTTTTTATCTGCAGATCTTGAAGAAAGCAAATAAATCTCTGCAATGTTAACATAAAGAAAATGATTCTCTGCAGTGTTTGAAGAACCATATTTTTTCGTAAATTAGGTATCAAAAAAACACACTATAAATAGGCCAATGTAATTTATCTAGACTACAACTTTGAATCAAACATTTAAGAAAGATGAACTTCAATGTAGACACGTCCTCATCTACCATGCCCGACTATGATAGTGACGAAGAGTACGTTGAACATATCAAAAAGATTGATGAACAAGAGGAGATTGTACTTTGCATTCGAAAAAACAACATCCGTCGCAAGGCCCGTCTGCTTGAGAACCGAATGGATGATGCAGCTCATAGAGGTACAATTGTCGGCCATGTTGTGAATGAACGCGATTGCGAAGCGACGGATCAACGCTTGTGGAACGATTACTTCTCTGCAAATCCACAGTTCGATGAAAAAAAATTCCGTCGACGCTATCACATGTCTCGAAATCTATTCATGCGTATACTTCAGACGGTGCAAAGTCATGACGAGTATTTCGTGCAAAAACGAGATGATCTAGGAAGGCTAGGTCTTTCCCCTATCCAAAAAATCACGGATGCAATGCGGATGTTGGCATATGGTATTGCAGCAGACGCCACTGACGAGTACGTGAAATTAGGTGAGTCAACAGCAACGGAGAGTTTGCAACGGTTCTTTCGAGCTGTTGTAGAGGTATTTTCACCACGATACCTGCATGCACCAAATGCCGAAGACATTGTGAGATTATTGTAAATTGGGCAGCAACATGGCTTTTCAGGTATATTAGACAGCCTTGATTGTATGCATTGGAATAGAAAGAATTGTCCCACTGCATGGGCTAGACAATATATAGGTCGTATCGAATTCCATACAATAATTCACGAGGCTGTGGCCAACTATGATCTTTGACTATGGCATGTTCACTTTGGATTGCCAGGGTCAAACAACGATATTAATGTGTTGGAGTCGTCTCATCTATTTTCCGACATAGTAGACAACATAGCTCAACGGGAAAATTATGTCATACAGGGAAAACAATACATAATAGGATACTATTTAGTTGATGGAATTTACCCTAAGTGGTCAATACTTGTACAAACAATCCATGATCCTCAAACTCCGAAGAAAAAATATTTTGCAATGAGGCAAGAAAATTGTAGAAAAGACGTTGAACGCGCATTTGAGGTGCTTCAATCAAGGTTTCAAATTGTTAGTGGACCAACTCGATCTTGGAAGAAAAATGTGTTGCGTGACATAATGACAGCATGCATTATCATGCATAACATGATAGTGGAGGAAGAACGAGACCTCAGTGCACTAATTGGCGCATATATGGAAGCTCTGAGTCCAACAGTTGAGGTAGCCGTAGACGAGAATGAACGCTTTTGAGAGTTTTTTGCTCGACATCGAAAGATTAGGGATAGGGAAGCACAGATTGCGCTAAGAAATGCATTGATTGAGCACTTGTGGGAGGAATATAGCAACTCCCAAGACTAAATTTTCTATGTTATTTCGTGTTGTGTCATTACTACATATTTCATATCCCGTATTTTAAATTTTCAAGTATGTTATTTGAATTTTTAGTTAATAACAAGTTGAATTTCAATTTTTTTACGACAAAATTAATTTTTAAGCGTTCAGTTTTAGTTTAGGTTTATTCTGTAAAATAAAAAAAAAATGGAATTCATTCTAACTAGGAATAAGGAGTCTTTGAATAATTTAAGAAGTATCCTCAAAGATAACTTCTTTTTTCCTGGTTAGGTCAACAAAGTCATGAAATATTTCGATTTATCTATTTTTTTCTATAAAATCAAATGGGTTTACCCGGACCAATACAAGATTTTCTTTTAGTCTTTCTGGGATCGGGTCTTCTATTAGGAAGTCTAGGGGTAGTATTACTTCCCAATCCAATTTATTCGGCCTTTTCGTTGGGATTGGTTCTTTTTTGTATATCCTTATTCTATATTCTATCGAACTCGTATTTTGTAGCTGCTGAGCAGCTCGTTATTTATGTGGGAGCTATAAATATTTTAATCATTTTTGCTGTGATGTTCATGAATGGTTCAGAAGATTCCAAAGATTTTCATCTTTGGACCGTTGGGGATGGAGTTACTTCAATAGTTTGTACAAGTCTTTTTATTTCACTAATTACTACTATTCCAGATACGTCATGGTACGGGATTATTTGGACTACAAAATCAAACCAGATTATAGAGCAAGATTTGATAAGTAATAGCCAACAAATTGGAATTCATTTATCAACTGATTTTTTTCTTCCATTTGAACTCATTTCAATAATTCTTTTAGTCGCTTTAATAGGTGCAATAGCTATAGCTCGTCAATAATCAATAATAAATCTTTAAAACTAGGAATTCCATTCAACTAAAATCAACGGAAATGAATGTTATAATCCTTTAATTTGAATTCATGTCTAAAATAGACATGCTTTAGCTTTAGGTAGATCTATTACCAATATATTCCCTTTTGTTAGAATCGAATTGCTTGAATTATTGTTCATATTGAAATGAATTCAAAACAATTAATTATTAAAATATAAATACACTTTTTGTATTTAACCGAAATAATTATATGTAATGAAATTGTATTTTTTAAAAATAGAAAATAATGAAAATGATGAATAGTGTATATTTGTTGTAAGATTTAGTGTTACTGGGTTGGAGTATAGAAGCTGGAATAGTGTAACTGTAATTCAAATTTAGTGTAAAATTTAGTGTATGTGGATAGGAGATGACCTAAATATGCATTTATGAGTCTGCAAATATTGAATCACTAACGTCCACATGAGAAGATAAAAGCTAATTCGGAGGTTATTAACACATGGAAAATTGGAGTAATTAGGTATTTTCAAAGATTGGAGTTATTAGATATTTTCAAAGAAAAACGATGGAATCTTTAATGTTGAAAGGCACGTGTAAAACAAGAAGATAAAGAAGAATGAGAGAGGGGACGTACTTTTATTTTTAAGAGGAAAAAGGAGTGGTAGAAGAAGAAAATATGCGATAAGAAGAGATGGTGTCTCTAATAAACAAAAACGAAGAGGAAGAACTAGAAGAAGAAAAAAAAGCAGAGTCAACTGTCAATTAAGGTATGGACAATTAGGTCATGGGGAGAAAAACTATACAAAGTTGATATTTTTGGTTGCTTTAGTTATGTTTGATTTTTTTTTTATTAAACAAAACTTTGTTTTAATTTGAGCATTTACTTATCATTTTTAAAAGATGCCATGCTCAAGTCTATACAATTTATGCCTTATATTAACCCATTTTTATTGGATTTGTAATTATTCGTGTAAGTAAATTATATAGATTATTATAATATTCCTATTTTTTTAAAGTTAAAAAGTTTCAATTTCATTCAATATCAACAGAAGATTCTTATAATATCCTTTTTTGTTGGCGGAAAGAATTAAATAAGTATTATTTCTAAGGTAAGAATAAGCTCCTGTTTGTTATGACTTTTAATCTAATTTTTAATTTAAGTCGAAGTCAACAATAAATTTCAATCACATATTTTCTGATATTTATAATTTTTTAACTACATGTTTTATTAATTTTTATTAAAATTTACTAAAAAGCCAATTTCTCATCTCTACCAAATAAAGGCTTAATTTTCTACCTGTCCGATTGGCATTGATAAAAAAGGTGTAACCCATACCTTGGGGTCTGACTTTACCCTGTCATAGGTCATTGGTTCAAGAGGTAAATAGCAGGTTGTGCCTCCCAGAGTCAGGGTGGATGACACTCAGTAACGCATCGCTGAGTAAGGTAACTCCCGCTTGTCACAGGGTACAGATCCATTATTTAGCCGTAAATTCAATCGTTAGGATCCGAACTCTACACTCGATCGTGCTGAGCATGGTATGGACCAACCCCTCTACCACTGAAAGATATGCCCCAGGGGCAATTTGATTGGCATTGATGAGTTGTAGTTATCGTAGCTGTAATATTTGACCATAGACTATCAAATCACGTTTGTCGTCCTCCATCAACATGATGGATTCATGAAAGCGATTCAAGTGTCATCTCAAGGGCATATCAATTAAAATGGCCCTCATTTTTATTAGTTCTTTTGTTTTTTTAAAGTAAAAAATAATGATTTAAAATTTTTGACTAGTCGAAATTATTTATTTTTCAAAAAAATAAAAAACCCAATTAGATATTATCACGTGGCAATTTATAAACAACATTTTAGGAAACATAGGGTTTAAAAGTATAAATATATGTCCATTATCAAATTATAAAATATAGTATAATAAATAATATTTAGCATCTGTTTGGTGGAGATAAAAAATTTAAAATCAGATTTTTAATAAATTTTAATAAAAGTTGATTAAATAGTTGAAAAATTGTGGATACTATGAATTGTATGGCTAAATTAATTTTTGACTTAAATTAAAATTTTAATTTTAATTTCTACCGAACATGGTTTTAATACTTTTAACTATTTTATATCGATTTCGAAAGGAATCTATTTTACCCTATTAGCCAATCAAATTAAACATTTGAAAAATTGTGGATACTGTAAATTGTGTGGCTGAATTAGTTTTTGACTTTGACTTAAATTAAAATCTGAATTTTAATTTTTACCGAACATGGTTTTAATACTTTTAACTACTTTATATCGATTTCGAAAGGAATCTGTTTTACCCTTTTAGCCAATCAAATTAAACATCGATAAAATGCTCATTCATAAATTTCCAACCTCGTGCGTATGGAAATTTCTACATAACATCCTCCAAGTGAGTGTTATCGTCTTCATGCCAAGTTATTATTATTATTTTTTTTTTTTAAATTTGATTTCTTTTTCTCTCCTTAATTTTCCATTCTCTCACTTCATTTCAAATTCTCTCCTCCCACCTATTTTCTCTCTTGCCATTTGCCAAATAAGTGAATCTTCACGATGTGAGCATTGATTCATTGAAGATGGTCTAAGAACATATAATGTTAGTGTGGATTGCATAAAAATAACTCTTACATAAGCAAAAAGAGATAATGTTAGAACGCAACTCTATGTAGTTGACGTAGCAAGGAAAAAATAAACAGTGGTAGAAATTTTGTTAGACGTACGTAGTCAGTCAGAAAATTTCAATCTCTTTTTCTTCATCTTTTCTATTTTTTCTATCCCCCATTATTATTTTTTTCTCTTTAATGTCAAATATAGTTTGAAATTTGAATTATAAATAGAACCTATTGAAGATTAAATTGAACTTTTGAAAAGAAGTATATTGAATTGGAATAATAATTACTGATACAATCACAGCACATACACTTACAGGAAACCCTAATCACAAGATTCTTTCTTCTATAATCAAGCTAATGATAAGGAAGTAAACCTAGAATAGAGGAATACAAAAGGGAAAAGATATATACAAATCTTGTATATCCTAACATAGAAGATATGCTTGATAATATTTTTCAATACTCCCCCTAACTTGCGAATCATACGAATGAAGATTTCCTTCCCCAAAGGTTTGGTAAGAACATCCACCAATTGATGTGCAGAACTTACAAACTTTGTAACAAAGGACCCATCTTCGATCCTATATCTGATGTAGTGGTAATCCATTTCAATGTGTCGAGTTCGTTCATGAAAAATCTGATTTTCCGCAATGTGTAGTGTTGCCTTTTTATCACAAAATAGTAAGGCAGGTTCTTGGTGTAACACCCCTAATTAATCCTTGAGAAGATATTGAAGCCATGTCAACTCATAGCAGGTGCCTGTCATTGCACGATATTCTGCACTAGCTGAAGAAAGTCAGACTGTTTTCTGCCACTTCGATCTCCATGAAATTAATGAAGAGTCAAGGAAAACACAGCATCTTATGGTAGATCTTCTAGTAATTGGGCAACCTACCCAATTTGAATCGCAGTAAACTCGAAATCTAAAAACACTTTTTGAAGAAAAGAATAAACCTTAGCCAGGTGCATTTTTCAAGTAACGTACCACACGAAGAGCTATCTCCATATGAATTTTTTGAGGTTGATGCATGAACCTATAACACATGTACAAAATATGTGATTTCTAGTCTTGAAACAGTTAAATATATTAATTTCCCAACTAGTCTTCTATAATGACCGGATCTTTGAGTAAGTCACTTTTGTCAGATAATTTCAATCCCAGCTCCATAGGGGTGTTCACCTTTGTTGCACTTATCAATCCTACATCTTTAATAATTTCTAACGCATATTTGCGCTGGGAAAAAAAATCCCATTTTTAGAAGTAGAAATTTCAATACCAAGGAAATATTTCAAGTCCCCGAGATCTTTAAGTTGAAAATGACTATGAAGGAATTTCTTGATTGCAGCAATACTCACAGAGTCATTTCTGGTAATTAAAATATCATCAACATAGATCAAGAGAGTAGTGAAGGACTTGCCTTCTTTCCTGGTGAACAAAGAATAATCAGCTTTGGATTGTACATATCCTACGGATTGAATAGCTTTTGAAAATTTTGTAAACCATTGACGAGATGCCTGTTTCAAACCATATAGTGACTTGTGAAGTCGGAAAACCATATTTTCCTCCCCTGTCTCTGAAGCCCTAGCGGTGGAGACATATATTTCTTCATGAAGATCCCCCATGGAGAAAAGCGTTATTTGCATCCAGTTGATGAAGTGGCCAATGGTGAGCTGCAGCTAAGGCAAATAAACATTGAACAAAAATTATTTTTGCAATGGAAGAAAATGTATCTTGATAATCAAGACCTTCTAATTGCGTGAACCCCTTGGCCACTAGTTGTGCCGCTCGATGGAGCCATTTGACCGATGTTTAATCTTGTAGACCCAATGGCGTCCAATTGGTATCTTACCAGCGGGAAGAGATGTTAAATTCCTTGTAACATTATCTTGGAGGGCCTATAATCCTGACCACATTGCTGCTTGCCGTTCAGGGTGGGTGGAAGGTTCCAAATAGGACCGTGGTTCATGTGCTTGACTGACCTGAGCAATGAATGACATGTTTGCAGGCTTGTAACAGTGATATGAGACATAATTGGAGAGAGGATATCGAGTACCTTTATTCAGACCGGGTAGAAAGGAAGATGATTGATTGAAGGAAGGAAGCATAATGTTGGAGCATACATAATCCTGAAACTTAGTTGGTGGAGCAATTGACCGACTAGAACGACGAAGTGGCTCTGCTGGAGGCTCTGGCAGTTTGGGTGATGCAACAGATGTTTCGATGGAGGTGGTTGATGAGTCTGTAAAGGAATTGAATCAACAAACATGTTGGATGGGTGTACTGGAGAGTTGGGGGAAGAGAATGGCTTTAACAGGTTGCTTGGATGAGTTTACTGGAGAGTTTGGATGTTCGGCGGAGCTGGAAGTGTGGGTGGTAGGAAGAGTAGGAATATGATCGAGATGAGGATCGGAGTGTGGAGTTAGACCATGTGTTGGTTGTGGAATGGGGCCCAAATTATGGGTTGATGTGGGAGTGGTCTCGACCGAAGCATAAGGGAACATGGTTTCATGAAATACTACATCTCAACTGGTGAATATTGTTTTGGTGGTCCGTAGCACAGCTATCAATGATCCATTTGCGAGAAGAGATTTTGGACAATCCTGGTTTACTCACTGCTGTATTAGATTGGGAACTGGTGCCTCCATCTTTGTCATTTAGGCTGCGTTTGATAGCGAGAGTGGAACTTGGGTGGAAAGAAAATGAATTCTAGAGAATTGAATTACATGGAATTGAATTCCTGGGAATTGGAAGTTTAATGTGTTTGATTGGTTTAATTTTTTAGGTGAAAAAAGTTGGGAATTTTCTAACTTTTTTTATTTGATTGACATTATTTTCAATGGTAAATAAAGCAAAATTTAACTATTTTAATCAAAAAAAAAATATTTTTATTCTTATTTTTCAGACATTTATACTTGATAATAATAATGTTAATTTTTGGTAAAAAAATAAATGAATTAACAACAAAAAAATGATCAAACGTGACTAAAATGGTTAAAATGTTTTGCCTAGAAAATAAAACCTACCCATTGGCTGGGAAAACAAATTCACGTAAAAGATGGAAAGTTGATGCGTGAAGCATAACCATGGAAAATATTTTCTTGGGAAATTAGGAGCAATCAAGCACACAAAAGCTAGAAATTGGTTGGAAAAAGTTCATTTTCTAGGGAAAAACATGGAATCAAACGCAACATTAGAAGTGATAAAAGTTTATGAAGTTGTGCCTCTGAAATACCTGATAACATAGGCTTACCTTCATCCTTAGTCTCCCCATCAGAGACTTGATTAGCTGCAAAGTTATGGCCACGATTACCATCATTCTTGAAATGATTTGAGTTTGATCTCCCTTTTGAATAACCTGGTGGATATCCGATTAGTTGGCAACACTTTTCAACCAAATGTCCCATGTCTCCACAATGAGTGCATCAAGGCCGTCCTCTTGAGGAGCCCATAGACTCTTATCCTGGAGTTTTTATAGGGACGGTTTGGCCTTCGTCCCTTAGTGTGTTGATTAAATCTATTTCCTCAAACATTCATAGCAATGCTTGCACTAGAATCTATGTCCTTGTGCGTAGCATTAGGAAGCCTTTGTTTCTCTTCTTGACAGACAGAGGAATAAGCTTGACGAACAAAAGGAAGAGGATTCATTAAGAGTATGTCCACGAGTAGCACTGTAGGATTCATTCAATCCCATAAGAAACTACATTATTTTTTTTCGATCTTGTTGTGCTCCACATGTACAAGACGAGCCATCAGTGTAAGAAGCCAATTCACCCCATAAACCTTTTAGCATGGTCTAATAGGCATAGACAAAGAGTTGCTCCTGTCAATGAATAGTGATTTATCGCTGAATTTCAAAAATGCGAGGCGTGTTGCTTTGAGAGAATCGTTCACGAAGATCTTCCCAAATTTCACGGGCGGTAGCGTAGTAAATCACACTGTCGAAAATCTCAGGGGAGAGTGTTGATAATCCATGAATGGATCATGTCGTTGCATCGTGACCAAGTTGCATAATCATTAGGTTCGGTTTCAACTGAAGGGGCCTTGATGGTTCCATTGACAAATCTCGATTTATTCTAGGCATTCAAGGCTACTATCATAGCTCTTCACCAAGCCAAGTAGTTATCTCCGTTCAGAAGTTTGGAGACCAAAACCATACCTGGATGGCCCGGATGGTGAGTGAAATAAGGGTTGGAAACATCAAATTTTGGGAGGCTGAAAGAAGAGACAATCTTTCCATCCACCATGGTGACCGTTTGAGAATTTTGTGACTATTTATGAGGACTGGCCGAGGGTGATTACTGCACAAAAGGGTCGAAGACTGCTATTGCAGATTGAGATTCAGATGGCTTTGGGCCAGAATTTTGCTGCTACACGAGAAAGTAAGGCCTGACGGCTTTTGATTTCAAATTTCTCGAACCTTCTCTGATACCATGAAAAGAAGTATATTGAATTGGAGTAATAATTACTGATACATTCACAGTACATACATATACTTACATGAAACACTAATCACAATATTCTTTTTCCTATAATCAAGCTAATAATAAGGAAGTAAACCCAGAATAGAGGAATACAAAAGGGAAAAGATATTACAAATCTTGTATATCCTAATTAACATAGAAGATATGCTAGATAATATTTTTCAATAACTTTGTCATCTATTATTATAAACCGATGCCACATACATTGGAAGGCTTTTTATTTGCATGCCATCTAGATGGCAATTTAAAGCATTGGAGATGCTTTAAGAGCCATGGAATTTTGTTGGAACAGGTTGGAAGGAAAAAACTTTTCTAGTTGCTAATTAAAGATAGTTGGTTTAAATGTTCTTATCTATAGTTGTTACAATGAACCTCATAGAATAGTAAAAAAAAATTGTACAGTAAGCCCTCGGTTCGTCCAGGTATCTTTTACAACATTTTCCCTTAAATTCAATTTCAACCATATATTTTTATGAATCCATCATTTTTCAACTACTCATTCTCTCCAAAACCCAAATTTTTAAAAATTTTCCCAAAACTTCTTAAGCCAAACAGGCTCTAAATCTCAAATTTTTTTTTTTTTTTTTTTTTTTAAAAATATGGTAAAAGTGTACTGTTTGGCTAAGCTTAGAAGTTCTAAAGTTCTAAATAAATATTTTTCTTATTAATAAAAGTTGATAAATGTCAAAGTAACTTATTTTGATTCAAAATAACTACCTTTTCTTACTAATTATAAGTAATAAAGAAGTCCAAATTTGTAAATATTAGCAAAAAAATCGTAGTGTACGATGCATGCATTACCTACTAATGCCTACTAAAAAAATCCTAACATCTTTCGAATATAATCAGTTGAGAGTGATGGCATAACAATAATAAAGAAATCATAGCCCCTAGGACATATTTCCCGATGGCAAAGGGAGGGCTGGAAATTCGCTTAGATCGATCAAGTGTAGGGTTCGAATCCTGAAAATAGATTTGATCATATGGCAAGCAGGAGTTACCATCATTCGTGTGAACCTCCAGTACCCTCCACCCTGATTTCTGAGAGACACATCCTACAATTTACTACTCGAATCAATAATTCAAGACAGGATCGATTTGGACCATTAAAGCGGTACGTGAGCTGGGTTCAGAACGTCATGAGACAGTTCGATCCGTGGTTTACAATTATCGCTTCCATATCTGTTTGTTTTTTGTTTCTTTGGAAATCATTTCTCCTTTTAATCATACGACGTTGATAAACTCTATTCCGCCGTGTGAGTTATAACTTTTTAGTAATAAATAAAGAAATCATATGTTGACTGAAATGTACCCAGAAATTTTCTCAAGTTTCATGCATCATAATATATTTTTTTCCTCGTGTTTTGGGTATCCTAGTCCTAGATGGCTATGCTAGATTATAGCCTTCTATAAGTGGATTGTCTCAAATATAAAAGTGAAAAATTTAGGCATCCGTTTGGCAACTCATGTTTTTAAACATGTTTTTTCTACATAATTTCCCAGATCACTTTTTAACCACACACATTTTCTCTCTCTAGTTTTCAACCACACATTTTACCTAGAAAACATAAAAAAAACATGTTTTTAAACAAAAACTTTTTAACAAACAGAGGCTAGATTATTTAAGTGTGTACATTCTCGGGTTTTAGGACTTGATCGAAAAAGAAGGCACAACCCATATGAAGCTTTTTCAATTGGCCATTCTTCTGCTTAAGTTCTGCTTCACATTGTAAAATATACAAGTAATTATAAATTGTACTTTCTTTGTTTTTCACTCAAAATCTATTTTATTTGATCATAGGAATTCGGAGAGAAGGGTTCTTTCGTGTGCTATAGTTATTATTGTCACTTCTTTTTATTCACCGTCCCATTTATCCCAGGGTTACTGAGTTTGATGTTCATACTATTATCTGATGATGCAGATTAGCCCTACTCCGGCCATGAGGGATATGGAAAACGAGTCAAAGGAGATTGAGTTAGTGGAAATGGAAATGGAGGAATTACAGGAAGAAGTTGAGGAGGATCCGAAAAGACTTCAGCCATGGACGAAGCAGATTACACCGCGTGCAGTGATTGCTAGTGTATTAATTGGATCGATGTTTAGTGTAATAGCAATGAAGCTGAATCTGACAACAGGAATTACTCCAAACCTCAATGTTTCTGCTGCACTTCTTGCATTCGTTTTTATTCGGACATGGAAGAAGTTGCTTCTAAAGACAGGAATTGTCTCAATTCCTTTCACAAAACAGGAGAATACTATGATACAAACTTGTGCTGTTGCATGTTACAGCATTGCAGTAGGAGGTTTGAGGCACTTTGCTTCACAAATTTTAAGGAGAATCTTTGCTTTATTTCATACTAGATTAATTCTTTAATGTTCTTTATAATTTTAGGAGGATTTGGATCTTATCTACTGGGACTGAACAAGAAAACATTTGAACAGTCTGGCGGCTTTAGTACTGTAGGAAATTCTCCAAGCAGTATCAAGGATCCTGGGCTTGGTTGGATGACTGGCTTCCTCTTCTTAGTTTGTTTTATCGGCCTTTTCGTTTTGATTCCTCTTCGAAAGGTACACTAATAAAATCAAATCTTCGTAGTAGATTTTTAACTTCTCACTCTATTTTTTCGTTCTGTCCAGTACTGTCCAATCCTCACTACCCTTGCACGATGATCTATTTTGGTTATGTATCTTAGCTTGTGTTCGGATGTGCCATTTCTAGCAGAAACTCGACGTTCTGAATACAGAAAGTCATAGAATATGGAGTATTATATTTTTCCAGCGAGCTGTGTTTTGATTTCTTTTACTTGGACCACATTAGACTCTGGATTCTATGCATTTTCAGTCAGATTTAAGCAATATTTTTTGTATCCACTGTTAAGGTATAACATTCCAAGTGATTATTTTAAGACTTAAAAAAAGAAGTTGTAATTGGTCCCCAGATTTTGATAATCGACTACAAGTTGACCTTTCCAAGTGGGATGGCAACCGCAGTTCTTATCAATGGATTTCATTCTAGAGGTGACAAAATGGCCAAGTAACTATCTTTTTACCTCTCAGTATTCACTTTTTTACTGCATTTTTTATCACATGTTTCTATGTGATAATCAGACGTAAAATGATTTTTTGCATCGCCATTCTGTAGAAAGCAAGTACGAGGTTTCTTGAGGTGTTTTTCGTTCAGTTTTTTATGGGGTTTTTTCCAGTGGTTTTACAAAGGAAAAGATGATTGTGGGTTTTCACAGTTTCCTACATTTGGACTTCAAGCTTGGAAGCAGACGTATGTCTATATTATAATCTGCACAACTTTTACCAAGTTTTACAATTTACAGAGTGAATTTTCTTGGTTCTTATAGCCTGTAGATGATGTTTTTTTCTGCAGGTTTTATTTTGATTTTAGCATGGCTTACATAGGGACTGGAATGATTTGTCCCCACATTGTTAATTTATCTTTGCTTCTTGGAGCTGTGCTTTCATATGGCATGATGTGGCCACTCATTAGAAATCTTAAAGGAGAATGGTTTCCTTCAGATCTGCCAGAAGCCAGCATGAAGAGTCTTAATGGTTACAAGGTTTCTTTCTTCCTGATATTTTGTAATTGACATGGAGCTGTTTTCCTGGATCCTAAACAAATTGTGGGTTTTTCCACTGTAATTGTTTTCTTGGCAGGTATTCATCTCCATTGCTCTCCTTCTAGGCGACGGGCTATATAATTTCATCAAAATCTTAAGTGTCACCCTCATCAATTTTCACAGAAGGTTGAAAAGTAGAAATCCCGACTCAGGTAACAAAGATCAACCTGAGTCTGTATCGACTCAGGACAAGGCTCTCAATGATCTCAAACAAAACGAAGTTTTCATTACCGAAAACATTCCAATGTGGGTAGGAGCTGTTGGTTACATAATCTTAGCACTGATATCAGTGATTGCAATTCCATTCATATTTCCAGAGCTTAAATGGTACTATGTTCTTGTAGCCTACATTTTTGCACCATCTTTAGCCTTCTGCAATGCATATGGAGCTGGTTTAACAGACATAAACATGTCCTACAATTATGGGAAAGTGGGCCTTTTTGTTATCTCAGCAGTAGCTGGAAAAGACCATGGTTTAGTGGCAGGAATGGCAGGTTGTGGCCTAGTCAAGTCCATTATTTCTGTTTCTTGCATTTTAATGCAAGATTTCAAAACAGGCCATTTGACACTTACATCACCTAGAGCAATGCTATTAAGCCAGACACTTGGGACATTCTTGGGGTGTGTAGTTTCACCCTTGAGTTTCTTTCTATTCTACAAGGCATTTGATATTGGAAACCCAGATGGAGAATTCAAGGCCCCATATGCTATAATCTACAGAAACTTGGCAATTCTAGGAGTGCAAGGATTTTCAGCTTTGCCAAAACATTGCTTGCAACTCTGTTATGGGTTTTTCGCGTTCGCGGTCGGGATTAATGTGGTTAAAGATTTTGCTCCAAAGAGGATTGGGGTATGGATGCCACTCCCTACTGCAATGGCAGTGCCTTTTCTAATTGGGGGATATTTTGCTATTGATATGTGTGTAGGGACTTTGATTGTGTTTTTGTGGCATAGGATTAACTCTAAGAAGGCAGAACTAATGGTTCCTGCTGTTGCTTCTGGGCTAATCTGTGGGGATGGTCTCTGGATACTCCCTTCAGCAATTCTTGGTTTGGCAAAAATATATCCCCCTATTTGTATGAAATTCTTGCCTTCCTAGAACAAAGGAGAGGTTAGTTAATTCCGTTGTATTTTTGTAATTCATAGCGTTAATAGTTTATTTATACATAGTCAAACTTCATTTTCAACAATACATTTCAATAGACTCATGAGTCTTATCTACCACTCATTTTTATCTGTCTCTATATTAAAACGTTTATAAATTCTTCCCAAAGGGAGATAACATTGGCATCGTTGCTCCCCACCCCTCAACTTCCTACCCCACAGTCATAAAGAAGCTAACAATTAAATTTAAAGGAAAAAAAGGACTTAATTTCTTCGAAAAAGTAAAAAAGTACCTTAATTATCTTGAAAATAGAAAGATAATTGATCTTTTTGCCCTATATAGTCGGAAAGGAATGCTTTTGTAATTTGTAACAACTAGCTTTCTTTCATACTCTTCATATTTAGCGTAATTGGTAAATTAGAATTCTTTTATACCCACAACTGGTCAATTATGCACAATTTCATTCTTTTATCTTTACTAATGGGAAAAGATGGGTTTGTTTAGGGGCACCCTTAAGACCATCTCCAACCATGAACACGATTTTGGTGCATCATTTGCATCAAAATGGTGCAAAACTCACATCATTTTTTTAACTCATCTCCAACCACATGTACCAAACATTATACAAAATCTAAATTTCATTATTTGTTTTCAATTAATTTAAATTGTAATTCATTAAATAAAATCGTACGCTTGTACACTAAATAGTACACTTATTTAACATTAAAAAAGAGATCATACGTAGCGTCATATTTCACACGTCGATGACAAAAAAATGGGAAACAAGAACTACATTGAAAACAAAATACGTAACAAAAAATGTAAATCTAAATTTTGGACTTGGTATATTCCTCCCACATATGTTCGATTAGCGCTTCCTGAAGTGCGTGGTAATCCTCCTTTTTCTTGATCTGACGGTGTTGTGCCAGGAAAGCATCGAAGCCGGTTTGCTCGTCAACCATCTCGACGTCAGGACTTGGGCCTCAACAAAATCTCTTATTGGCGCCTCGAGATCTCGTTCACCTTTGATAATCATGTTATGCATGACGATACATGCACTCATTGTGTCGTGCAAGACCTGTTTATTCCAAAACCTTACCGGTCCTGCCACAATTGCAAATCTAGATTGCAGAACTCCAAATGCTCGTCCTATGTCTTTTCTACAACTTTCCTGTCTCATGGCGAAGTATTTTTTCTTGGGGCCCTGTGGATCACGAATTGTTTGCGCAAGAGTAGCCCATGGTGGATATATACCATCAGTGAGATAGTAACCCGTCGAATATTCACATCCTTGAATGACGTATCTAACAGGTGCGGGCAATACCTTTGGTGAGGTTGGAAAAGAGGTGAGATGCTTCCAACACATTAATATCATTATTCGATCCGGGCATACCAAAGTGTGCATGTCATATCCAAAGATCGTAGTCTGCAACGGCTTCCAAAATAATGGTAGGATGTCCACTTTGACCGTCATACTGGCCAGCCCAAGCTGTTGGGAAATTCTTCCATATATAGTGCATGCAATCCACCAAATACCTCAACCACAGTACGACATAATCTCTTCACGCTTTCGACAACATTTGACTAACCAATTTTGATGTATTCATCAGTTGCGTCAGCCAGTATACCGTACGCCAGTACTCGAAAAGCGGATGTTATCTTCTGAAAAGAGGACAACACTAGCCGGCCTGTACCATCCTTCTTTTGAAGATGTAGTTGTCGTGAGCCTCCACAGCTTGCAGTATTCAAAGAAATAACGTTCTTGACATTCGAAAGCGTCGTCAAAACAAGCATTCGGTAAAACAGGGGTTATCCTCGAAATAGTCTTCGAATAGCTTATCGTTAGCAACTTCTCAGTCACGATAGATTATAATATGGCCCGGAATCGAGACTCCATGTATTGGCTAGTTTTCTTGTTGTTGCTGGATTAGGATAGCGATTAGGATGTTGTTGTTGTTATACATCTAGCTCGCAGGCGCAATTCTAGCATCAATCGATTGTATCTCATTCAGGATTTCATGCTCACCATCACCACTTTCATGGGAGTAGTTTGAAGGGATTCTGAAGTTGAAGTTCATTTTTGAAGCGATTGATGTTGTGTATCAGATATATGATGTACATCTCTATTTTATAGTTGGCTACTTTAAGTAGCAATGCTATCACCTCGTAATGTGTGAGTTAATTTGAGCCAGGCATAGGATTACGTTGCGTATTGCCCGTTAGATTGATTCTTGTAGATCTATGCAAATCTTATAATACCATAGCAATGCTATCACCTCGTTATGTGTGAGTTAATCTGAGCCTACGTCGCGTATTGCTCGTTAGATTGGATTCTTGTATATCTATGCAAATCTCATCCTACCATAGCAATCATATCACCTCGTAAAGTGTGACTCAATCTAAAAATCTTATCTAATGTTGGCTTAAAACCTCGTATATCTATACAAAGCTTATCTATAATAAATTCCGGATACCTCAAGCAATTGTTTGCATCCCAACTTTTTCTACACAACCTTTCGATACAAACACTTGTGAAAAAAATGGCATCAAGCAAGAGAACTTGTGGTTACATAAATGATAAAGATAGGATGCTTGTTAGTGTGTACCTTGATGTTTCTCAGTGTTCAATCAAAGGAAACAACTAATCGAATGAAAGACTTTGGGTAAGAGTTGCACATGAGTACAACAAAGCATGGGGTATCTTCCAGGAGAGGCCACATAGATCATTGGAGAAGCTAGAAAATTATGGAAAATGCTTGTTCACATCTACGCGGATGTCTTCTCCAAGTTGAAAACCTACATCTTAGTGGTGCCTCAGAAAAAGAATTGGTAAGTGTTTTATTTTCAATCAAAGATATTCTTAGAATGTACTTAGAATAGTTGACTACCCACTCTTTCTTTTACTGTTACAGATGGACAAAGCCAAAAAAATGTTCTCACAAAAGGAGCAATACAATGATGGATTTAAGTCTGATCACGTTTGGCCGCTGCTTAAGGAAACTGAAAAGTTCGGCAGCGAAGTGGCTGCTTCGCTGCCAAGTTATGAAGAGTTATTTAAAGGATCTGATACTCTTGAGACTCCCAATGTATCATCTCCTGGACTGTCCTTGTTTTCCCTAGACATCACTGAGGAAAGTCCTACTGAAGGTTGAAGCCATAGACCGATGAGTATGAAAAAGGCAAAAGGAAAACACAAGATTGAAGGAGAATAATCGATGTTGCTTGATGACCTAGGGCAGGAGAACCGTAAGCTCGTCGAGGTTATAAAAAAGGACAACGGGAACAGAGAGATGTTGTATGACTTGCTCAGGCAACTGTAACGCCCCAAATTTTTAGTAAATAAACCCCGGAGTGTTACTAAAATAACTTGACATAAATGCAGAAGCTTAAACAAACTAATATGATTCTTTACTTTAAAATAAATTATATTATATATAAAAAAAACGTACCAAACATGAAATTGAAAAGTTTTTCCAACAATTCATAATAATTTAATTTAATAAACATGTCTTTCACATTAAATAAAATTGGAATAAAACTTTATAACTTTAATTCTTTTCAAAATTATTAAAATACATCAAGGATATAATTGTATCAATAACTATTGATATTCTAAAAAAAATTCGGGGTGTTACAAAATACCCTTTTTGAAATGAATTTCGTCCTCGAAATTCGCACATAAAAAAAACTTCATCATTTGTAAAATCACAATTATGCTTGACGTGAACATTCAACTATTCTTAACATAAAGCAAGATAATTCTTAATCATGTTGAAAAAAATTATTTTCCTATCATACCTTGGGTCAATTGGAGAATGGTCGAATAATTAACATCGCTTGCCAATGATTTTTTCTCATTATTACTTGTTTAAAAAAAAAAACAAATCTTTAAATTTTCTTTAAACTCATAAATCTTATGAAACAATTATTGTTAATTTAACTTTAAAAATTGAAGTTAAATAAATATGTATGGCACGGAGAAACCAGAACGTGAAAATTTACCATGAAGTTTCCAGTTTTTGAAAATGTATATACAATTGTTCATAAAAACTCAAAAGCAAAGCGAAGAAAAAAAAAATAGAATCTATCATCATTTTTCCTTTTTCTTTTTCTTTCCTTTCTTTCTTTCTTTTTTTTTTTTGGAAATTTCTATAAAAATATAAATTTTGAAGTCTACAAAATCGTTTGGGCTTTGATACCATCTGTAACGCCTCGGATTTTTCATAAATAAATCCCGGAGTGTTACTAAAATAACTTGACATAAATGCAGAAGCTTAAACAAAATAATTTGATTCTTCACTTTAAAAATAAATTATATATATAAAAAAAATACGTACCAAACATGAAATTGAAAAGTTTTCCCAACAATTCATAATAATTTATTTAATAAACATGTCTTTCACATTAAATAAAATTGGAATAAAACTTTACAACTTTAATTCTTTTCAAAATTATTAAAAGACATCAAGGATATAATTGTATCACTAACTATTTATATTCTAAAAAGTTTTCGTGGTGTTATAGAAACAATAACAACTTCAGAAATGCCATTTCAAATGAAGTCTATGTCGAGAATATGCTCATGATGCAGGATCCTAATTCAAATACAGAGCTAGCGAGATGCGAGTTCTTTATCCGAGAATAGAGGAAAATTATAAAGAAGAGGGAAGAAATCCCAGAGTCGGAACCTGGTCAACCAACCCCCAGCTCGTTCGATGAGTATATGTGTGGACTAGATGGGTTGTTACATGATCTTCCCAACTACTAGGCCATGATGATGTTACTAGGGAATGTCGTCTTGTCACGTAACTTTGTGTGTGAAGTCGTCGTGTTGCAATGAATAAGTGCACCTTTCTTAAGCACGTTTTATTGTCTTATTTGTCGTTAGTTTTCGATCAGTGTAACATTTGTGTCATGCACCTTGTGTTCTACTTGTTTCCGTTTGAATTAGTGTGTTACCTACTTTTATTTCTTTTATTCGATTCTTCATTGGTACCAATTTTGTTATTTTTTTTATGCATAACTGACGCAATATGAGATATGTCAAAGGGGGATAGATATAAATTTATAAACCAAAAAATAGCTTCATAATCATTTCACTTATTTTTTAGCACTGCCAAAAAAAATGAAACTGCTAACAAACAAGAATAAAAAAGTAATTAAAAACATAATTATTTTGTTCAATGGCAATCTTGTAAATAATGTAATGACAATTTTGTAATATATAGATGGCATTTTCGTAATTAACATAGCCACACCATTTGAATAGTAATGTGTGTTACTGTTCAACTTACCATTTTAATCCATGAAAAAGGGTCTGTGTTAGAGTTAGTTTTTGGACAAAAATGGTGAATTTGGTTTTTTTTTTTTAAGTGATAATTGGGTTCAGTACATATTCTACAATTGATATTTGAATTCTAAACTATATAATAATATTTTTGGAATTATAGAAGTTTCATAAAATCTTTTTTGGATATTTAGAAATTTTATTTAAAATGAAAACAACCAAATTAAAAGATAATTAATTAATAACGGATTTGAGATATTCTCGCCCTCCCAGATCATACGCTCCCTGATTTCGTTCATCAACATTAATGAAGTTTATAAAAGAATCAAACACTATCACAGTGTTCCATCGCTACCTCACCGACCGAAATTTATCATATTGTAGTTTCAGTCTTATAGGCTGAATTTTGAAACCCACACGCCAATAACCCAGATTATATATCAATTGAATTTATAGAAGCCTTCAAGAATAAGATGTTTCCAATGTCACTCAACAATATTGAAACCAACTCATTCTAAAATCAACTGAATGTTGCCGATTTTGAGATTTGTACAAGTTTCTGAGATTCGAATTCAAGATTCAAAAGCACAACTCATCTGAAGCCTGATTTCTACTGTTACTCATCAATGCCTAATACATTAAAGGTATGTTTAGCCAAAACAAATTCCCAACCTAATATATATAGAGTGCAATATTGAATCTGATGCCTGTATATAGAATTGGGTTCAGTTTGAAATTTAACATATCAAATAACATATGAATTTCGAGGTTTGTTGCCCCTGTTTCTAAAGT
This sequence comes from Ligustrum vulgare, assembly GCA_963555705.1. Taxonomy (NCBI): domain Eukaryota; kingdom Viridiplantae; phylum Streptophyta; class Magnoliopsida; order Lamiales; family Oleaceae; genus Ligustrum; species Ligustrum vulgare. The sequence goes on along the minus strand of OY743171.1, from coordinate 35,573,904 downwards.
TCCATGTTTGTGCGCTCACATTGGTCTGATTTCACATACCATTTCTGCCTCTATTTTTGATGTCTCAAATTCATTCCAACAACTATCTGAACTATAACCCAAAGCTCAAAATTAATTGTCCACGAATTATATTATAAACCTCATTACACAATTTGGAATACTAATATTATTTTTTAATTATACCCATGTATTTTGGCAATGTTTGTGGTTTATAGCTTCTCACTGGCTCTTTCATTCACTACTTACTTGTGTAGTTTGATACAATTAACATCAAAAATTCAAGTTCGGCATGAAAATGTCAAAAACATCTTGAAACTATAAATTAATAAATAATTTATAACCTCAGCATTATTGGTAAGTTTCGGCTTGGAATGAAGGGTAGTTTCGGGGGGAAATTAATACGGAAAGCACCAAGCTTCAACTCATTCATCAGGACCCGTAAGGGAGCCCGTACACCACGCAAGAATAAGATCATAAAAGAAGTTCCACTACAAGACACGGTATGCATATATTTTTATGTTCTCATCATTGAAAATGATTTCTTCACAAGATAAGGTATAGACTTTTTTTTTCTTCATGAAAGTTACAAAAAATATAAAAATATAGGATTGACCTGATCATTGCTCAAAGTATAAAAAGAGTCTTGCTGCAAGAGAGTATCTTGAAAATTGGTTTAAATTTAGTCCGTAATTGTATTCATCATCTAACAATGTGATAACTAGAATCAATTTTATTCAATTATTGCTATTGTACCTGAACATAAAGGTATGAGTGAGGTATCTACATTGATACCTTCCAGTGTCATTGAAAAAAACTTTTTTTTGATACCCCCATTTGCAATTTTTTGGTTGATTGTTTTGTGATGAATACAATTATCCCTACATAAGGCTTGGTCCTAAAACTAAACAGAGTACAATACCTCTTGAAATTTTCTTAACTAACGAGGCCTGAAATAATGTGCATAGGAATATAAATGCTAATATTATAATATTTCTTATTCACAGTAACTAAAATGACATTTGATCAATATATGCAGCAATGGGACTTCATGGTTAAGCCTGATAATTGGTTCCTTGGGAAGGTGAATGTGAAGCCTTCGTACCTAGTCTCTGATACATTGAGGCCTCGGCTTACAGAGGTGCAGAAAAGGATCTTTAGATCAACATGTTTTGGTTGTTTCCTCGACTTGTGTGAGCTTACTGTGAATCCCCAGTTGATTCATCAAGTTCTACTGAGGGAGGTAAATCAGCAAAATGATCGGGAGATGTGGTTTAAAATTGGTAACACCACCTTGAAATTTGGTGTGGATGAATTCTACTCGATGACTGGTCTTCGATGCACTGGCGATGTCAACCGTGGGAAGTATGATAAGAATTTATGTAGAATAAAAAATGAATACTTTAGTCATATTGAGATTAACATTATTATTTAGAATGATTCTTGCATTTACCAATGGATGATGCATGTAATAAATGATCCTTTTCCTTTATTTCATATTGAGATTAACATTATTATTTAGAATGATTGCAACCAGTAACCATTCTGTTGGGTATCAGAGCTTATTGTGTTCATTGTTCTTTTTAAGGTTGGAAAATGGAGCTGTGATTTATAAGTTGTTTCATATCAACCAACTAATACCAAAAGTAATTTAAGGAGGATCTGCAGTGCATCTTCATACTCATCAGAATAATGTAATGAATGGTATCGGTTCCATTAAACTGAGTGTAACTGAATGGTATCAGTTCAGGGAAACTGAATGTAAGGTTGCAATGCTTATCAACTGAAAATACTAAATAAAAAAATCCACCAAAACATATTCTGTTGCAGAGGGTAAATTCTTGTTAATATTAACAACCCACTAGGTAAGTGAATAACAAAATGACGTCATCTACTATTTAACCACTCAGCACGAGCAAATTCACTATTTAATATTGAAGCACGTAACAACCCTATTCATTTCAAGCATATTCGTGAACTAGCTATTTAATGACTATTGTCATTAAATAGTTTTAATCGATTGACATTTTTATCCATTATTATTAATGTTTGTTAGGTATACTTGCGTTGCTAATAAACCAATTGCACGTATGCACTGACTCTAAAATGAATTTATGTAGCTCCTTTGTGTCCTCTATGATGATCAAATAGAAACTATCTTGTTTGCAATCCTGAAAAATGATGCTCTTTGCACTTCTTAAAGATGTCCCAGTTAGTCTCCACTCAAGGATGGTGTCCATTTCTATTGATGGAACTTCTACATCCACTATCATTTTAGATAGGTTGGAACTCTATCCTTTGTAAATATTTATCAAATATGTTTCTAGTTAACTTTAATACTGTCCCTCTTTGCTTAACGTTTGAATCTTGATGTGAAAATTTTGCAATATATTGTTCCCAAATGCAGCATAAAGGTCGAATCCTTGAGTAAATCATTTCTATATAAAGAAAGTTGTGCGGATGCTTTGCTATCATTGAAGTCAATTGCTCTTGCTAAACATACTGTGTGCTCTTGCTCTTCACCAATTCAACTGAGGAATCATCAGTATTGTTGCATCAAGCAGACTTGTAATAGTGGCTTCTTCATGGCAAGCTTGGAGTTTCTGATTATAATAATTCTTTGAAGGCATCCTTATTAACCGTGCCATTTTTAACTCTTCTTTCTGTTGTCGCACACAGAAACTAGCCAATTATTAATGTGTCTGAGGACGCTCAACTGACCAATTATTATGTTACAGGTTAGATATTACCCATTTCCTCAATGGTTGGAATTGTATCTAGCAAACCAACATTAAAATGTTCATCTACATCGGGAGTCGATTGAACCAATGACTGGGAATGGACAGCATCACTTTCGGATTGAATTCTTCTAGCAAGCAAATCATCATTCTGAATTGGGTCCAACATAGACACATCCATACATAATGGATACGTTCGTTTATCAATTTCATCATTCTTTAACTCCAAATAAAAGTTTAACGAAAAATCATCGGATATACTAATACGGGGGCCATTAATAACTTCTTGATAATGCATAGTGTATTGGTATTTATCTGGTTCCTTGTCTACCCTGGGGGCTATCAGTCTGACAAGATTTTCGTAAGTATGGTCAAGCGGCACTTCTAAACCGCACACAGAATAATCAGAATAGTAGCACGAATCAACCCATTCTCCATCAAAGTAAATGAATACTGTAACAGAAGCCATAACCTGATCAAATATAAATCTGGAATTGTCATGTCTCATAAAGTACGTCATACTGAAACTAACATGGTGCTATAAAAAAAATTCTCTTCAAACTGTAGAATTTAAACATGATTTCATACAAATTTTAATCAAAATTCTATGGTGATACCGTGGACTAGTATTCATACATATACATTTAATCATATCAAGTATAATCATTGTAGACAAATTCAATTACAATTTCAATTGATGGTATGTGACAGACGATGCCATGCAATCATAAGTTCATTACATGAAGTCTCCTGATACCAAAATGTAATAATTATGAATGGAAAGAGATTTCAAGAAAGGAAATAAAAAGATTAATAGGTAGCTTTACCTGCAAAATCAATCCCAGTCGGGTTTATCTCCACTGTTAGTAGATGTCGAAAATTCTTATAATTAGAATTTAGACGAAGAAGTATATTACTATATCAGTGATGGTATACGTCGCGTGGGTACCTTTTAATCCATTGGAAGATGTTGTTTGAAACAGATTAGGAAACCAACTTGAATTCTGAAATGATACCTTCGAGGTTACAATAGCACTATTATTATTATTTTAATTTTAATAATCAGCTAGTAAATTTTCGGTTACAGAATGTGATCCTAACTGTCATCCCTAAATAAGTTGTAACATTCCAATAATCTCTCCAATTTCCACCTTGAGGCAGTTTTTCAAATTATTAACATTATCATTCTATTTTCCATTTTTATATAAATGGAGTTGCATATAGACAAATATAGTTACAAACCTAGGTATCACTCCAAATTCCCCTTTTTTTAAACACCGTTGGAGTTTTGGAGATGTCCACACGCAAAATAAAATAAAACTAAACCAAACCAAACAAAATTGAACATTACAACATACTTTTCTTTGCTGTTTTTGGATTGTTTTCTATTTTTATTTTCGAAAACACTAAAAACGCGTTCTCTTTACCATTTTCGAAAATACATTTTGAAAAACGAAAAAAAAAAATTTATACAAAATTTAAAATGCCTAAACCTCGTTTTGAGCGTTTTATGTATATTTCAATAAAAAAAATGTTCAAAACGCGAAAAAAACGTTTTGAGATTTTTTTTTTTTTTAAAGAATTATCCTAACTTAAAACTAAACATAAAATAAATTATTGTTATTATTATTATTATTATTATTATTATTATTATTATTTGGAGAATTATCCTAGTTTGAAATTAAACCTAAATAAAGTTTTTATTTATTTATTTATTTATTTATTGGAGAATTATCTTAACTTGGAACTAAGCTTAAATAAAGTTTTATTGAATTCAATATCAACATTTAAAAAAAAAAAAAATAAGTAAGAATTCTTGTTGTTATATTTTTAAAAATGCCTTAATAAATGGACTCTGGTGGTTTTGAAAGAACTTGCATTTTCTGAATTTTAATAGAACCAGAGCTTCCTCAAATCCCGAACCTGACCAAACTGTGTTAATATAGACTCTTAGTGCCTACATTAGTGTATTGTAAGTAATCATGTTTTCAGTGTATTGTGAAAGAAAATTTGAGTTTGAGCCAATAGTATTCTGCAAAATTTCAAATAAAACGTGTTTTCCAGTTTTTTATTTTCAAAAACAGTTTTCAAAAATGACAAACAATTTTCAGCAAATTTGAAAACAAAAATAAAAACAGGAAACACAGAACATTTTCGAAAATGAAAATACAAAATAAAATACAAACAAAACGCCACCTTAACTTTTTGTTTCTTAGAGCTTGTTTTGTAAGGAGAGTTTTTTTCACATTTTTCCTTAAATTCAATTTCAAACATACATTTTTATGGAACCCATAACTTTTAACATTTTTCAATCACTTTTTAAAAATACGTTCTCCTAAAATTCAAAACTCCTCCAAAACACTCATTACCTGAATATTGTGCAATATTGCCCAATCTACAATCAAGGAAAATGAGGAAAATGAGGGTTTAGCATTACAAACTATTCACTAGTCACGTATTTAAATTCCATTTGTTACCATTATCACATAGGATCATCCACAAAACAATTCCTATAAACTGAGTAAAGTTAGCATGACAATACTTAGCCCCTTTGAGCCCCATTTTTCATGAAAAATTGGGTTTGTAATAATGATGTTTTAGAAAATATGTGGTTAAAAAGTAAAGTAAAAGTTGAGTTTACGCGTAAATTATTTTATTGAGGGAATGTGTTATTGAAAATGAATTTAAAGAAAAATGTGTTTTTAGATAATGGGGCTCAAGCACAAGCTTAAATACACTACCTCAGTTTATGAAATAACAAGAGTGCGATAACAAAATCACGTTAAAGCCCCATAGGCATATTACTATTAACCCCAATGTTTATGAAGCATTCCTTTTTTGGAGATTTTGAGTGCTAATTTTTTTGATAAAATTAGAGACAGAAAATAGACATGAAGGAAGAAATTACTATTAATCTCATTCATAGCATTATTCATTATTCAAATAATATACAAGTCTACATGAATAATAATCTTTCACAGTTCAAAAAAATCTAGAACGCCTCCGCCAAGAAAATGTTTGGATTGTCCAATGATAATACTCAGGTACAAAATTATCCAGTTATTATACCGGCTAAAACATCAGTCTTACCCCGAGCAAAAATTGTGTAAACTAACCGAATTGCATCAAACCATCCATCCAAAGATTCCCATGACTCGGCAATCTGAGATAGAATCAGAAGATAATAACAATAAAACAGCAAAAAGAGAAAATATATATATATATATTTGGAAAAGATGTGAATCCTACTTAATATCATGAGAGCCGTTGGTACTTATCCCACTAAAATCCGATTATACATTTCAACATTTATACAACAGAATTCTGAAAAATATTTTGGGTTAGTTCCTCTACTCAGTAGAGAAGCCTTGAAGTGTGATGAGTAACTTTAAATAAAGTGGAAAACATAGTTATGAAAAACAAAAAGTTATTTACCAAGAATACAGGTCCTTGAATAGTGTTGATGCAGAGGCTTGCACCGGGTGGTAAAGTAAGATCAGCGCATGCTGATACGGAGACAATATCTGAAATATCAAGTTTAATTGCTGACTTGTTCATCCGTGTGGTATCTACTGATTTTGAAGAAAGGTTATGCGAAAGCTGTCTTTGCTCGACTTTGTTCATCTGTGGGAGAAGGATTTGCATTGATTTTGGAAAGCATAATTTCATATCAATGGATTGTATCCATCCTGATTCACATAATCAGTAAATTTACAGAAATTTATTGTTATTCATAGTGATTCACGTGATCAGTAAATTGCATAATGAACTTCCTCAAATCTGAATAAGCTTATGATATAAAGAAATTTCTTTAAAAGTGAATGAATAGAAAATTCATTTCCTATCGCCCAACTTATTAATGTAAATAAAATTTCAATATAGAGAGGGTGAGATAATTATCAGATAAAATCGCATGAGAATTAAGTTTGTGTCGTAAAGATTTGGTATGGTCATTGTCAATGCTTTATGCATTGGTTGAAATTCAGTAGATATATGACGGGCAAGAGAAATACTAATAGTATATCATCATAGTTAGAATTAGTGGGTCAAATTAATATGCTTGTGGAATGTTAGTTTCTCTTTCCACTCAAAGAATGAACTAGGCACTTGTAGAATGAAAGTTTGAGAACAAAGCTAAACTGTGCACATATCTCATTACAACAGAAGGTGGGAACTTCTACCTGTTGAAGATATTCATGATTTAGCACAAACTGAGAAAGTTTCCAATCACCATGAAGTGCAACTGGATTTCCCGCAGGTGGTGCAGTCAGATATCCAACCTTTAGATAGGGCAGAGGCAGCTGAAAATATGCAAGTCTCGTCAAAATATTTGCTTGAAAAACAATTCTGAAACATTTTTTCTTCAAAAAATAAAATTAAATTAAAAAATAATAATAATAATAAATTAAAATTAAAAATAAAAAATAAATGAAAAGAGAATTATATGCAGAGCGCCAGAGCCCCAAGATCCAACCCCTGCAATTGCATTTCAGATTTCTAAACAGATAGCAAAAAGATGATTGATACATATACCAGTGGAAAGGGTGGAAAGAAGACAACGCACAAGAAATATTCAGTGCCAGACCCAGACAATGACATATAATTGCAAAGAGTAGAAATTTTAGTTCTCTCAAATAAAAGACTTCTGCTGAGTATTCTGGTGAATCACGCTGCAAAGAAACTAAGGGTGCGTTTGATTCGCATAATTTTCCATGTCAATTTCCAACTTTGCGCTGTTTGGTTGCCTAAATTTTCCACTTGCCTCGAAATTCGGTATTTTCCTTATTTTGAATGAATTCATTTTCCAAGGGGGTAGGAGGTTTTATTTTCCATGGAAAATCTTATACCATTTTCGTTACGTTTGATCATTTTTGTTATTGTTAATTGATTTATTTTTTTCTAAAAATTAACATTATTATTATCAAGTACAAATGTGTGAAAAAATTAAAAAAATATATATTTTTTTTTATTAAAATAGATCAATTTTACTTTATTTTCCATGGAAAATAATGTCAATCAAATAACAAAAGTTGGAAAACTCCCTACTTTTTCCACCTAGAAAATTAAACCAATCAAACACATTAAACTTCTAATTCCCAGGAATTCAATTTCCTAGAATTCAATTCCCTGTAATTCATTTTCTTTCCACTCAAATTCCACCCTCGCTATCAAACGCACCCTAAGATGTAAGGCTGACTGCTATCATTTCTTTTTGGTCCCCATTTAAAAATGCTTCTCTAAATTATAACGACAACCAAAATATAACCAATAAATACTGATAAGCTTTGAGAAAAGATCCAAGTTTCAGACCTAATTGGCATAAACCATGGAATTTGGTATAAAGGCTATGAATACCTTGAGAAGAAGAAACTTAAAAGAACAAGACTCACCATAGATCGCACAAGCTTTAATGCGCTAGTGTAAACCTGTAGTACAACACAGAAAAGGTGATGTCTATTTCACTATATATTAAAATGTATATTATCAGTAATAACTCATTTCTTCCAGCTGAAATAAATTAAAGTGAGAAAAAAAGTTTGACAGTGTCTTTCTTTTGACTTTTCTTTTCCTCCAATCTTCAGAGTTTTATAGAAACAGAGAAAAATAAGAGTAAAGTAAGGAGAGAGCACTAGTCACATGACAAATTTCACCGAGACAGAGTAATTGATCATTTCCATATCATAAGAAATATTATCAACTAGTGCATAGGCTTTTCCATAATCTAAAAGAATAGAATCAACAATAAAATAATAAGGTACAATGAAAAGAAGGCAATCGAAAAATATAACAGTTTGGGTAATTGGATCTGCATACTGAGTAATTTGGTTTCAGTGCATGTGCAGCTGCAATGTAGATGGAAGATTGGCAGTATAACTCATCAGGGGAGACCTCCTTTGCATTAATGGATCCTCCAGTTCTTTCCATGTCCTCTGCTAATCCATACTGCAAGGCACACATGATAAGATCGACCTGTATTAAATCCTCGATTTGTTCATCCCACTATTTCCTGTGTAGGATGCCGAAATTCCTTAATTTTTTTCAATGAAGAAAACATTATATTGTTTATAAATGAAGGACAAGGTAAATGTTAAACCAACCAGAACAGTGCCGAGGTTGTAAATTGCCCTATGAAAATCAAATTGCAACTGTATTGCGGCACGGAACTGCATTTAAATACAGATGTATACTCAAGTTAGCTAAGGAACCATAATTATGAACCAAAACCAAACAATCACTAGGCCACTCGATCACCATGTATAAGTAAGCTTCTATTTAGTAAATTATTTATAGTAAGTTTATAAACATCACATTTTCCAAATATACTTTTTAACCGCACATTTCCCAAATCGCTTTTCAACCACATGTTTTCCTCGAAAACATCACATTTTTTTTTATAAACAAAAAACTTTTATAAAACAGAGGCTAAAACAAAATTAAGTAAAAGACGTTGCTAAATATAACTATTAAGTTTAAAAGTTAAAGACGTATCATTACTTAGCAATGCATTGCATTGCATTGCATGAAGAGAAATATCAAGTTAACAAAAAGATGAAAAATGATAAAGATTCTCTCTCTCTCTCTTCCTTTTTTGCAAATCAAATAAATGATATATCCTTAATTTTTCTTTCTTCCATGCTCCTTTGTAGTTTTATAGACAAAACCAGTTATTACTTAATGTTTCATTTATTTCATCATGACATTTCATTTGTTATGGTTTTATATTTGACTGTAAACGAGAGATAATGATTATATTAGAATTATCATAAACTAACAATAAACACACACACACACACACATTCACACCCCCTCCCCATATTGTCCCATTCCCCCTCTTTTCTTTTTTCTTCCCCGTGCATATTATTTATCAAAATCAACATAAAAATATAACTTGTATCACCCCTTTTCCTCTTGCATGTAAGTCCCTTAGGTAAATCAATGTGGCACTATGCCATAATTCAAATCTCCAAATACATTAATAATTTGCCACTTTATTGAATCCAAAACATGTTTATTGATAGATAATAGCAGAAATTTGAATAACTTGGGAGTACTATCTCAAAAACTTGGAGAATTATGTAAGAGTTTTTAAAATGTACTACCTGGCAAAATAAAATGTTTAAATGGTTTGTGCTTGATTGCAATAACAATGAATTTATTCTTTTTACTTTTAGATGTCTATTTTTTATGTGAGACAGACATAATATTTGAAGCATAGTCAGTATAAACATATTTCATTACTAAGATGAGTAGTTTCATTGGAAGATGAACGTAATATATTTATTTGATTTCATTATTTTTAAATGATTTTGTACTTTATAACTTCTATCTTATATCAAATAAATTAGGATTAGCTTAGATAAAAATGAGTTTTCTAAACACAAACAAATATTATCTACTCGGTTGGTCAAATATAAATTCATATAAATGCCAAAATAAGAAAAATTTCAGTTTTCTATAGGTGTAAATTGGAGTACTCACAATTAATTAGGACAAAAATAATAATAAATAGTTTATTTCTTTTCCTTTGGGATGATAATTTTTTGTAGTTGATTTTATACGCATGGTAGCAGGAAATAAACAAAACAAACTAAGATTTGGTGCAGCAGAAGAGAAGTGAAACTTTGATCTTCACAACCTCAGATTGAAACACACAACACGCATTTGAGGATAATTTCTACAACATGCTTTGAAGATGAATATAAAACCCAACCGGCTTTACCGAAGGGGTAGCCGATTTCAGACAAACAATCCTGGTTCAGTGGGTTTAGACAAGTTTCATGTAAAACTGTCCAAAAGTGCTGACCAGGACAGTTTGGAATTAGGTTCGCCAATTCCGGGGCTAAACAGGTCAATTTGGTGGGATTTTAATGACACTATGCAAACAAAATTGTTCCAGATTTATTTTTAAAATTCACCCACGCTCTCTGCTAAGTCTAAAGGTTTCTATACCTTACTGATTGCAGTTTTTACAATGGTCTGTTTTTCGCGGGCAGGGACAATTGCACTGAGTTCCTGAATAAGAATTTGAAGCATAAAATTATTTACCAAAAACTTAAGGCACAATACAAGAACTCTAGAATATGAAATTATACACCAATTATTGGACTCATGTAACAACATAAACCCAGAATGACGATCAATTAAATGTTTGGTTTAGCAGGAAATTAAGAAAAATACCTGCAGAGCAAGCCCCCAGTTGTTAAGTGCCTGAAAAAAAAAAAAAAAAAAAAGAGGGAAATCTCTCTCGGTTAGAAAATATGATGGGAAAAATCATGTTGTTCCATGTTAAATAAGGAAAAGAGAGAGAAGAAAGTAGCAAATTCTATGAAGGTAAGCGATTATGAGAAGTGTCGTATTGCGAGAAATAACATATATCCCTGTTTGGTGATGATTAAAAATCATAACTTTACTAGATTTTGATAAAAGTGATAAAATGTGTAGTTGAAAAGTTGTGGACCTATATGTGTGGTTAAAATTAATGGTTGTCTTTGACTTGAAAATTTAATATGATTATAATCTATACCATACAGGGGCATAATATAATTAGGAAATTTAAGTGGTTCTTAAATATTGAAAGAATAGAGAGAAAAAGATAGGACATTCTATGAGAGTAAGGGAATATGAGAAGTGTTGTATTGTGAGTGATGCATATATTATAGTAAGAAAATTTGAAGTGGTTCATAAATGTTGAAAGAAAAAACAATGAGAGACAAAAAGACTAGAAACCAAATTGATGTTTTGACAATTGTAAAAGCAACATTGGAGACTATTTTTCACCAGCGATCCGAAGTTCCAGAAGAAAAGGCCGTTTTCTAAGACTGTAATACTCAAAATATTACCTGAGGACTGTTCCAATTGAGTTGAACTGCCTTTTCATAATTCTTTGTAGCCTGAAAATTAGACACAAAGAAATATCATTTTCAAATTGGCATATCTTGCCTTCTTTAAAAGAAATTTATTAAAAGAGAGCTCTATTCTTCAGTTTAGTTTGACATGTCCCCGACATACATACTATGTCCAGCTGAGTTAAAAATCATGATATAAGAAGGCATAAATTTGATTGTCAGACTATATGATCATATAGCATCTGAAGTATATTTCATGAAAAGCTTCAACCTGCTTCCACAGTTCCTCAGCTTCCTTGGTACGACCTCGCATTTTTGCCCGATCAGAGATTGCTATAGCCCAATTATAATATGCCTGACATTTATAACAATATGAGATTGTCATTTCAAGTGAATGTCTGATAAATGTAGTTATAAAAGAATAAACATTGTAAAATAATTTCTCAAGGTTAATCTATGATCCAATCTGAAGTAAGCCAATTCTGCATCGTCCAGACAATAAATTATCTTGCATCTTAGTTTTCTCCATCAAACAACAGGTACTGCTGCACAAGTGTATGTAGGTTCATATGTGAACAAACCGAACAAGGGCATGGCATTTGCACAATCTTGTGGACAAAAACTGAAATATTTAGAGAGACATGATGCAAAGATCGGGCTCTTCATTTACTATGGTGCTCCAGAAGTAAAAAGCTTCCATCATCATATTCCTTTCATTTCCATCTGCAACAAACGCTATTGCAGTTGCATGTAAATTATATAATTATTTTAGCATAGCGTTGAGTACTTACATCATTTGTTGGGAATTAGGACGCAACTAATCCCGCCCAGGATCGATGTGACACAAATAAATTGGACTGAGAAAATATAAATACGCAAAAATAAAATGCAAATACGAAACACAAAGATTTACGTGGTTCAGCAATTTGCCTACGTCCACGGACCCACACCAATATATTTCACTAACTCGAAATATGAGGAGTACAAAAATACTACACTGTATTTTTATCTGCCTATGCAAAGGCTATTCTCTCCAACTCACTTTTCTCCCTATTTTGTGAAATGCCTCTCTTGTGTTGCTCTCTACACAAGATCACTCTTTGTTGTGGTGGTGTATTTTTCATTGAGGTTTTGCCCTCTATTTATAGGGAAAGTTTGGACAAAGAATCAACAATGGAAGGAATAAAATAGGTGTGAACATATGAGGATTGTAGGCTAATGGTGTCTTACCAAATAGGTGTGAACATGGACTATTAATGGTGGCTTGCCAATTTCAACAAAATTGGCTTTATTTTCCACATTTAGCTCCATTTTTCAACAATCTCCCACTTGGGGACAAATGTGGCTTCCCCTGAGATATCTCCTTCTTGCAACTCCTTGTGAAATATGGTGTGAGTCATTTCCTTTGTCTTCACTTCAGAAGACCAATTGAAGCTGAGCACAGCTCCAATTTTTTCTTTGTTACTGTCTTGGTCATCATGTCGGCTGGGTTCTTGCTACCCTGGATCTTCTCTAGTGTTAATACTTCATCCTCTAGAAGAGACCTGATGAAGTGATAACGGAGTCCAATGTGCTTGGTTCTAGAATGAAATGCTGAATTCTTTGCCAGATGTATCGCACTCTGACTATCACTGTGCAAAACATTCTTCTCCTGACTGAATCCCAATTCTGCCAACAAACCCTGTAACCAGATCATTTCTTTGCTAGCCTCGGTTACTGCCACGTACTCTGCTTCTGTAGTGGATAGAACAACAATCTTCTGTATCTGCGAAATCCAGCTAACTGCAGTAGTACCTACTGTGAAAACATAACCAGTAGTGCTCCTTCTGCGATCTACCTCACCAGCAAAATCTGCATCTACAAAACCTTGTAGAGCCACCTCGCCTCGTCCAAAGCATAAGCATCTATCAGTAGTTCCTCGTAGATATCTTAATATCCACTTTACTGCTTCCCAATGCTGCTTTCCTGGATTTGCCATAAACCTGCTCACAACTCCCACTGCATGAGCAATATCTGGTCTGGTACAAACCATGGCATACATCAAACTTCCAATGGCTGAGGCATATGGTATTTTAGCCATGAAGTTTATCTCGTCCTCTGTCTTAGGACTCTGATCACTAGATAGACGGAAGTGATTAGCTAGTGGCGTGCTGACAGCCTTCGCACTGCACATGTTAAATCTCTGCAGAACTTGACTAATGTACTTGGCCTGAGATAACTGCAAGATACCCTTCTGCTTATCTCTGAAAATCCTCATTCCGAGAATCTGCTTCGCTGCACCCAAGTCCTTCATTTCGAATTCTGCTGACAGCTGCATCTTTAACTTCTTGATTTCGTCCATATCTGAGCCTGCTACTAACATATCATCGACATAAAGTAGCAAAATTATATAACTGGACTCGAATCTCCTGAAGTAGCAACAATGGTCAGCATTACATTTGAAGTAGCCATTTTTCTGCATAAATCCGTCGAACTTCTTGTACCACTGTCTCGGGGCTTGCTTTAAGCCATACAGGCTCTTCTTCAATTTGCAAACGAGCTTCTCCTTTCCTTTGACTGAGAAGCCTTCAGGCTGCTGCATATATATTTCCTCCTCAAGGTCACCATGGAGGAAAGCAGTTTTTACATCTAACTGCTTCAAGTGCAAACCTTCTGCTGCAACAATACTCAAGACTGATCTGATTGTTGTCAGCTTCACAACTGGCGAAAATATCTCTGTGTAGTCAATTCCTTCTTTCTGCTGGAAACCTTTGACCACCAACCTCGCCTTGTATCTCTTTGATCCATCATGTTCCTCCTTGATTCTGTACACCCACTTATTGTGTAGAGCTCTCTTTCCTGTAGGTAACTCGGCTAGTTCCCACGTCTGGTTAGAGATGAGAGACTTTATCTCATCTTTCATTGCAAGCTCCCACTTGCCAGAATCACCGACCTGACATGCCTCATGATAGCATTCAGGTTCACCTGCATCAGTAAGTAACATGTAGCTCATGTACTTTCTATTTGGAACATGAGGTCTGGTTGACCTTCTAAGAACAGGGACTGGAGACTGTGATGCATCAGTCTCTAGAACAGGCTCCTGTAACTGCAGATCCTCCTCTGTCTGCTGCGTCGTACTACTTTCTGGAGCATCATCCAACTCAACATATGTTGGACCATCATGTACTGTGTCATCGGACTGCACTGCATTTCTGTCCTTGTACATAACCTTCTCGTTGAATATGACATCCCTGCTTCTAATGACCTTTCTGTTCTGGTCATCCCATAAGCGGTAGCCGAACTCATCTCCGCCATATCCAATGAATGTGCACTTTAGTGATTTGGGGTCTAGCTTGCCCCTTGCCTGATCACTAATATGTGCATATGCGACACATCCAAAAACTTTCATGTGGGAAAGTTTTATTTCTTTTCCGCTCCATACTTCCTCCGGTATCCTGTACTCCAACGGTACCGAGGGTCCTCGATTGATCAAGTACACCGCTGTGTTGACTGCTTCTGCCCAAAACTGTTTGGGCAAGCCTGCATGTAACCTCATGCTTCTGGCTCTCTCCGTTAGTGTCCGGTTCATACGTTCTGCAACTCCATTTTGCTGTGGAGTCCCTGGCAACGTCCTCTCCATTTTGATGCCATTCTGGTAACAGAACTTCTTGAACGCCATATCCGTATATTCTCCTCCGTTGTCGGACCTCAGCTTCTTTACTCGCAATCCTGTTTCATTTTCCACCATGGCTTTCCACTTCTTGAACACATCGAATACTTCGGACTTGTGTCTCAAGAAATAAACCCACACTTTTCTCGAGTGGTCATCAATGAAAGTCACAAAGTATGACTTTCCGCCAATAGATGAAACTGCGGTTGGTCCCCAAACGTCTGTGTGGACTAACTCAAGTTTCTCTTGCTTCCGAGTTCTGCCACTAGTGTTGAAACTCACCCTGGTCTGCTTCCCAAAGATGCAACTCTCGCATAAGTCTATATCAGTAGACTGAAGCTCTGGTAGTTTCCCCTTTGCATGCATATACTTGAGTCCCTTCTGACTCATATGCCCAAGTCTCTGGTGCCACAAGTTTGGGCCCTCCTTGCTTTCAGCAACTGCAATTGTCACACAAGCGTCCGCCGTTGTGTAGAGGGTGCCAGTATCCTTGCCTCGAGCGATAATCATGGCGCCCTTGGTGATCTTCCAGTTATCACCAGAGAAGGTGGTGACATGTCCTTCTCCCGACAATTGCTTGACGGAGATCAAGTTCTTCCTCAATTCTGGAATATGTCTCACGTCCTTCAGCTTCCACACAGATCCATTGATCTTGATCTGTACATCACCTTTTCCGACCACGTCACACGGTTGATCATTACCGAGATAGACTCTACCAAAATCACCCCGCGTATAGTTTACAAAAAACTCCTTGTTTGAGGTAGCATGAAAAGATGCTCCGGAATCAATCACCCAGTATTCCGTTTTTCTCTCCAAAGAGCATATCAAAGCATCGTCCGCTTCCTCTTCCACAACATTGACTTCTGTCCTGTCCTCCTTTTCTTTTGGAGGTGCTGTGCACTGATTTTTGTAATGACCGGTCTTGCCACACTTCCAACATTCCACAACCTTTGTCTTGTTGGAATTGTTTGGATTTCTGGACCTCGATCTGCCACTTCTGAATTTGCCGTTACCCCGCCCATTTCCTCTGTTGGAACTCCTGCCTCTGCTTTCCACGTTCAACGCCGATCCTGAAGTTGAGACACCTTCTGACTGTCGTCTGATCTCCTCCGTTAAGATCATGCTTACGACATCATCGAACTTCAATTTTGACTTTCCGGCAGAGCCACTAATTGCTGTGACTGTACCATTCCAGCTGTCTGGCAACTGCCCAAGAATTAACAGAGCTCGAACTTCATCACTAAAAGTGATTTCGACTGTGTTTAGCTGGTCCGTCACTTCATTGAATTCATTTAGGTGCTCCCCAAATCTTCCGCCTTCGGCCATCTTCATATTGAACAGTTTTTTAATTAAGTGGACTTTATTTGCTGCAGATGGCTGTTCATACATGCTAGAAAGGGCTGCCATGAGAGACTCTGTCGTCTTCTCATTTTTTATGTTGAAAGCCACTGACTTTGACAATGTCAGCCTGATTGTGCCGAGTGCTTTTCGATCAAGCAACTCCCAATCCCCCTGGCTTATATCTTCTGGCTTTTCTTTTAGTGGCTTGTATAGATCCTTCTGGTACAGATAGTCCTCCATTTGCATTTTCCAAAATCCAAAATTTGAACCATCAAATTTGTCAATTTTGGATATTTTCTCATCTGTCGACATTGTTCACACTCAATCACAAAACAGTCTAAAGAAATCTTTTCTGATGTGGAAGATCAGTCAAAGCTGCAACCACAGAGCATACTAAGAATTTCAAAAGATTTTAATGAACCAAGGCTCTGATACCAATTGTTGGGAATTAGGACGCAACTAATCCCGCCCAGGATCGATGTGACACAAATAAATTGGACTGAGAAAATATAAATACGCAAAAATAAAATGCAAATACGAAACACAAAGATTTACGTGGTTCAGCAATTTGCCTACGTCCACGGACCCACACCAATATATTTCACTAACTCGAAATATGAGGAGTACAAAAATACTACACTGTATTTTTATCTACCTATGCAAAGGCTATTCTCTCCAACTCACTTTTCTCCCTATTTTGTGAAATGCCTCTCTTGTGTTGCTCTCTACACAAGATCACTCTTTGTTGTGGTGGTGTATTTTTCATTGAGGTTTTGCCCTCTATTTATAGGGAAAGTTTGGACAAAGAATCAACAATGGAAGGAATAAAATAGGTGTGAACATATTCCTTTCATTTCCATCTGCAACAAACGCTATTGCAGTTGCATGTAAATTATATAATTATTTTAGCATAGCGTTGAGTACTTACATCATTAAGTGTAGGGCAAAGACGGGTGGCCTCTTCATACTTTTTACATGCCTCTTCAAGCAAAGCATCCTTGGAAGGAGAACTAGATTCAGGATTTACATTATCTGCACTTTCCTGCATTCATAGCCAAACTTTGAGGATGTGGTAAACACTTTTTGATTGTTTAGATACAACTCAAAACAAACTGTCCATGAATCAATGGAAAAATTATTAGCATATCTACAGAGAGAATTCTTAAATGCCATGTATGAAGACATCCATTTTCAACCAGTTATTTTCAGGGATTGTGTTCTTTCCATTCAAAAGCGGTCAAGATGCAAAAATTCTAAGGTGTACAAGCAGCTACTGGAAGATATACCATAATACATGGGCATTTCTTGCAAATAGAGTGAATCAAAATGGAAGAAGAAAAACAAACACCTTCATATATTTACAGACTAGTCAAGAAATTCTATTAAATTCATGATTTGTACCTGAAGAACCAGTGCCCAATTGTACAGCGCATCATAATCATCTGGATTTCTCTCTATTGCACTAGCATATCTGCAAAACAGCATCAACAGTAGCAACTAAATTCTTCTCCTCTCAACACTGGTAAGCTTTTGAAATGTTAGTTTCCCAATAAAATAGTCAAAAGAGTTACTTTCTCATTGAGGAAATAAAACTCAGGACACACAACCTGACTTTTATCTACCAACAAATTATGTTGTTTAAAACTTTGTTGTGCTCTTGAAAAGCTGGGAAGTATGAATGTGCTTCAACTTGAGAGGGAGTGTTCAAAAGCATAATTTCCAAGTGTGTATATCAATATATTGAGGACCCAAATATATGTTCATGAAGCCCTACATATCTAGATGCTTTCTACTAATTGTACATGCAGAAAGTTTTCATTGCAAGATTGGATACTTTATTAATATCAAGAGAACATTATTTATTTCAAAGAAGTCAATAGTCTGTAAGTACTAGCGAAACAAGGAAGAGGGACCAAATTCAAGCAGTTAATCATGATTCATTCAACCATGACTTTGAACAAGAAGCCCAAAAAATGTGAAGAAAGAAGTATAACACTTGCATCACTTAGCTCTTGACTCGTCGAAGTTATGCTTATGCGCCGAATAATCTTATGGCGATGACATAAAACTAAATTCCAACAGTTGATATCCATCTTCATTGGCTATCTTCGAGTTTAGAGAGCAATCAATCACCAAAATTGAGCACATCTAACAAAAATTAATTCAAATCAGAAACACGGGGTAAAGAAACGATGCAACATGAGTTTAAAAGCTCTATGCACATTGCAATTTGCATAGAAACCTTTAAAGCATTAACTCACATTTATAGACAAAAAGTAAATGAATAATGTCCATTGCAATGTCGAAATAATTTAAGATTAGATTCCTACCTCCTTGCAGTAAATGTAAGAATCCGTTGGCGAGACCTACCTTCCTCATCAACACCTGTGACATTATCAATCAACTCCATAGCAGCATCATTCTGGTTTTGCTGTTGTGTGCTTGCTTGACTGGAATAATTCAAATGTTCAAGAGACCATGCAAAAGATAGTAACATTTGTCATGATAATAACACAGAGAATAGAAAGTAAACAGAAATAATACTACAAATAATTGTTCAACGAAAATTACACTCTCTGCAGTCAAGAAGCAAACAACCTCCTAAGCAAATGCATTTATTTGGAGAATAATGGAGATTCGGCCATTCTATATCTACCCAAGTAAGATTAATTAAGCATACAGCAGGAGATAAGTCGATGATAATGAATTTGGTCGAGGGAATTATAAAAAGTGGGTAGCAGGAAAGTTATACTTCGACGAACAAAGGTAAATGTAGCATTGCATTGACCAATTCTCAAATCTCTTGTTATAATAGAGCAAAAACATTATCAAACATGGTATCACAAGCATGAGTATTGCCTAACATTGAACTCATCTCTCAAAAACTCTGTCTGTTAGTTCAGGGATTGTTTAGGTTAATCCTGACACCTGGAAAGTCAGTCATACATAAAGAAGTCAGTAAACAGAGAAAATGCAATATCACAAGAATTATGCATGGACAGTCATTGATGTCTAACATGCAGACTGTAGGACTATATCTAACTGCAATATAGTAGGCAAATGTATTACCATGATATTGGCTGCAAGTTAAAGGCTGGAAGCAGATACTGCCTTCATGGTCAATGATAACCAGCCAATTCAGAAGGAAGAGCTAGAAGCCTAGAAAAGGCAGTATCTTGCTGATACAGCAGAGTTTATAGATATATGATATAAAGGAGGGTAACCTGGATATGCTGCATAAACAAAGAGTTGGTGTAGACATATAATTCAGTAAATCGGAGACTTCTATTTGTACAATATGAATTATGTTCTTTGGTTGATATCAACTGGATTGAAACTTGTGTGGAAACTGATGAGTTGCAGATATGCAATATATTAACGGTGCTTTGGGAAGGCATTCTGGGAGTTCTAGGGGCCTGAGGAAAGGGGATCATCTAAGCTGGCCTCTTTCTATGGGTTATGGATGGATGCCTTTTCGTCTTTCTATGTGTTATGGATGGATGCCTCCTCTTGTCTTACAGCTGTAGGGGAACAAAGTTATGACTTCCATTAAAAAGGCCAAGAGCTAATTTTACATGTTTCCGCGCTTTTCTTTTTCACATATGATTTCTTTGTATGGGAGGAGGCTTCCCAGACTGTAGGAAATGGATGGATTGAATCAGATTTACAGCAATGTACTTAAATAACAGGTTTGGTGAAGGGGAAGAAGGCTCTTTGAGCTAATTGGAGCTAGAGATAGGAACTTTCCTGCTAAATACTTAGGCTTGAACCTAATCACAAAATTGCAGGGCCCAGGATTATAGATTGCTGGCTTGGTTTAGAAAACCCAATTGTGGCCCGCCTTAAGACCTATCTCAGAGTGAGATGAGCAAAAAAGCCTCAAGGCACTATTGTGAGCTTTTTTTTTTTTTTTTTTTTTTGGCGTATGCCTCCATTGTGTAAGACATACACCTCACAATAACGTCTCAATTGTGAGGCATGCGGCTTCATAATTTTGTGGACTTATTTACTCTGCTTTAGGTACTGAAACACAAACATAAAAATTCTTATTGATCCATATGGAATAACCTACTACCAATAAAACATTAAAAAAATTGTGCTTCCCATAGACATGGAATTGTCGACTGCCCCGCCAACTAAAATTAAAGTTTTTTTTCTTTTTTTATACGAATTTTTCTTTTGTTCGTTTATACACTTTAATTATTCTATATGAATTTTGAAGACTTTTATGATTTATTATGAGCTTATTTTTTTATTTTAGCCTCTAGCTGGGCTAAATATCGAGTTAATTGTCCCAATAATCACTGAACTTATGTGTATGTCTTCGACTGATTAATGAAGTTTAAAGTGTCTAATTTCCGTCACTAAACTAATGTTTATGTCTTCAATTGATCACCGAAGTTTAAAGTATCGAATTTTGATCACTAAACATATAAGTTAATTGTCACAATAATCTTTGAACTTGTGGATATCTTCGACTGATAACTAAAGTTTCAAGTGTCGATTTTTGGTTCCTAAACTTATTAAAATGTTGGATGTTAGTATTGACTTAATTTTCGTAACATAATTTGTGACAATTTGCAAATTGATTTGCACGTGGCGCCATATTACCTTTAATCGACCAATTAGTGCACATCAAATTATTAAGTAAGAAATTTTTAAAAGCATTTTCGATTGGTCACTAAACTTTTTAAAAGCATACTCTCACTAAACTTTTTAAAAGCATACTGGACTTTTGATTTGTTGTATGCAACAGAAAACTTGTAAGAACATTTATAAATTTTCAAGTCTTCCATGTCATTTTTACAAGTTTAGTGAACAATAGAAGACGCTTTTTAAAAGTTAAGTGACCAGTCGAAAACATTTTAAAAATTTCTTACATTGCAATTTGGTGTACCGTGATTGATCAGTTAAAGGTAACGTAGCGCCATGTCACCAATTACGTTACAAAAGTTAAGTTAATGACTTGCGTCCACATTTTGGATAGGTTTAGTGATCAAAACTTGACACTTGAAACTTCAGTGATCAGTCAAAGATATGGACATAAGTTCAATGATTATTGGGACAATTAACTAATAAATTTTTAATAATGAAAACATGACAATTTAAACATCAGTTACCAGTCAAAGACATAGACATAATTCAATGTTGATTGAGATAATTAAATCATAGGTTTAGTGGCGAAAATTCGACACTTTAAACTTCGGTGATAAGTAAAACACATACATAAATTCAGTGATTATTGGAGCAATTAACTCTAAATAGCTAATTAATATTCAAGTCAAAATCAATTAATTAATTTTAACCACTCATTTATTATTCCATAATTTTTCAACCACACATTTTATTAACTTTTATCAAAATCTACTAAAAGTCAAATTTTATCTAAACCAAAGAAGGGCTAAATATTTTTTTAATATTTTTTTGCTTTATCGTGAAGCTAATGCCTGGCATCATGTTGAAAAATTAGTACCCAATAAGGCCTCATTAAACATCGATTGCTGGTGGAAAGGGTGATAACCTGAAATTACAATATTGGCAGCCAATTGACTATCATATAATTGTAATTATTGTATGATTGCAGATCATTCTCTTTGATATCCACATTCATTTGGGAAGTATCTTTATTCTGAAAATAACTTACAAACTGAACTAAAAGGTGGTCAGAAGATACTAAGAGCATAAATATGGCAAGGACCTGCTTTGGTTTGTAAGCCATTGAAAATGGGGATTGGGATCACTGATATTAAGTGAGTGGAACAAATAGGCAATAGCAATGGGCAATATTCAAATCCAAATAAAGCAGTTATCACAAGTCATCGTAGTGTTGGATTCTTGGAGGAAGATACTACTGCTTAGGAGAAGGTGAGAACTTGGAGGTGATCATGATACTTATGCAATGATAATCACGTACGACCTCTAAAATTTCATATTTAAAAAAAACATAATAAAACAGTTTTCCAGTGATGAGAAGGCAAAGATGAGTTCTACAAACAGCCATAGTGCAAGAGTTGATAAGTGAAACACCAGTGAGCTTTTTCCCAAAAACAAAAGCAAGATTATATTCAAGTGACTTCCAGGCATCACAAGGTTGAATTTTTCCCAAGTGTGCATGGAGACTCATAACCATAAGAGCGGCACCAGTAGCACAGTATCAGTTGGAGTGGGTTAGAAAGAGACCATATTTGCTTTCAATCTTTGGTTGTAGTATCGTGAAGATGAGGAAATGGGGGATTGCACATGATGTGAATTATGTACTATGTCAGCACAGTGATAAAAATACTGGCCATTATCAAATGCACTCATTCAGGGAATGTGTAAAAACATATACTATCGCTAGCACATGTATAAAAGTAGCAGTGAATGGGATCGATCTGAATGTTAAATACATTTCATGGTAATAATTTATGGACTAGGCTATGCATATTGACTTTCTTGGCACCCGTCTACTTTACATAGAAGGAAAAGAATAGTAGCAGGCATTTCCCAGGAATCAGAGAAGTAGAAATTTGTTCTTGACATGTCAACTAGAACAACAATGATTGTCAAAAGTTGGAGCACAATATTCAATACAAAGAACATGGGAATTAAATATAGCACTAGGGCTGACATATTAAATTTTCCAAACCACATACATTTTCTCATACTACATTTTAACCACATATTTTATCACGTAAACATCACACTCTTTGTTTATAAACAAAAATCATTTACCAAACACAGGCTTAGTGTAGTTTCATGGAAGTTGCAATTTTGACTTAAAGGCAGTCTTTTACATCTTCGAAATTAATCAGCACGGAAGAGAACTGCCAAAGTACTTTACTATGTCAAATCTTGATCATTCAAATCCCCGACTAATTTAGCCTGTGTTCTGCAACTGCAGCCCTCTTTTTTTAAGGTGTTATTTGTACTTTGTAGGTAGAGTTTATGGTTAGAAAATGATTTTGGGAAATGTGTGAGGTTAAAAAATGATTTGGGAAAAAGTGTTTGTAGCGCTCCGAGTTCCGTATACCCGATTCACTACGTCATTTTCTGTCTAAATTTTTCGAATAATATTTTTTTTTGCGGAAGAAATAATTGAAATTCATTTTTGGCAACATTAAATAAACTGTAATGGCCGCTAAAATTGAAAACATTTATGAAACCATTTGAAATAGTAAATCGAACCATTAATATTGTAAAGAAATTGCCAATATCATAATTTCTCAAATAAATGAACTTCTCTAAATTATTCGATTATTTGGAAAATACGGAAATCATTAACGTCAAACTTTCAACCGTTCAACGATTATTGCCACCATCATTCATCGCTCGCCACCGTCTCCGAAATCTGCAAAACTGTTAAAAGTAGGGTGAGTATTTCATGGGGGAAATACTCAGTAGACTCATCGCAAATTAATTT
Source organism: Ligustrum vulgare (assembly GCA_963555705.1). Lineage (NCBI taxonomy): Eukaryota > Viridiplantae > Streptophyta > Magnoliopsida > Lamiales > Oleaceae > Ligustrum > Ligustrum vulgare. Next base: position 35,549,931 of record OY743171.1, on the reverse strand, counting down.
AATTTATAAGATGATTAAACACACAAATCCCGGCTCTTTATAAAACGGGCATTGATAGAGCTTCTTTATAAAACTGCTCTTGATAAAACTCATATTGTGCATTACAGCACGAGACATATTGTGAAAATAATAGGCTCTTTGAAAACATCTCTTTGAAAATAGTTCTTTGAAAACAGCTCTTTGAAAACAGCTCTTTGAAAACAGCTCTTTGAAATCAACTCTTTGAAAACATCTCTTTGAAAACATCTCTTTGAAAACCATATACTTATAAAAACATTTTAATTATGCCAAGCATAATTTCTTTTGAAAGCATAACATAAGATAGGATTTAAATCCTCATAAACATACAAGAACTTTACCGAACTTAGGTGGCAAGAATTCTTATGCAGTAAAATCATAATAACAGTAAAATCACAGTAAGTATACCAAGCATAATTTTTGAAATTCATAGGGATCAATTGCATCATAACATAAGATAGGATCGAAATCCTCATAAACATATGCGACAGGAATTTTACCGAACTTAGGTGGTAAATCCTCATAAACATATGGAAACACAGGAATTTTACCGAACTTCGTGGCAAATCCTCATAAACATAGGAGACACAAGAATGTTACCGAACTTCGTGGCAAGAATTCTTATGTGTAGCGCTACTAAAACTCCGGTCCCCTTAACATATCATAACTTATCATATGGGACCCAAAACAATCTTGGTAGATTGATTTCATAGCAATGATCCAAAAAAACATTTTCGTGAAGCATAGGGTATACTTACTTTTCGTAAAAACATAAAGTATATTTTCTTTTCATAAAAACATACTTACTTTTCATAACAACATAAGGTATATTTACCTTTCATAAAAACATACTTGCTTTTCTTAAAAATTGACTTTCACAAGTCACATGACATTCATATGAAATCATAATTTAAATCAATTAATAAGTGCGAGTCTACCTCAAATCCGACGAGTGCAAAGTTGAGCGGGAATGACTTCAATTTCTTTAAATTCTCCGTACGCTTCGTGTTAGCCAATAAGTCACTTTAGTCTATCGAATATATAGTTCAAAATGATAAATTATAATTTGAGGACTAAAATTGATGTTTTGAAAGTTGAGGGACTAAAATGAATACTTTTGAAAGTTCAGGGACTAAAATAGATATTTTGAAAGTTGAGGGATTAAAATGAATACTTTTGAAAGTTGAAGGACTAAAATGATTACTTTGAAAGTTGAGGAACTAAAATGAATACTTTTAAAACTTGGGCTTAAAATCAAATTAATAAAATCAGCAGGGACTGAAATGATAAGTTTGAAGCTAAAAGGGCTGGAAAAACTCATTTAAAACTTAAGGGCTGAAATTGATAAGTTTAAAAGCTGAAAGGACTGAAATAAAACCTTTTTTTAAAACATAGGGACTGATTTGAAATAACTTTAAAACTTCAGGGACTGACGCGCAAATTTTGAAATTAAATAAATAAATCAGATCTTTATCTTCTCTCTCTCACAACTCGTTCACTATCTGATCAGAAAATAGAGACTGAGAAGAGAGAAAAGCGAGAGACGAAAGCTGACGAATCCGGCGTTCAATCGGCGATTTGCCGGCGCAACACCGGCGCTGGGTACGGGGAGTGGCGATGGTGCACTTAGGATAGTTTCTGGGCTGATTTGGGGGCGATTTAAGGTGAAACCGAAGCTAGGGTTCGCGGTTCTTCCGGCGAAGGGAGCGGCGCTTGAGGTAAGTAACTGGCTCCATTGATTCTTGGGTTTTGATTTTGGTTTTGGGTGAGGATTTGGATTAAAAATGGAAGTGGGCAGCGTGTGGGTTCGAGGTTCGTTTTGGGCGTGGCGATGATGATGATGATGATGTTGGGTGTTTGAAAAAAATGGAGGTGACGGTGTTGCAGGTTTGTGGTCTGCGGTGAAGGTGGTGTTGGGTTGGTGCTGCAGGCGATTCTGGATGGATTGATTGAATGCAGTGGTTCGGCTGGATGGATTGAATGCAGCGATTGATGCAAATTGGTTTCCAGATTGATGTAGATGATTGGCGTTGAATTTTGGAAAACTGATTGAGGTGGTGATGAGACAGTGGAGTAGGTGGCCGGTGATGCTGGTTGCGGTCAGCCAGTTGTACCAGCTGGCCGTGGTGGAGACTGACGATTTATTTGGTGATATTGTTCTACAGTTGAGGTGGTTGATTCATGGTGATGATGATAATGGTTATGATTTGATTGTGAATGAAGCTTAAACAGAGGATTGGATTCGATTTGAATTGAGTGTTGGATGATGGCAGCTTGGCAGTGAATTTCAATGGGGTGGTTTGGGTGTTTGCAGTTTAAATGTTGAATTGAGAACTTTGTTTTGGTGGCTTGACAGTGGTGGACTTGAGCTGGAGTTTGGGTGCGTGAAGCTTGGGTAGCCATTGTGGTGGTATTAATTAGGAATTATAGGAGAGAAAAAGTGGGGAATTAGGTGAGAAAAAAAAAATAGAACATGTATGTATCATCATTATGTTTTGAAACATAATGATGGTTGATTTAGTGGAAAAGGTAATGCATACGAGTGATTGATGATAATGATATATGTGATATAGTGGATTGAATTGGTGGAGTATGGGTTGGATGATGGAATTGTATAAAGAATTATTGTTTTTGGTGTAAAGAAAAATATGTGGGTTCATGATACAATTTTGATAAATATTGGACTAACTTCGATCAAGAAAAGTATTTAAAACTGATATATTTTGGATTGAAAAATGATTTTGAAAATAATACTTTGAATAAATAATTAAAATAATATAATTTTAGAAATTCGGACATTTAATTTAAAATCGAACAAATTCGATATTTCTTGACTTGGCTAGACGAATTCGTCGCGGCGTTAACTTCAAAATAATAGGTGAAATAGTAGCGATACAATTTTCTAAATATTAAAATAATTATTTATTGCATAAAAATTCTGGGTCGCTATAATCTTACCCCCTTAAAATAATTTCGTCCTCGAAATTAAACTTACTTAATCTTATAATTTCTGAATACTTAATCAGAATCTCTTCTTCTTATCATCGAATATTCTCAAAATAATCAAAACAATTCCTGAATATTTTCTCTACGTAAAATACCCAAACATATCAACATAATATCATCAACTTATCTTTCCAATATTTGTAACCTAAAATTCAGTAAACAAATATCTCCCAAAACTAAGATTCTATACTTAAATGTCACCACATTTCCTGCAAAGTATTTCTTTCACTTGTATATACGTATGAATTCTGATTCAATACGGTACTCATTTTACTTTCCACGTATCATCACACTATACCAAGATTATCATTATTAAAACAAAATATCAGTACCCATAATCCAAGAAAATATTCCAAATCTCCAATCAAATCTCCTTTATCGATAAAATTTAACAGCGCATTACTTCTTGTCTCCTCTTTTCATTAAAATAATCCTGCGCTTTCTTGCTGGTCACAACATCACGCGGATTCACTCAGATCCTTTGCGCTTTTAAATAGTTCATGCTGAGAAGAGGTTGAATCATCAAACAATGGATATCATTCTTTCTAACATTCGCAAGTATTATTCCAGTCTTCCTATGAATGATCTGAGAAAGATCTATAAAATAAGGCTCGAAAGATTGAGGTTGCTAATGGCTCATGATATTCCAGAAGATGTTCGCTGGTTGATAGAAGCAAAGGTTCGACTATCTGGTGAATTACCATCAACATTTCCAAAACATATGCCTGGTTTAGGCAAAAGCACGTTCGCAAAGAAACGAAGAGCAAAAAGACTGGGTGGTTGCTACAAATGTGCTCGTTGGAACTGTAATACACGTTGCAAATCAGTAGGATATTCTTCTACTAATCGGGATGATAAAATCGAATTCATAAAGGGTGGACTGAGTAAGGAGTCTTTGGATGATATTCGACTGACTCTTGAGACGCACCCAAGTGGTTATGTACAACGTGAACTTCTCTCCTTATACGCTCAGTTTAACGAGGACAAAAATCGTTATAGTCTCCAAAATATAATATCGAAAGATCCTGTTTGCCAGTCTGTTTTACAAAATGAGGCTTCTGGCAGTTCAGCAATGATATAAGGTAAATCTTTTTAAAATATTTTGCTGCTTTCTTTCACGCGTTTTGGAAATAAAATATATTTTCCTTTCTCGAGGTTTGATAAAGCTGGAAATAAATATTTAATCGCCGAAAGGTGACAGCCTCGATACGATAAAAAATATTCAAAAGTGGGCTGATTTTGTCAAAAGTAAATCTTTACTTTTTCAGAATCAATCAAAAACAGTAAATTTTTCCGGCTTTAAATAGCCAAACATATTTCATAGTTCAGGCATCCCAAAATCACATCTTCTTCGTAAGTTTTCCCTTCTTTACTATCAAAGATGGAAGCACCAAAACTTCGACAGATCAAAACTATTTGTGTATTTTGTGGATCAAAAGTAGGGAAAGGCTTCGGTTATCTAGAAGCGGCTGTAGATCTTGGAAAGAAACTGGGGGAAAAAGGTATCACTCTTGTATATGGGGGTGGTAGCAGTGGTCTAATGGGTTGTGTTTCCCAATCTGCTCTTGCAGAGAAATCAAAAGTAATCGGTGTCATACCTGTCCCTTTGGTAGATGTTGCAGGCAAAACACGAGGGCATGAAGTTCAAACTTTATCCATCCATGAACGCATAACTTGTATGCTATATGGTTCCGATGCCTTTATAGCCCTGCCCGGAGGTTTTGGTACCTTAGAAGAAATCTTTAACATTACCTCGTGGGCTCAACTAGATCTCCATACTAAGCCTATTGGGCTTCTGAATGTTAACAATTTCTTTGATGGTTTGTTAACCTTTCTTGATTATGCTGTGGAACAGGGATTCATCTCTCCATTTTCCAGAAGGCTTCTTATTTCTGCTCCTACTATTGATGAACTACTGGATAAGCTGCAGTCATATATCTCAATACAAGATCCAGCAGGGGTTAAGATAGATTGGTCGCAAGGAAGGGGAATCAAGCGAAAATGGAGTCCGGTTAATGTAAACTTAACTCTTTGAATCTTAGAATAGGTGGGGGTAGAGTACGGAGTATTCTCACTCTCGAGACACCCCTCCATTTACTAGGATTTCCTTAATGTTTAAATCTTGTGTGTACTTCAAAGATTCCAGGTGGTAGATTACGGAGTATTCTTACTCTCGAAACACACCTCTTTGAAGGTTTCTTTATTTCCTCAAAAGATCAGAGGTGGTAGGATACGGCTACTCCGGAAACACATCTCTCATTCTGAGGATCTTTCCATGTTTTTCTCTTATGCTTTCGTGTGTTTCATGTATTTCCTTTCCAGTGTGACTCTTGTGTGTTCTCCTTATGAGAAAATAATAAAATCTCTGCTATCATCTACTAAATCTCGTTTGTGATGTAAATGATCTTGCATGTCTAACCTTAATTCCTTTAGTGGATGCTTATCATATTATGCTCTTAATTCCAAATGATAAAATTCTGGACAGAGTCTCCCTTGTAATTTGGACTTATTCCAAACCATAAGCATTTCATAACTCACAATAATAAATAACTCCACATTTGATCACAACGATCTAAAAATATTGAAAATGATTCCAACACTTCAATATCATCAAAATATCCCAAAATTCAATTCATAATTCCTCAACATAGAAATTTCAAATCATATTTTTTTCAATATCACAATATTACTTCCTTCCATACCTTAATTGGCTCAAAAGTTACTCATACTTATAAATATATGCCATAAATCATATTCCCAAAATTTATTCACAAAGCCAAACTTCATAATAAATTTCTCTTCAACATAGAGGCATAATAAATTAACTCAACATAATATCCATTACTTAATTCTCAATAAAATCATATTATTCCCATTATGCTCAACACTCGTTTTCTTTAAAAAAAAATTCTCATAATCATACATTAAAGCATATAAGTTATGACAAAGCATAACAACATCATTATTTTCGAAGAAATACATTCTTATTTCTCATAAATCATAAGTATCCGAAATACTCTTCATTCTTTCTCATAAATTAGTAAAATGAGTATTCGAAATACTGAAATAACTTTAAACATCATAAACTTCTTTACCTCGGAGTTGGTGGAACGAATGATGGCAGTGGCAATCTTCATCAATAAAATTTTATAATGGAAAATATTTCTTGAAAATTCTTTTTGAAAATTTTTCCAGTCTACAGAAACGCAGACTAGCTCTGATACCAACTTGTAGCGCCCCGAGTTCCGTATACCCGATTCACTACGTCATTTTCTGTCTAAATTTTTCGAATAATATTTTTTTTTGCGGAAGAAATAATTGAAATTCATTTTTGGCAACATTAAATAAACTGTAATGGCCGCTAAAATTGAAAACATTTATGAAACCATTTGAAATAGTAAATCGAACCATTAATATTGTAAAGAAATTGCCAATATCATAATTTCTCAAATAAATGAACTTCTCTAAATTATTCGATTATTTGGAAAATACGGAAATCATTAACGTCAAACTTTCAACCGTTCAACGATTATTGCCACCATCATTCATCGCTCGCCACCGTCTCCGAAATCTGCAAAACTGTTAAAAGTAGGGTGAGTATTTCATGGGGGAAATACTCAGTAGACTCATCGCAAATTAATTTAATTTATAAGATGATTAAACACACAAATCCCGGCTCTTTATAAAACGGGCATTGATAGAGCTTCTTTATAAAACTGCTCTTGATAAAACTCATATTGTGCATTACAGCACGAGACATATTGTGAAAATAATAGGCTCTTTGAAAACATCTCTTTGAAAATAGTTCTTTGAAAACAGCTCTTTGAAAACAGCTCTTTGAAAACAGCTCTTTGAAATCAACTCTTTGAAAACATCTCTTTGAAAACATCTCTTTGAAAACCATATACTTATAAAAACATTTTAATTATGCCAAGCATAATTTCTTTTGAAAGCATAACATAAGATAGGATTTAAATCCTCATAAACATACAAGAACTTTACCGAACTTAGGTGGCAAGAATTCTTATGCAGTAAAATCATAATAACAGTAAAATCACAGTAAGTATACCAAGCATAATTTTTGAAATTCATAGGGATCAATTGCATCATAACATAAGATAGGATCGAAATCCTCATAAACATATGCGACAGGAATTTTACCGAACTTAGGTGGTAAATCCTCATAAACATATGGAAACACAGGAATTTTACCGAACTTCGTGGCAAATCCTCATAAACATAGGAGACACAAGAATGTTACCGAACTTCGTGGCAAGAATTCTTATGTGTAGCGCTACTAAAACTCCGGTCCCCTTAACATATCATAACTTATCATATGGGACCCAAAACAATCTTGGTAGATTGATTTCATAGCAATGATCCAAAAAAACATTTTCGTGAAGCATAGGGTATACTTACTTTTCGTAAAAACATAAAGTATATTTTCTTTTCATAAAAACATACTTACTTTTCATAACAACATAAGGTATATTTACCTTTCATAAAAACATACTTGCTTTTCTTAAAAATTGACTTTCACAAGTCACATGACATTCATATGAAATCATAATTTAAATCAATTAATAAGTGCGAGTCTACCTCAAATCCGACGAGTGCAAAGTTGAGCGGGAATGACTTCAATTTCTTTAAATTCTCCGTACGCTTCGTGTTAGCCAATAAGTCACTTTAGTCTATCGAATATATAGTTCAAAATGATAAATTATAATTTGAGGACTAAAATTGATGTTTTGAAAGTTGAGGGACTAAAATGAATACTTTTGAAAGTTCAGGGACTAAAATAGATATTTTGAAAGTTGAGGGATTAAAATGAATACTTTTGAAAGTTGAAGGACTAAAATGATTACTTTGAAAGTTGAGGAACTAAAATGAATACTTTTAAAACTTGGGCTTAAAATCAAATTAATAAAATCAGCAGGGACTGAAATGATAAGTTTGAAGCTAAAAGGGCTGGAAAAACTCATTTAAAACTTAAGGGCTGAAATTGATAAGTTTAAAAGCTGAAAGGACTGAAATAAAACCTTTTTTTAAAACATAGGGACTGATTTGAAATAACTTTAAAACTTCAGGGACTGACGCGCAAATTTTGAAATTAAATAAATAAATCAGATCTTTATCTTCTCTCTCTCACAACTCGTTCACTATCTGATCAGAAAATAGAGACTGAGAAGAGAGAAAAGCGAGAGACGAAAGCTGACGAATCCGGCGTTCAATCGGCGATTTGCCGGCGCAACACCGGCGCTGGGTACGGGGAGTGGCGATGGTGCACTTAGGATAGTTTCTGGGCTGATTTGGGGGCGATTTAAGGTGAAACCGAAGCTAGGGTTCGCGGTTCTTCCGGCGAAGGGAGCGGCGCTTGAGGTAAGTAACTGGCTCCATTGATTCTTGGGTTTTGATTTTGGTTTTGGGTGAGGATTTGGATTAAAAATGGAAGTGGGCAGCGTGTGGGTTCGAGGTTCGTTTTGGGCGTGGCGATGATGATGATGATGATGTTGGGTGTTTGAAAAAAATGGAGGTGACGGTGTTGCAGGTTTGTGGTCTGCGGTGAAGGTGGTGTTGGGTTGGTGCTGCAGGCGATTCTGGATGGATTGATTGAATGCAGTGGTTCGGCTGGATGGATTGAATGCAGCGATTGATGCAAATTGGTTTCCAGATTGATGTAGATGATTGGCGTTGAATTTTGGAAAACTGATTGAGGTGGTGATGAGACAGTGGAGTAGGTGGCCGGTGATGCTGGTTGCGGTCAGCCAGTTGTACCAGCTGGCCGTGGTGGAGACTGACGATTTATTTGGTGATATTGTTCTACAGTTGAGGTGGTTGATTCATGGTGATGATGATAATGGTTATGATTTGATTGTGAATGAAGCTTAAACAGAGGATTGGATTCGATTTGAATTGAGTGTTGGATGATGGCAGCTTGGCAGTGAATTTCAATGGGGTGGTTTGGGTGTTTGCAGTTTAAATGTTGAATTGAGAACTTTGTTTTGGTGGCTTGACAGTGGTGGACTTGAGCTGGAGTTTGGGTGCGTGAAGCTTGGGTAGCCATTGTGGTGGTATTAATTAGGAATTATAGGAGAGAAAAAGTGGGGAATTAGGTGAGAAAAAAAAAATAGAACATGTATGTATCATCATTATGTTTTGAAACATAATGATGGTTGATTTAGTGGAAAAGGTAATGCATACGAGTGATTGATGATAATGATATATGTGATATAGTGGATTGAATTGGTGGAGTATGGGTTGGATGATGGAATTGTATAAAGAATTATTGTTTTTGGTGTAAAGAAAAATATGTGGGTTCATGATACAATTTTGATAAATATTGGACTAACTTCGATCAAGAAAAGTATTTAAAACTGATATATTTTGGATTGAAAAATGATTTTGAAAATAATACTTTGAATAAATAATTAAAATAATATAATTTTAGAAATTCGGACATTTAATTTAAAATCGAACAAATTCGATATTTCTTGACTTGGCTAGACGAATTCGTCGCGGCGTTAACTTCAAAATAATAGGTGAAATAGTAGCGATACAATTTTCTAAATATTAAAATAATTATTTATTGCATAAAAATTCTGGGTCGCTATAATCTTACCCCCTTAAAATAATTTCGTCCTCGAAATTAAACTTACTTAATCTTATAATTTCTGAATACTTAATCAGAATCTCTTCTTCTTATCATCGAATATTCTCAAAATAATCAAAACAATTCCTGAATATTTTCTCTACGTAAAATACCCAAACATATCAACATAATATCATCAACTTATCTTTCCAATATTTGTAACCTAAAATTCAGTAAACAAATATCTCCCAAAACTAAGATTCTATACTTAAATGTCACCACATTTCCTGCAAAGTATTTCTTTCACTTGTATATACGTATGAATTCTGATTCAATACGGTACTCATTTTACTTTCCACGTATCATCACACTATACCAAGATTATCATTATTAAAACAAAATATCAGTACCCATAATCCAAGAAAATATTCCAAATCTCCAATCAAATCTCCTTTATCGATAAAATTTAACAGCGCATTACTTCTTGTCTCCTCTTTTCATTAAAATAATCCTGCGCTTTCTTGCTGGTCACAACATCACGCGGATTCACTCAGATCCTTTGCGCTTTTAAATAGTTCATGCTGAGAAGAGGTTGAATCATCAAACAATGGATATCATTCTTTCTAACATTCGCAAGTATTATTCCAGTCTTCCTATGAATGATCTGAGAAAGATCTATAAAATAAGGCTCGAAAGATTGAGGTTGCTAATGGCTCATGATATTCCAGAAGATGTTCGCTGGTTGATAGAAGCAAAGGTTCGACTATCTGGTGAATTACCATCAACATTTCCAAAACATATGCCTGGTTTAGGCAAAAGCACGTTCGCAAAGAAACGAAGAGCAAAAAGACTGGGTGGTTGCTACAAATGTGCTCGTTGGAACTGTAATACACGTTGCAAATCAGTAGGATATTCTTCTACTAATCGGGATGATAAAATCGAATTCATAAAGGGTGGACTGAGTAAGGAGTCTTTGGATGATATTCGACTGACTCTTGAGACGCACCCAAGTGGTTATGTACAACGTGAACTTCTCTCCTTATACGCTCAGTTTAACGAGGACAAAAATCGTTATAGTCTCCAAAATATAATATCGAAAGATCCTGTTTGCCAGTCTGTTTTACAAAATGAGGCTTCTGGCAGTTCAGCAATGATATAAGGTAAATCTTTTTAAAATATTTTGCTGCTTTCTTTCACGCGTTTTGGAAATAAAATATATTTTCCTTTCTCGAGGTTTGATAAAGCTGGAAATAAATATTTAATCGCCGAAAGGTGACAGCCTCGATACGATAAAAAATATTCAAAAGTGGGCTGATTTTGTCAAAAGTAAATCTTTACTTTTTCAGAATCAATCAAAAACAGTAAATTTTTCCGGCTTTAAATAGCCAAACATATTTCATAGTTCAGGCATCCCAAAATCACATCTTCTTCGTAAGTTTTCCCTTCTTTACTATCAAAGATGGAAGCACCAAAACTTCGACAGATCAAAACTATTTGTGTATTTTGTGGATCAAAAGTAGGGAAAGGCTTCGGTTATCTAGAAGCGGCTGTAGATCTTGGAAAGAAACTGGGGGAAAAAGGTATCACTCTTGTATATGGGGGTGGTAGCAGTGGTCTAATGGGTTGTGTTTCCCAATCTGCTCTTGCAGAGAAATCAAAAGTAATCGGTGTCATACCTGTCCCTTTGGTAGATGTTGCAGGCAAAACACGAGGGCATGAAGTTCAAACTTTATCCATCCATGAACGCATAACTTGTATGCTATATGGTTCCGATGCCTTTATAGCCCTGCCCGGAGGTTTTGGTACCTTAGAAGAAATCTTTAACATTACCTCGTGGGCTCAACTAGATCTCCATACTAAGCCTATTGGGCTTCTGAATGTTAACAATTTCTTTGATGGTTTGTTAACCTTTCTTGATTATGCTGTGGAACAGGGATTCATCTCTCCATTTTCCAGAAGGCTTCTTATTTCTGCTCCTACTATTGATGAACTACTGGATAAGCTGCAGTCATATATCTCAATACAAGATCCAGCAGGGGTTAAGATAGATTGGTCGCAAGGAAGGGGAATCAAGCGAAAATGGAGTCCGGTTAATGTAAACTTAACTCTTTGAATCTTAGAATAGGTGGGGGTAGAGTACGGAGTATTCTCACTCTCGAGACACCCCTCCATTTACTAGGATTTCCTTAATGTTTAAATCTTGTGTGTACTTCAAAGATTCCAGGTGGTAGATTACGGAGTATTCTTACTCTCGAAACACACCTCTTTGAAGGTTTCTTTATTTCCTCAAAAGATCAGAGGTGGTAGGATACGGCTACTCCGGAAACACATCTCTCATTCTGAGGATCTTTCCATGTTTTTCTCTTATGCTTTCGTGTGTTTCATGTATTTCCTTTCCAGTGTGACTCTTGTGTGTTCTCCTTATGAGAAAATAATAAAATCTCTGCTATCATCTACTAAATCTCGTTTGTGATGTAAATGATCTTGCATGTCTAACCTTAATTCCTTTAGTGGATGCTTATCATATTATGCTCTTAATACCACACTAAGAATGGAATTTCACAGTGTCATTTATAAGGAACTACTAGATTGTACTTGTGTACACTTAAAAGTACCTAAATCACTCAGCCTAGCAACCATAAATAACAAGCTTTTAACTTTATTTAAATTTTCATAAAAGAAATCAATTCACAAACTGATCCGACCAAATTATTTCATTTACCTTATATTCCTCTAATCCTACATTTGAACTTAATTTCTCACCTCGGATGGGCAAAAAAAAAACATAAATATCAAAAAAAAAATTCCCCTTCTAAATCGTGAACGAAACTGACCTCCGAGGAATACCGACTTCCTCATTGGTATCACCGTTCTTCAATTCATTCAACAATTCTCTCATGGTAAACGTCCGATTCCCTTCCTCTCGTTCCAGTTTTGATTCACTCCCCACATCATTCGTGTTTGTCTCTTTCTCTTCAGATTCAGTCACTACACTTGGCTGGATCGAAATTTCGTCTGGCCTAGAATTTGATACCTCTGCATGGACTGATTGTAATTCAGATTCAACTACGTTGTTGATTTTGGAATATTCCCCTGCATCTGATGATTGTATGTCAGTATGCTGGATTCCAATGGCGATTGAGTCGGGATCTGGATCAGTGGCGGGTGGTGCTAGCTCTGACTCGTGTTCGGGTTTGGGAGCTCCGTTTTCTAAATGATCAGCGTTTGAAGACATCATTTTGATGCAGTAGATTACAGGATTTTGAAGCACAACAAGAAGGGGTGCAAAATTTTAGATAGGTATTTCATTTCAGTTTAAGAACAAAAACTCCTAGGGAAAAACACTGTTTGCACTAAGATTTTAACGAGATCCGTATTTTGATTTTATTTCAGGGTGATTTAACTTATTTTTGTTCCACCACATTTTAAATCCGCCGCAATTAAAACACAAATGTAATAAATACACAACATTTTGACAAATATAGGACCTATATTTCTCAACAAGGTGCTATATTGTCATCACAAAACTTAATTCTTACACCACATTTTTAAGTAATTTCTTTATTGACTAAAATAAACATAAAAGAAATTACAAAAATATTCTTTTATTTTTCTCTCACTATTGTTAAATACACCACAATCTTTCAAATAAATTTATTTTCTTTTCTTCTTTATATTTATGGTGTCTATATTGCCACTACAAAATTTATTTTTTACACCACAATTTAAAGTATTTTGCTTATTTATAAAAATAGACATAAATAAAATTACATTCTTATTCTTTTAATATTATTTCACTAAAAATAATTTTTATATACATCACATCTTTCAAATATTCACTTATCTTCTCTGTGTATATTTTTCTAAATCATCTTGTTCTTCTTGTTATTTTATGTTTTTGCTTTTCAATACCAAATTAATTAAAATAGATGTTAATATAATAATTTCATATGAGTTTTCAAATAATAACATCATGCAAACATTAACATAAATTAAAGTTTGAGACTTTAGGTTAGTGAAAGATTTTTATTGTTCAAGGTTCCCTATATTTTGATATCACCCAGGATTTTGGTTATTTAATTATATTTGATTTTCAATTAAATTTTATATTCGGTTTTCGAATTCTATGATTTTTCAATTACATATATTTGCGTATTCATACTGCATTCCACCTATCGTGTTTTCAGTTGCATCTAATATTAAAAAAAATAGTGATTTCAATTGCATCTAGTATTTAAAAAAAAAATGTGTATCAAGTATTTAGAAGCCAACCACCTACTATATTTATATGAAATTGAATATTTTATTATTTCAATTATCCATCAAACATCAATTAAAAAATGTGTAACATGGAAATTTAAACCTAATTAATTGTAATTAAGGAAACAATGGGTGGCAATTATGAGGAAAAATGGGAGAAATATTGGAAATTTGGAATGATGAGTACACCACAATAATATATATATTTTTTATTTTTTAAGTTTTTATAGGATTAGGAGTGTTATTGTAAATTTGTTGTGGTGTATTTATTGAAAATATATTTTAATTGTGGTGTGATTATAATGTGGTGTAGTAAATAAATTTTATGGTGGTAATATAATTACCCTTCTCAATATTATCCGTGCACTACAAATGAAAATTTAAGGCAAACAATTCTCTAGTCTTTACCAAACTTACCGTCGACCACCACAAAATGTACACAACAAGAACCTGGAGTCAAGGCCGTCTTACAAAGGAGCCAACATTGGTCGTCGTGATGTCAAGCTTTTTGGGTGAGCCTTTCCCCCTCTCTCTAGGGTGAACTTCAGGCTTTCATTTTTCATGTAAAATACTTCCATCTCGGTCGTCATAATTTTGGTAAAAACTTGCTTTTGCGACACCATTCTCAGGTCGCCATTTTTTTAAAATATAGAGTCGAAAAACTTCCTTCTCAGCGTAACTTTTTTCATCTTCCCAGCAGGTAATTTACCCATCACTTTTCCCTTCTATATTTGGCACTTTTCACTTTTAGGCCAAGTCAAGAAGTTAAAAAAATAACAACCACTAATAGTGTCTTTGTCTTTATTATAGATGTTGGAAGAGATGAATACATTACAACCGTAGCACTGGAAAACATGGTGCTGCCAGAAGAGAAGAGAAGAGAAGAGAGGGGGGAGTCGGAGGGATTTTGGATCATTTAAATAAATCAGTGGTGTACATGTGCGTTGCACGTTATCGACCAATAATTTTTTTTCTTTTTAATATATTCAAAATTTGTGATTATTAGTTCTTAACAGATACATAATTATAATAGGTTTTGTAATAATATATTTTTCCTTTTAATATATTCAAAATTTGTGATTGACCAATAACTTTTTCCCCTTTATTATTAGTTAATATTATTGTTTTCAAAAATAAATTTAATTAATTTATATTGAACACAAATATTACTAATTATTAATGTACAATTAATAAAAACATTTGTATTGCTCTTCCCCTACTTGTGGTCTTGGGCCTGGGATCAGATTCTTCATCAACTTTCCACCCCAATCTTTTTTTCTCTATTTTTGACCTTTCTTGATTTGCCGATAAATTCATCTCTACCAACATCCCAATCTATAAATAAATTAAGAATATTATTAATAAGATAATAAACCTCAGTTGTTGGTTGTGTTAACAAGAGAAACACAACCTCTCATCTACCTTCTTACTAGGGAAAAGCTTTTTCCGTTCAACTTCTGTCATCACGGAAAGATCATTTTCCTCCTCAATCTTTGTATAGCAACCCAAAGCCAAAATAGATTTCAATAATAATATGAATGAAACTGTGTTACCAAGTGAATGAACTATGAGATATTTAGATATGCTAAATCTGTTATTAATATATAATGAAATGAGAGATTACAACATCGTATAGATGTGTTAGGCGGAGAAGAACATTTCTTTTGTCCACCTCATGCATTATTAGAAAGTAAAAGGTTTATCTTAAAAGAACTGTTGGGAAAAAAAAAACTAGGATTCAACACATTATTTCAGTATTGCCCAATAATAGAATTGATCATACAAATCTAAAGCTCACAATAAGTATTTCTTATTGCTTCTCTTTCTTCCTAGAAAAAACTAATAGACAAATAAATTCTATTCATACAACAAGGATAGGTCAAAATCACCTCTAATGTTATAATAGCAACATTTATAAGTCAGTAAATGAGAGCTCATCCAATTATATTCACCCTGATGAAGAGATTCATACTTAAGAAACAGTGAAACAAAAGGTTTAATCTATTTTTACAAATAAAGTTGTACAAATAGGGTTACTAACTCTAACATGAGGGGGCTACAAATATTTTATTATGTGTGAACCCCCTTCAATGTGAGGGTTAGTCAACCTGTTTGTACAATTTTGTTTGTACATATAGCATGATCCAAAATAAAATGGGAAAGTTTGACACTAATTTTCATAACTTCTCAGTGAAGGCAAAAAGAAATGGAGAATATATCTCTTGGCTAGCTGTACGACACCACTTTACACCCTCTCCAAGTAAGTCTATTCTGTAATAATATTTTCCTTGGATCTACAAATGAACCAGAGCAATCAACATAGGTATTAATGAAATTGGAGAGAAGCAACACTTGTACTAACAGATATTAATGGCTTTCCTTCTTTTATATAATAAATATTTGCAAGGAAATGGATGGATCATTTAGCTACTTTAGGTAGGATTTTCCTTCTTTATATATATATATATATATATATATATATATATATATATATATATATATATATATATATATATGTAATGGCTAAAGGAAAGGTGAGCAGGTTGGGATGAGCATATAAGTATTATGGAGTTTGTTAAATAAACTTACCGTCAATCCCATGCATTTATTATTAGTACAGATTGTCTCATTTAATGCCTCATCAACACCCTTAGAATCATCACGTAATAATAATCTTCTACATAAGAAAGAAAAGTTCTATGTTTGACGGTATGGTAACTTTGATATACAATTGATATTGGAGCAACTAATAATGAAGTAATAATAAACCTCTGAAGCATCAGTTCAATATGTCCGTCTATTGTGATTGATCCTCCCACAGCTATGTCCATCAAGACTGAAAGTTCAGTCTTATCATCTCCTATGTAAATACCAAGATTTATCTGCACATGAAAAATTCAATCTTGACCAACAATGAAGGAGGAAATTTATTATTGTCCAAGTACTCTACCAAAATTCATGTATTATTATTATTTGAACAAGTATTTGGACATTTAAAAAACTTGAAGAGGAGAAACATATTGGGTAATAATTTATAGCAACGGGTTCATTCACTTTCAAGTCCCAATCCATCATATAGTCACGAATCTGAATAGCAAATAAATTTATGTCATCACATGTAAGAAAAGTTTAGCCAATAAATATAAATTGAAGGAACACTTCCCTATTGTAATATGATCCATTCCTTTAACTTTGAATTCTAACCAACAGAGGTAATATCTAAAACCCAGTAATTATGGTCAAGCATAATCCTAACATAAGTACATACTGAACAAGATATCTTGTGGTTTCATGACATTTCCTGGTGTTTCAATTTTAATAAAGTGAAAATTACCAGAAAAGGTTGATGATAGTCTCATATAGACGATGACCTGCCCATGCCAACTGAATAATTGTTTACACCTTTAAAGTACTAAATGCATTATATTTTAAAGCCTCTAGCAATAATCGAGAAAGTTATCCAAGAAGGAACTTGCTCTGATCAATATCATCTAATGGGTCTACTATCTGTGAGAAATACTTTTATTGGAAAATATGTGTAACTGATTAAGACATCAAGCGAGAAATGGCATTACAGAATATGATAGTACATGCTTGAAGTTTTCACCAATAAAGAATGCTTGGAGGTTGCAGTTTCCTTTAATAACTAAGAGCTAACTATCTAGTACACGTACTTTTATTGGCGATTATGACGTCAAGCAAGAAAGGGAAGCATGCACAAGGATAGTGTGCTAATCTTTGACGTAGAATTTCTAATGCTGCCAGTGCTATTCTCTAGATATAGTTTGGAGTGTTCAGAAGTTGGTGAAA
Organism: Ligustrum vulgare; assembly: GCA_963555705.1. Classification (NCBI taxonomy): domain Eukaryota; kingdom Viridiplantae; phylum Streptophyta; class Magnoliopsida; order Lamiales; family Oleaceae; genus Ligustrum; species Ligustrum vulgare. Next base: position 35,532,248 of record OY743171.1, on the reverse strand, counting down.
TTGGGAATTCGGTGCCATGTTCAAGTTTTAAATTTGATGCTTTTATTTAGAGAGAAGAAATTGAAAATTGTTATGGGATTTATACAAGAGTTGACGTGTCACTGTAAAAAAAATGTATAGATAAAGCAAAAAAAAGGCCATACATTTCAGCAGAAACAAAGAAATTAATTCCAGAATCGAATGCGCCTTATCCAAGAGTTGGAAGGACTGAGGCAATGTATTATGCTCGCCGAAAGTCATAGTCCATGTGTCCATGATTACAAAAACATCATGAAATTGAGAAATTCTTCCAAGCAATAGCAGAAGAAGGAATTGAAAAGAAAAAAAACCTAAGCAGAGTCTCGAGACTGTCATATCAGGACCGAGATTGAAAAGAGTAATAGCTATTGATCTACAAAGTTGGAGTACAGGGTTGAATTACTTGAGAGGATAAAGAGGAAAACTGAAAAATCCCATCGAATCAAATGAGATCAAATACTCACAAAAGCAAATTTAGCTCGAAGAACAAAAACAAAATGGAAAAGACACAAAAATACTATAAAATTAAGTAAAACCAAGAAATGGATATTAAAGGATAAAAACAATTAATCAAACAATCAAATTGAATAAATAATTAAAAAGCTTAAAATGTGACTGACTCCATTTGTCGATCTTGGAATTGAGAATTTCAGATTTTCTGTAAAGGAAAGAAATGATATTGCATCAAACAATCAGATTAAAAAAAAATAATAATAAAATAAAATAAAATTTGACGGACCAATTCCATTGTCGTTCTTGAAATTGAAAGGTTACGTTTTCTGTAAGGGTTAATTAATGGACATAAAGGGTTATTTAGACATTTGAAACGAATTTTGAGGACATAATAGTCCAGAAAAGTTTCCCAACTTAAGCGGCTTTTATAGGGTGTATAGATAAATAGGAGAGGGGGGAGAGATTTTGTTGGAATTTTGTTTGTTTCACACGGATGAAAATTTTTAAAGCGAGCTTATTAAAGTAATTTTATTCAGGATAGTTTAAATAAATAGAAAAAAAAATTAAAATGTGGTGTAATAAACAAGATTTGTGGTGGTAATATAATTTCTTTAGCAATTGATAAATGATTTATAAACTATACAATTTCTCAAACAACTTTTTAACCACATACATTTTTTCTCTCTAATTTTCAATCATGCATTTTACCTCAAAATCATAAATAAATCAGTTTATAATCGCTCCATTGTTACCAAATGAAGGTTTATTTATTTGTTACCGATCCCGATGGGGAGGACTGATTGTATGTAATATGTGGGATCTCCAAATTTTTAAAAAGAAGCTCAAAACGGATGGAGCAAGATTAGTAGTAAAAGGCTATAGGCTAAAAGGAAGGACTTTACTTCTTCGATACATACTCACTCGTTACAAGAATTATTTCTATTAGAGTTTTTATCACAATTGCTGCATTACATAATATTGAAATATATCAAATGGGTGTTAAAACGACATTTTTAAATGGTGAGCTAGAAGAAGAAATTTATATGGAACAACTTGAAGGGTATGTTGCTCCGGGATAAGAGAAGAAAGTGTGTAAACTTGTTAAATCTTTATATGGGTTAAAGCAAGCCCCAAAGCAATGACACCAAAAATTGGGCGAAATAATGTTGTTGAACGGTTTTAAAATTAACAAGTGTGATAAATGTGTCTATATCGAAAACACACCTAAAGCCTATGTAATTGTATGTTTATCTGTCATTGATATGTTAATTATGGGTGGCAATCACGATGTTATCATGAATACTAAGAAAATGTTAACAAAACATTTTGAAATGAAAGATATAAGAGTGGCTGATGTTATATTAGGGATTAAAATATCTAAGACATTTGATGGACTTCTCAATCTCATTATGTTGAGACCGTACTTAAAAGATTTAACATGTATGATGAAAGTCGAGTGAAAAATCCAATTGACTTAAGTCTACACGTAGTCAAAAATAAAAGTGAACTGATGTCTCAATTGAAATACTCACATGTTATAAGCAGTCTAATGTATATTATGAACTGCACCCATCCAGATATATATCATATGTTGTGGATAAACCGAGTAGGATCACAAGTAATTCAAGCAATTACCATTGGGAGGCATTAAATATGGTTCTTAGGTATCTAAAGTACACCTTAAACTTTTGATTACATTATACAAGATATCCAGCAGTATTAGAAGGATACCTTAATGCGAATTGGATATCAAACACAAAAGATTCTAAATCTACCGGTGGTTATGTTTTCACCATTGGTGGTGCTGTTGTATCTTTGAAGTCCTTAAAATAATCGTGTATAGTTCGATTTACAATGGAATCAGAGTTTATAGCTTTAGATAAACCTGTTGAAGAAGAAGTGGCTTCATAACTTCTTAGAGGACATTCCATGTTAGCCTAAGCCAATGCATGTAATAAGTATACACTGTGATAATCAGTTGGCTATTGCGAGGGCACAAAGTAGTATGTATAATGGTAAGTCTAGACATATACGTCGTAGACACAAGACTATTAAACAGTTGATCTCAAATGACATTATTTCCATTAATTATGTGAAATCAAATGATAATCTCATCGATCCGCTTGCAAAAGGTTTACCAAGAGATCAAGTATACTGCTTATCAAAAGGAATTAGATTAAAAGCATACTACGCTTGAATCAATATAATGGTAACCCAACCTTGTTGACTAGATATCCTAAAATCTTGGTTCAATGGGACGATTGAGTAACAAAGATTCAGTTGAACACTTAGGAGAAAAATCTCTTACCCATTTCTATATGTTGAATAAATCAACTAGAGTATGATAGAACACTCTTAATATGATATCACCTATATAAGTGCGAAGTGTAGCCACTTCTATGAGAATGTTTCAAGGCTTGAATTCTCTAAAGCACTTATGAGATTGAAGACTTGTTCATGACCAAAATGAACACAACCATAAGAACCGAAAATGTTGGGAAATATATTGTGTTAGTGATATTGTCTTGGTTTACATCAACGGCTGAACGGTTCAAGACATTATGTTCACTGATTAGCTTAAGTAAACTCGATGGTATTTCACTAAGGGAGGTTTAAAGCCAGAAGCTACATCTCCTAATGCAATAAATTTTCGCCTGTACTCTCTACTAGTGTCTGCATTATCATTTGCATTTTCTGGAAATTTCCATTCATATGGGGGATTGTTGAAAATGACACTCAAATGAGTCAACTATGACTAATAATTCAAGTAGATCCTGATGTCCTTTTCGTGCATATGAGGAGTCCAAATTATTCTACTTCGAACGTAGATAACCGTGGTATATTTGGATCGTAAAACCATTTTCGGATGAATGAGAAATTGATAACTAAAGTGATGAGTTGAAATAAGCTTGTTGAAATAAATGGACAAAAGTTAATGTTCGTCCCACATAGGAAAAATATGAAAAATTGGACTTTTTCATTACCTTCAGTTTGGGCATTTGGGTTTGGGCTCTAAGGGGTACCAATAGTGTTTGGGTTTAGTCAAAAGCTCACATACGAGCTCGCCACTGTCATCCACTTGATCAACTGGCTCTACTCAGCATAGCACGACACAACATGAGCATGAGCTTGGGCTCAGGTCATGAGTCGTGAGCCAATTCATCTATATTTCTTTTTGGATAAAGTTATAGTTACAATTATTAAATCAGTTTAATAATTTGGGAAGTTATCTTCTACATTGAACGTGATATTGTCTGTAATATTATTTGTATGTTATAACCTCAAACATAGTCAGTAATGTCGTAATATTATCGTTCCTGTAATATCGTGGTATTTTATTGCCTACAACATGTGTAGTAATGTCGTAATATTACAATACTCATAATAAAAACATAATTCATAAATTTGAAGTGTACTAAGCATTGCAGATGTACTGGTAATAACATGTATCTCATTAGTACTAAAAACATTATACATCGTGTAACTTAAGGCATTTATAGATTCCAATTTGCATAAATCATGGTTTCTTGTGGGATGAAGTTGCATTACACGAATTGTAATGGTTAACAACGAATTATTGCACAGCAGACTCATGTCATGAAACTTATAAGCAACATATATTCATATTGGTATAAACTATTGCAATATATACTTATTATATGAAAGATGAGTTGTTACAAGTACTAATATTTTTTAGTCACTATTCAAAAATATCGATTTCGATAAGTGTTTGTAAATTTTAATACTTATACATAATTAACACAATTTAAAATGCATGAAAATAATATTATATTACAATAACTATTAATAAATAATATAACTAATTCAAATTATAATAGCTTCTTTGAATAATAAAATCCAATTTATATATCTAAGTAATAATGATTGTTAATTTCATTTTTATGAGTTATTATTAACTTCAAAAAAAATGCAAATTTAGTATTTTATTTAGTGATATATCATGTTTGATGTAATATTATGGATACAATATTAATTTCGTGGAAAGTATCAATATATTTTTCTCACAATTTCTGCATTTGTCTATCGCATTTAAATTTTTTTCAGTTTTCATTCAAAAATATCAATTATAATAATTATAAATGTGTGCTTGATCTTATATCCACTAATTAAGATTTAAGATTAAAAGTAATTTTATAATCTCAATATTATCTACATGCATTTAAATCTGACATTAATCTACACGAATTCAAAATAAGAATTAATATGATGTAGAATCCACTATTTAATTTTAATTATACTAAATAATATAATTAAATCGAAATATCTTTTGTATTAAAAATAATATTAATAATATAATAGATAAATATGAATTCCAATAGAGCAATAATTTACAAAAATAAAAATAATAAATTTATATAGAAAGTTTAACTGAACAACTCTTCGCTTTTCATAATATAGAAAGCATGTAATTTCTCCAAAAATAAAAATAATTTTATAATCTCAATATTATCTACACAGATTTCAATAAGACATTATTCTACACGAATTCAAATGAAAATTGCATCAATCAACTCTCATTTAAATACAAAATTTAATAATACACAGATTTTTATTTAATTCTTTTTCCAGAAATGGCAAGTGCATTTTGGTGATAAACTGTGCATATATTTTGGTGATAGTTACTTTGTGTATGTGTGTGTGTGTGTGTGTGTGTGTGTGTGTGTGTGTGTGTGTGTTTTGAATGTCATTAATTATGAAGGGAGTATGTTTGATTAAAGAAAGTGTAATCTTCGTTACAAGTATTGTAATCTTTATTACACGTATTCTAATGTTCATTACACATTGATATGAATATTGCACTTAACTAATATTCGTTACAAGTATTGTAATCTTCATTACATATATGATATGAATATTACACTTAATGCAATGTTAAATGAAGGTTTCTAGAAGTAGATAAAGCAAGTGGCTTGACATTGAAATTAAACGACTCAAAAAATTATGACGTCCTTAACTGTCCATTATGACATAAGAAGTTATTTTTAGAATTTATTTAATTATTTTGGAATTTAAAGAAATAAAACTGATTTTTTAATTAAATTAAAAGTTACAAAAAACGTGTTTATGTGTTTATCTTCCCTAGACTTTTTCAATCCCTTCTGACATCCTTTTAATACATGTGATATATGTGAGGACTAATTTTGGGAACGATCTTTGAGAATATGTAAACGTTTTTTAAGTTCGATCAAGGGATTGTCCTTGGTGAATTTTTAAAATTAGTACTTTACCGAAACTGTTAATAAAAACAGTTTTAAGTGACCTACTTTCGAAAGATCATAACTTTCTATTTGGTTATCCGTTTCTTACGTGGTAAATTGCACATTAAAGTAACATGTGAGTAATTTGAAACAGTACCAAGAAAAAAATATTTTGAATCCGTTTGATACCTCAAATTTGAGCTCAAACTTGGATGTACGAAACTGAATTCTCTCAATTCCTTAGCATGACGTGGCTGCCACCACCAATTTTATAACTTTCTTATCCTTACAACCTCTAGGTGACACCTCCAACTTTACATGCAAAATGCTTTCCACCTCTTTCTTTGGTAAATAGGGCCAAACCATTCTTATTTACGAAGCATGGTTATTATTTCCTATGGCTGAGTTCTTTCTTCATTTTCGTGCAATCAAAATTACCTATAAATAGTCATTTGTTTGAAGTAAAATCTCACAGCTGAAAAACAAGAGAAGAAACAATGTCAAAATAGCATGTTCTTTTCAAAACCCTAGGTAAGGAATTCATGCCGAAAACTATGTTTTAATCCGTTTCAAACAATCATTTTCATTTGAAAAATATTTTATCAAAGCCCCTTATTAACGTATATGGTTATGGATCAAAGCAATCAAGAATCTGTAAAGTTTGTTGAACTCCTGATTCGATTATCTTTCCATTGATATATTGTACAACCCATTAAAAAGTGAGTCGGATATGCTATTTGATTTATTTTATTCATGATGAATTTATTTACTTGGATTAGTTGAATAATAAGTGAGTCGAATAGGGTATTTGAATTAGTTGATTCATGATGAATGTATTTATTTGGATTAATTGAATAATAAGTGAGTCGGATATGATATTTGAATTAGTTGATTCATGATGAATGTATTTACTTGGATTGGTTGAATAATAAGTGATTCGGATATGTTATTTGAATTAGTTGATTCATGATGAATGTATTTACTTAGATTAGTTGAATAATAAGTGAGCGGGATGTGTTTATTTTAATTAACTGAATATGAAGTAAGTTGAATATGTTTGACTGAAGTATTTGATTAATGAAGTAAGTTGAATATGTTTATAAGAATAATATGATTTATTATACGTGAGTTAGATATGTTTATGCGAAACGTTAGTTGAAAATGCTTATTTGAGTTAATTTTCTAACAAAGTGAACATTCAATACATCCTTTATATGTTGCATAATGTGAAACATGTTTTGATGAAATGACATTTGGTTCATGTTTTGAAATACGATGGCATTCGATGGGTGATGAATCATAAATGAAAGTAATGCATAAAGAAATATTTTGTGCATGAGATTAATAGATTTGAACTCTAGCCCCCTTGGTAGTTAATGTGTTATTTTAGATATCGATGTTGATGATGTGGGAGCACCCCGCGACTCTGAGAGTTTTGAGGAATGACATGGAGATCTAATATCCCTGTTGGAGTCCAACATGGTGAAAGATGATAGTGATGTAGAAGCCCTAGAGGATGAAATAGTTCTATGTAATATGATGTATTATGGCCGATGTTGATTATGTCATGAGCACCTTGCGACTTCGAGAGTTGTGAAGAATGACATGGTGATATAATATCCCTTTTGGAGTTGAACATGATGAAATATAACAAGGATGTAGAAGCCTTAGAGGATGAAATAGTCTTATATAATATGATGTGTTATGACAATTTTATCGATATCCAGATTATGGAAATGATAAGTGTAAAATTATCGCAAGTGTACGATATTGCTATCAAGTAATAAAATGGACAAAAGAGTCCGAGTTATCGTTCCCACGAGGATTGTAATTAAGTACCGAAATCGTGTTAGTTCTCGCTTTATTTGAACGGTAAAATAGTGATGAATTATCTAAACTAAAATAGAAAATAAAACTAAATAAAAGCAAAAGAAAATATTTCAATTTTATATTTTCTAAATTGACATTTGTAAGTGTTTGGACATCCAGTTTCACAATAGTCAATATTTTTAATTCCATTTATCTAGTTTTATTCCTATTAATTAATGTACTCGATCGAATTCACTTATACATATGAAATTCTTCTCTTAAGTTTAAATCAACTCTACGTTATTCAGTCAATCATGTATTTCTATAGAGAGTCATAATAATTAGGTGCATGGAACAAAAGAATTCATGTAGTAATTGCAATAATAAAAAATGTAAAGCCCCGAATTTCGTAAATCCGGGACGCCACGTTGTCCTTTAAAATTGACTTTCAAAATAGTATTTGTGTGGAAAATGACTGAGATTCAATTTAAAAATTTCATTCAAGAATTTAAACGTTAAAGAAATTCAAAGTTTAGCATAAATTGGATAGATTAAATAAATTCTCAAAATCTCTAAGTAAAAACATATTTTAAAAACTTGTTTAGTAGCCACCGCTGCGTCAACTCCGTAATTTGCAAAAAAATTTAAAGGAAGGCGTGAGCATTTCCTAGAAATACTCAGTATGTTCAGTGCAAATTAAATAAACTCTATCGTAAATAACACATTTAATCATGTAATTTAAGTCATAAATTCTCATGCAATAAGCAAGTATTCTCATGCCCGAAGGCAAGTGGATCTCATAAGTCATAAATTCTCATATAATAAGAAAGTATTCTCATGCCCGAAGAAAAGTGGATCTCATGCCCGAAGGCAAATTGCTAGCTCATGCACGAAGACATGTGGATCTCATAAATTACGTAATCACATGCATAAATTTACATTACTGGTTTACTTAATATTGCGCAAGTGAAAGAAAAAAGTTTTTGAGTAAGAACCTACCTTAAAATTATCATCGAGTTTGTTGAATAAAATGATTTTAGTCTCCTTGAAAATACCATGCCTCATCTAGCCCTAAGATGAATAACGTTAAATTAGAAACTCATAATTAAAGTTTTATAAAGAAAATAAATCATGAGGGTTGAAAATAATTTAAAAGTGTAAGGCTTGGTCTACAATGGTAAAGTGTAAAGATTTGGGGCTTAATTAAAACCAGCTAGAAATAATGGAGTTGAAATAAAATATTTTAAATATGAAGGGACCAAATTAAAAGGTTTGAAAACTATGGGACTTAAAGCATAAAATAAAAATATAAAAATCAAAACTCTCATCTCTCTCTTTCTCAAAATCTACTGGGAGAGAGTGAGAGGGGCAAGGAAGGGCATCGCCCTTCCGATTCCACGCCGCCAGCGACATTCCTGTAGGTGGAGGAGCCATCATCACATGGAAGTGGTGAGGCATGCGTGGATGTGTGAAAAGGAAGGCAAAATTGATTGAGTCTTTGTGTGAAGTTGAAGGTGGGTTCGACTTTGGAGCTGGATTTTTCTAGTGAAAAATCAAGTCGAACAGATTGGGGTTTGAGGTAAGTATTTGGATTATCTTATTTCTTGGATTTTTGGTTGTTTTGGGAGTTAGAAATTGGTTGGAGAAGTTGAGAAAGGCAGTGGCGATTTCAAGCGGCGGTGGCGATCGACTGTGGTTCGAGTTGTGTGTGTGGTGGTGTTTGTATGTTCTTCTGGTTGCTTGAGGTGTTGGATTGGGTGTTGATTGATGATTACGAAATGGACGGCTGGAGGTGGTGTCTCGATCGACTATGGAGGTTGGTAGATTGTATGGAATGCAGTGGTTTGATTGTGGTTATGTGAATTGAAGGCAGTGTGATGATGGAGTTCGAACCTCATGTTGGTAGTAGCGGGCCTGGCAGTGTGTGGGGTTTCGGAATGGTGCTGGTGTTGGAAACTTTTCATTTTGACAGTTTTCATTTTGGCAATTTCAAGTTTTGTTTGAATGGAAATTAAAAGCTCTTCAACCAGTTTCATCTGTTTCCTAGCTCTTCAGTTTCTCATCTCTTCAATTTGGTGATTAAATGAATGTTAATGCTGGTGGTCTGAATTTTAATGCTTGTGGTCTATAAAAGGCTGATACCTCTTCGCTGAAACAACAGAACACAACAGTGAAAAATAAGAATACCACAGCTTCTTCCTCTTTTCATTCTAGCAGCTTCCCCTTTGCTTTTTTTTTTTTCCCCTTTCGCTAAGTTTCTTTGAGAGAGAGAGAGATACAACTAGTTCAATAGGCGGTTAACTTAGTGCAGCATGAACTGACAACCGATTGTACCTGGGAATCGAACACCGATTAAAGCCTCTTGCACTCCGGTGAAGCGGCAAATTCGATTTAAGGAAACTGTGTAAACACAGGTCTTCGGTTTGGTTTCTTTGATTCTCCATATTTTTCCCCAACAAGCTTAAATCGAACTCTTATTTTGGGAGATTTTTTAGAATCAAATTTTATTTATTTTTGGTTTGTTTACTGTCTTTTTTTTTCTCCCTTCAGTCTTGTTTGCTATTTACATAATTTGTTTGTTACGAAAAAGGTTGATTAACATTACTATTATCAACTATCAAGTACAAATGAGTGAAAAATTAAAAATTTTCAATATTGAATACGAATGTTTAGATCGCATTAAATCACACAATTATTAATTAGATTTTCAGATACTACAATAGGTAATATTGCTGACCGCAAGTATACGGATCGCAAAAGTAGTAAAGTGGACTTTAGAGTCCAGATATTGTACCCACATGGATTGAGTAAATTGTGTCTTAGACCAAATTCGAAATTCCTTATCCAAATGAAGAAATTCGATTGAGAGTTGTATGATTGAATATGAACTAAAAATTAAACTTAGAAAGCAATAATAAATTGATTTACAATAAATGAAAGCAAATGTATTAGAAGTTGACAACAATCCACTTTAACTATATCACCTATATTTTGACTTAATTGTTTAACTACAATTCATGAGATTTTGAAAATTCGTATTCTTAATGTTATTTAAGTCATCTCTCGAGCACGCATTACAAAATTTTCTAAAATATAATTCGACTATATCTCTATGACGAATTGAACACTAGAAAAGCATTTTGGTTTTACGAACACTTTTTAAGGACAACACAAGACATAGTTGATCTATCTCTATCCCATATCGGACCTTGTGGTAATTAAATAAATTTAACGATCTCCTATTCCATTGATATAAGAAAATGTCACACTTGGCCAGAAATTTGCATAAAATAAAAAAGTACAATTTAATTACTCAAACTCATGAATTATATAACTTAAACAAAAGTCAAAACACAGAATCAATAAGTTAAAGCATCGTCACAACATCTAACATTAAATGTTTGGCCTAAGTACATAATTGAAAATAAATTACAAGAATAATGAAAAGAGGTCACCCTATTCATCCCCTCGTTCTTGTATCTTTAATTTTGTCTTTGGCTTCACGTGGATCCCTCGGTAATTGAGCAGCACTTGGCATGAAAATACACAAGTTGGGAACAATTGGGAACCCCTATTTCGTGCATAACAACTGATATTTATAGATTTAGGTAAAACCTACGTGGAAAAGGGTGAAAGAGGCTGAATTCCGCATAAAAAGCCAAGTATTCGGCCCAATCGAAAAGGCGCTCGGCCGCGTGGTTCAATGTGTTGTGGCCGCGCAGCTATGAAGCTCGTGGTCGCATGGGTCACCGGGTATAGGGCAATTTCCACATTTCATTCTTGTTTAAGTTGTTTCCTCAATCTTTATTTGATCCAAGTCCTCCAACTTTTAGTTGTGACAATTTGGTCCCCATACTTTTGATTTCTTCTCTTTTCTTCCTTGTTCTTCTCAATTGGCTCTTTGCACTTCTTCATGCTTACAATTTAGCTCATCCAATTCTTCCTTATTCGCTTCATTTGCATCACTTCCTTAACTTTGGGTTGCTTTTCTGAAATATAAAGAAATATAAACAAAATGAATAGCAAGTATTTTCAAACGAACATATAAAATCCTACTTTTGACACATAAAATAAGAGTATAAAATACACTTATCAACACCTCAAATTAGAACTTTTGTTCGTTCTCGAACAAGATAAAACTAAACTACAAGGTAAAAAAACATGCAAAATAACAAATATTTTTGGTTTTGTACATTTGTTTGCCATATGCTTCAACAACACAGATCATCATTACACTTTAACATAAAATTTTGAACAACACTATAAAAATATATTTCTATCTATCAATTGCTCGACATTAGTGTTGGTACGAATAGCCACAAGTCAAATGCAATCTTATGCAAAAAAAAACTTAACAATGTGTGACTCATTATGCATGAGTAAACCCAAATCCCATGTGATCAAACTATGATTTCCTAATGATATTCCTTTCATCACTCATGAATGATCACACTTTCTGCTTTTCTCTCATAGTCCCAATGATTCTTTAATTTGTGGTTTCTAAAGATTTATATAATGCATTTGTTTTCACACATGATAGTTAGAATTAGATACATGCATGAACAACAAATTTATAGTAAGTAGTTCCCAACTCTCACACCTCCAATTTCCAAAATTCTAATCAACAAAGCTTATACCAAGCATTTTTTTTTTCTATGTGGATGACTTTTCTTTTATTGTCTTTGTCTCTTACCATCTTTGTGCAATTCTTTTCTTATTTACTTTCTCTGTGACTCCTTTGGCTAGTTTTGAGTCGATAACTCCCAAGCCAGATGACTTTAGGGAACCAGGTTCAAAGAACCCCTCAGACTTAATAACCCGAGTCACAAATGCTATAAAGAAAAGTTAAAGACAAATGACTTTAGGGAACCAGGTTCAAAGAACCCCTCAAACTTAATAACCCGAGTCACAAATGCGACAAAGAAAAGTTAAAGATA